>JAQMYF010000007.1:5530297-5561290 GCA_030014195.1 Neosilurus mollespiculum
TATATTGTGTTAGAAAAAAAAAAAGGAAAGAAAGAAAAGCCAATGTTAAAATTGTACCTACCGTCCACACCGTGCTCATGTAACATAGATTAAGCAGATTAGGGGTCAAGGTTGAGGTAAAAAAATGAATAAAGATTAAAAATGCAGTACCCACCTTCCACACGGTTGTCTTCTGTAAGCACAGATGGGGCAGGGAGAGAGAAAGGAAGACATTCATTAAGCAGCATGCAGACCAATACTTGCCTTTGCATGTTACCATGCAAGGCCTCAAACATCACATGCAAGCGTCCTGATCACCTGTTTACCTGATCACATGATCACCTGTTCTCCACTCCTGCAGGAGGAAAAGGTCATAGTGCTGTAATGACAACGTTGCTCCTCAAATTAGCACTCATAGTAACTGGGTGGATTAGTAGCATATTAGTAGTATTTCTATGTTCTGCGTTCTGCATTGTGATTGGTCAGAAGGTGATGGTTATTAGTGGAAGCTCCAGATGAAAAAGTGCATTAGTTTTGCTGTGGTAAAAGAGGAATCAAACACTTCAGCACATGCTGTTGTAGGAAAATTATCAACTCTGTTAACAATAACTGGGCTCATTCACACCATCCCACACCACCCTGTTGTTAATTGATTATTTTTCCTACTACAGCACAACACATAAGGGGTGTTTTATTCTTTTTCACTGCCTCGTAATAATCTTTTCATGTCTACCTGTAATAGACGTCCGAATGGCACAACCAAAAATTAGTATACCCTATCATCACAAGTTTGCAAGGCCTATCCGTGGCCAGAAACCCATGAGAGCTGATTGGCCGAGATATCATGCAGGGAATGATGGCTCTTTCCTATCAATTATAAGCGATACTAGCCAATCATGGGTGTCTATGTGCTCATGCATATTATGGGGCAGATAGTGCTTTTCTCCAAGTGTGGTACACCATATCTAATGATGCATACGCACCAAAGTACAAAAAAATACATCATCTTGGGCCTGGAAGGAAGCAAATGGTGAAATTTGCCCTTCCTGGTTGAAAGCAGTTGTGTGATAGGGAAGAACTGCTTCATGGGTGAGAACTGGCCACAAAATGCAATGCTGGTATTTTCTAACCTGGACTCTATCTCCCTTTCTGTTTCATTACAGTTTTTGGGGATACAAAAATGATTCAAAGTGGTTTGATTTTGAGTTGAAATGCTATAACAGGGCAACCACAATCCGGTTACACACTGGAACACTACCACATCCTAGCAGTGTTGTTTCTCTATTTACAAAGATTATATGTCTACAAATAATTATAATTATGGATGCCCAAACAAACCTAAGAAATTCTATAATGAAGTTCCACACAATGTTTTGAGGACAGTCTCAGCTACCTTCCCACCAATTTTAGAACAAGCCCCCTCAAGCACTCTAGCGCCACCTACAGAGCGAGTTTGGACGTCCAATCTAATTACATGTCCAAATATTTAATTGGTACTATACATCTGGATTACAATAAAAACTCAACAATTCCACTTTCCCGATTTCTTGGAAAGAAGCTCAAAATGTTCTATGACATTCATGATTTCCGCCATTTTCTGACATTTTAATTTTGTGTGTTTGTTCAAATTCTTGGCAATATTGTTATAAAAACAGTTCAAATAGTAATTACTTCAGTCAGGTCTTATGCCTAAGTGTTTTTTCTTGCTCCTCTTTAGCAGACTCATGGTTTTATGCTTTATGTTCTTCTGAGCTATTGGCACCAGAATGAGGAAATGTTTATCCTCAATCGAAATTATAAAGCACTTCTGGCTAAAATGCGTCTGCTGAATGGTGCCGTGAGCCGATCCAGCAGCGTCTGATTTATCGGTAATGGAGTGACGTGAGTCAGCCGACCTTTGGCGTGAGACGTTCTCAGATTAATGCTTTCACTACTCAATTGTTAAAAGCGTCCCACAGCTCAGCTTCCTCTTTATTCCTTTTACAATGCAGTTACAGAGGGGACACGACGGCTAAGTGTCCAGTCACTCTGCTGGCAATCGATGGAAAGCTGCAGCCACGGAAGGCATCTGGTGCTGGATTACGGATGTGTGTGTGTGTGTGTGTGTGTGTCATCACTACATGATGTTCGTACTATATTTGTGACATTTTCATGCCAATGTGTTCCTCCAAAATTGGACTGCAGTTTCCTCAATCTGGCTTGATGACATTTGCATTCTTTTCTACATTGTACTTTTTACCTCCACCAAGGGGGAAGGTTATATGAGATTGGTTGTGTGTGTGTGTGTGTGTGTGTGTGTGTGTGTGTGTGTGTGTGTGTGTGTGTGTGTGTGTGTGTGTGAGAATGGTTGTGTGTGTGTGTGTGTGTGTTAATGGTTGTTTGTTCGTTTGTGGGTGTGTGTGTGTGTGTGTGTGTGTGTGTGTGTGTGAATGGTTGTTTATTCGTATGTGTGTGTGTGTGTGTGTGTGTGTGAATGGTTGTTTGTTGGTGGGTGTTTGTGTGAATGGTTGTGTGTGTGTGTGTGTGTGTGTGTTGGCCCTGAATTGGATTGGCAAGATGTTCAGGGTGTACCCTGCCTTTGCCCAGAGTTGGCTGAGATTTGGCTCCAGCATCCCGCAACACTAGTAGGATGAAGCGGTTTGGCGAATGAATGAATGAAGAAGATGAATATTGTTGAATAGTAACACAGAAGGGGATATTCAGTGGTACTCATGACCCCTGAGGCGAATATTAGAAAAGCAAACTATTTGATTTTTTTTATGATATTATTTTTATATTGCAAAACATTAAAAACAAACTAATACAAGATTTTCACTCACTTAGTCACTTATTTGTCGAACCGTTTCATCTTACTAGGGTTGCGAGGTTGTCTCAGCTGACACTAGGTGAAGGCGGGGTACACCCTGAACAGTTCACCAGGCCATAGCAGGGCCAACACACACACACACACCATTCACACTCACACCTAGGGGCAATTTGGAACAGCAAATTAGCCTACTGTGTATGTTTTTGGACTGTGGGAGGAAACCAGAGTACCCGGAGGAAACCCATAAACGCACACGAGCCTTAGACCTGACGCAAGCACAGGGAGAACATGTAGACTAGACACAGAAACACCCGAGCCCAGGAATCGAACCCAGGCCTTGCTGTGAGGCGGACGTGCTAACCACTGCGCCACCGTGCCGCCACCATTTACAGGGTGAATAATGAATTTTTTCTAGACCGCACCAATCAGCTCGCACCATTCCCATGTAGCATATACTAATATCAATTCTGTTTGTTTATCAGGTTTGTTGCAGTTCCAGGGACCTCTGGTCCCACTGAGTAATGGTGGTGTGAAGGTCGAGGAAGACCAAGAGAATGAGGATGAGGACGATCAGAGGCAGGGAAGAGAAAGAGAGATGATGCCCTGCACTTCTTCAAGTGTAGACGAGGATATATTTGAGCGCTTACCTCCACAGCTGCATAGAGGTATTGAGCACAGCACTCGTGGAATAAAACACTAAAGATTTCAGAAAAATAACCGACCCTGATTTGTCTCTAATAGCGCTCAGGGCGGCCTGTGAAGAAAGACGACATCCGTTACAGTCTATACGCAACGCGCTTCCGGTCAGGATGCTGTCGGCCGTCTTGCTGCCGTGCACACTACCGCTGGAGTCAGCTCTCTCACTGAGTATCAGGTAACACCTTACTGGAATTATGAGTCATTCCGTCATATATCTTCACTACCCTGCAAAAATAGATAAGATTTGATAAAAATATAAAAATAAACGCTGGATATGAGGACAGGATTATTTAGTACTAATTATATTATTCAATGGCGGCACGGTGGCGAATGTGGTTAGAACATCCGCCTCAAATCTCGGTCTCCGGCGTTTCCGTATGGAGTTATCATATTCTCTCCGTGCTTGCGTGGATTTCCTCTGGGTACTCTGGTTTCCTCCCACAGTCAATATGCACAGTAGGTTAATCGGCTGTTCCAAATTGTCCCTCGTTGTGTGTGTGAGTGGTTGTGTGTGTGTTGGCCCTGCGATGGCCTTAAACCTTCATATCACTCGGTCCTCTGCTTCCTGTATCATTTGATACTGATCTTCATGTGACTCTTTATCAGGTTGCTGGAGTGGCTGCCTGATGTCCAGGAGGATGTGGGCTGGGTCAAAGATCAGACTGTGAAGCTGCTGAATTATGTTCTAACCCACGCCAGGAGGAACGTGTCCCAACAACTGGCGGCGCGGTGAGGAAGCATGCACGTACAAACACAAAAAAACGATCAACCGGATGTTTTTGTTAGTTCATCATTATGTCTTGTTGTACATCTCCATTTATTAACTGTTGAAGACTCTTGGGTTTTTACCCCCAAGCCTACTGGCTCATCGCGGGGCCGGTGGTGTAGTGGTTAGGATATTGGGTTCAAATCCACGTTAGACCCCCTGGGCGAGACAGGTGTGCCTCTGACCACCCAGCAGTATAAAAGGGTGCCAGTAAAAATACTGGGAAGGTGACCTGCGATGGACTAGCGTCCGGAGGCAAACTCCTAGTTGCTTCACACTACAGAAACCGGGGATGAGCTCTGGCTCTCATGTTACCTGGGTAACTGGGTGGACAGGGGACCCAGGGGTCTAATGGGGATTTGGTCATGAGCCCAGCACCCTAACCACTACCCCACCGGCCCCACCTGTTAATACTTGAAACCAATTCACACAGTGATATCATAGTTACTGGTACTGTGATCCCTGTCCGTTAGAGTTGATGGTCGTTACTGATTATAGCTCAGCCTGATTGATCTTCGTTTGAGTTCTACTTAGTAGGATCTTTCTTAAGTCGGCCTCACACGAGAGCCATTTTGATGGCGTTTCCAAGCTGTGTCGGACCACAGTGACATCATCTCGACACTGTGTTGGTGTTAGTCGTCGACCTGCACTGACCGCAGTAAACCTCAAGATTTTCAAAACGTTCGAAATTCCATGGCGGTTTTCAAAACCTGTTTCCGTATTCTTTAACATGTGGTGATGTTCCCAGGCTCGGCTCGGCCATTACTGTGTGGACTTTGCATGTTCTCCCTGTGCTTACATGGGTTTCCTCTGGGTACTCCGGTTTCTTCCAACAATCCAAAGACATGCACACTAGGCCTATAGGTGTGAGTTTAAATGTGAATAGTTGTGTGTTGGCCCTGCGATGGACTGGCGAGCTGCTCTGTGTACACCACCAGAGACAGCTGAGATAAGCTCCAGCCTCCCCACATCCCTAGTAGGATTAAACGGCCTGACAAATAAATGGAGGAATGTTCATAAGATGCCCACTAGGGGGAGACATTTCAATACAACTCTGCCAAAATATAATTAGCCATGCGATGGTCTAGTGAGCTGTTCAGGGTGTACCCTGCCTTTGCCCAGTGTCAGCTGAGATCGGCAAAGACTCCCCGTGATCCTAGTAGAAGGATTAAGCGGTTCAGCAAATGAGTGAGTAAGAAGTTATAATTAAACCTGCAGTTTTATCCAGATAATTTGGGATTAATCAAAGCAATTTTTCACCATTTTCCATATGTGCCTGGCAGAGATACTTTTGCGCACTTTGAGCGCCCCTCTTGTTTGCTGCCACGGTTGGGTGAATGGAAAAATGCTACACATTGGACATCTGGTCACCCATAATACATTTCAACAGAGAAGTTCATTAACATCTGTACACAGGCCCCATTTGGCCCCGGGGCAGGACTTTGGATACCCCTGTCCTGAGCTAATTTCTCTCTCTACGATGTCCTGGTCACTCTTTCTCCAACATCATTCAACTTATTATACTCTCTGTGCAACATTATTCCACAGCAAAGTACTTGCATGTGGAATTGTGTGTATAGTGTGCACATTAACACTTGCTTTCTGCTTTGTTTTTAGTAGTCATGTTTTTCTGCTTAACCATTATTCACTGACGGCAAGGTGGATGTCACTGACAAGGACTATTCCATTCAGCGACATCCACCGACCCTGAGGCACATAACGTTTAATATATAATACATGAGAACATAAGCAAAAAGTACACTCTGGTGAACTCTGGTGAGCTCGGCCTGCCCCGAGCAGAAGTAAACACTTTTGAGCCTACTCATTCAGAGATTATTACATACTACACAAAAATGAAAATAAACCACGCTCCATAAAGTTTTTGCATGAAAACTCACACTGGCACGCACACCAGTTAGCCTACTGGGTATGTTTTTGGACGGTGGGAGGAAACCAGAGTACCTGAAGGAAAAACAAACAAATACGGGGAGAATATAAATGCCCAAGCCCAGGAATCGAACCCGGGACCTTCTTGCTGTGAATCGAACGTGCTAACCACTGTATATACTAATGCTTATTATTCTAAACTATTCTCTCTCTCGTCCCCCCCCCTCTCTTTAGATTGTCTTGTCAGATGGAATTGAGGCATGCTCAGTCTGCGCCGGCAAGTTTCAGTGCTACCAACCTGCTGCCAGGCTGGGTGTGTAGACGCAGCTCTTCCGTGCTGGATGCTGTTCAGCGTTTCGAGCAGTACCAGCACCAGCTCCTGCCAGGGCTCTTCTGCATTAACCTGAATCTATATGGCTCCTTCAGTGCTGGATCTCCTCAACCTCCAGCTCGCTCTTCTCCACCTCTTCATGAAGGCATGGATGAAGGTTTGATCATGCATCCCGTGGGGTCCAGTAATGGCGCCTTGCTTCCACGAACTAATCAAATGGAGGACCCGCACGTCTCATAGTGCACTTTTTGGTTCGTGTAGAATTGTGAGGTCATGTGATCAGCATGAACCCCAGGCATTCTGAGTTTCTTCATAAGGAAGACGTTGAAAATGTTCCAAACGTTTAAGGGATATGTTGCTTAGTGATTGAATTATCTCATCAAGAAGGTTTCCAAGGGATTCTCGTAATGAACTGCCACGAGGAAAGGTTATTCTGAATTAAGGATTATTGCAAACTAAATGCACATGCAGCCATGACTTCACAAACCACTCAAATCCCTGTTCATTTTTTTTTCTTGAATATGTTGCACATAACCCAGGACTGGGTGACACAGTGATGTAGTGGTTCACACGTCCGCCTCGCAGTGGGAAGGTCCTGGGTTCGAGTCCCTCGAGTGTTTCTGTGTGGAGTTTGCATGTTATCCCCGTTTTTGCATGGGTTTCTTCCGGATACTCCGGTTTCCTCCGACAGTCCGAAGACATGCATATTAGGCTGTTCCATATTGCCCCTAGGTCTGAGTGTAAGTGTGAATGGCTATTCAATTCCATTCAGTTTTATTTGTATAGCTGACATTGTCGCAAAAGCAGCTTTACATTAAACATAAAAAACAAATTTGATAAAGAATGTAAACATTTCCTCTACAAACCCTACACATCCCCAATGAGCAAGCCCGCACCATGGGTGGCATGGAAAAACTCCCTCAGAAAACATGAGGAAGAAACCTTGAGAGGAATCAGATTCAAAAGGGAAACCCACCCTTATTTGGGTGAAACCAGATAAAAATACAAACCACGTAGCAAAAACTTCACTATAGTTTAAAATGTGTAGCTGGTTATCTTACAACTTTAATAGTAAATGTAGTTTTTAATCATTTTATATCACCAGCAGTGAAAAGTCATCTTCAGAGTTTCTGAGTTTATATTTAGGCCCATATGGTTCATCATCAGCAGGAGTGAGGGGCTTCTAAGATGTGAACTCCAACCATTAGTAGCATATCAGGAAGGACCACAGTATTCAGAAGGATCAGGATCACTGGCATCTCAGAAGTAGCATGTGTACCTCAGCAAAAACACACAGAGAGACTGTGTTAGGTATGCTCAGAACAGTGTAATTGTTAAAGAAGAGAGTTTATTAGTGCTGAGTGCAAGCAGGGACTCTGGAATGACTGACTATGACAACATAACAAAAAGAGAGAACCAGAAGAAAGACAGACATGAGGGTACCCTGTAACATGAGGCAATGAGCCCCTTCACTTATGTGTGTATGTTGGCTTTGCGATGATCTGGAAAGCTTTTCAGGGTGTACCTTGCCTTCGCTCAGTGTCGGCTGAGATAGGTTCCAGTCTCCCTGCGACCTTTGTAGGATTAAGCGGTTCAGCGAGTGAGTGAGTGAGTGAGTGAGTACAAGGGGACATAAGAAATAAGATTTTCCTGTTTATTTTTAAATTACCCAGTGTAGCAAATTTCAGGCAGATATCTTATTCCATTTCAGAGATACTAGCATCCAAAACTGGGTCCACAGGAAGAAGCGCAATTTGTGAGTGTCAAAAATGGGCGTAACACCCTTTTTTGAAGGGCCACAGCACAGAAACCCTTTGGGATTTTGGCCTAGAATTTGGCACATGTTCATTATAAATGTAGAGGTACAAGCATTTTTTTTCAGCCAAATCTGAGTCTCCATGGGAGCCACCCAGACTTTGGTTGAGTTCATATGGAATAACCCAATAGGCTTCAGCCTCCTCGCAACCCTAGTGGGATTAAACGGTTCAGCAAATGAGTTAGTGAGTGGGTAAGTAAGTGAGATAAAACTAGCAAGAAAATGGCTAGCCATTCTAGACTAGACGGGAGGCATGCTTCCCGCGCCAAGCCACTTTTGGTGGGAGCATTAATTTCTAATTCTTCAATTACCATTAAATATTATAATTACATCTTTTTGTTCCATATTTTTGTGGAATCTGCATAGAATTAATCAAAAACAATGTTAGCGGGGATTCGCATATGGCACTTCCACTCTTCAGCCTCGGCAGATAACACCCCCTCCACCTGAATTATCCTTCATATCATACTTCGCCTCATTAAATAATTGTTATTATCTTGAGATAGTGAACCAATCAGATCACACCATTCCCGTATAGTATGTACTTTATTGTATACACAATTATTTTATTATAAAAGTTGGCGTACCTCTTTTGGATGGCAGAAAAAGTTTCCTTAAAGGTCCAGAAAGTAAGTGAAGTAAGTGAATTTTTTTCCTGTTGACCCTAATTTCCGCTAACAAAACTCCACCCCCGAGATCTATAGAGTGCTGGGACCACTGCTTTTAAAACCATTTTAACCATATTCTACATATCTATCAGGTTATTTATACTAAAAACTGTTGACTATTGCACATTTAATAATGGTTTGAAATGTGATTGTGTTGTGAATGTTGTCAAGAGAGTATTATGTTGTTATCTTGTCCCTGGTTAAGTGATGATTAGTTGGCAGGTTGTGAGTTTGTGGCACTTCAGTGTAATATAATGTAATGTAATATATTATATGTAATATTGTCGGTGTAATATAACATAATGTAATGCAATATATATTGTTGCTGCTGTATTTTCCTGCTTCTAAAAGGGAAAGACTTTCTGTTCTGTTGGGTTTATATTAAACAGATGATACTTAGTTCACTTTTTAGTACGGTATGATTGTTATGTCACTCTTTGTACTAGAAAATTAATTATAAATGAAACACAAATTAATAATGAATCAGCTGTGTGGCAGTATAGAGGAAAAGTATATAAACATCACATTTATATCACTGAATTTAATACAAAATTACACTAATGTTTTTAAACAAAACATATTATACTGTATGGTTATTTAAATACAAACTTTATGATTTACATTTCTATTTTATAATTTCTAATGTGGCTGCATGGTGGCGCAGTGGTTAGCACGTCCGCCTCACAGCAAGAAGGCCTGGGTTCAATTCCTGGGCTCAGGGTATATTTAAGTGGAGTTTGCATGTTCTTCCCGTGCTTGAACGGGTTTCCTCTGGGTACTCTGGTTTCCTCCCACAGTCCAAAAGAATGCACAGTAGGCTTATTGACTGTTCCAAATCGCCCCTAGGTATGAGTGTGAGTGTGAATGGTTGTATGTGTGTTGCCCTACAATGGTCTGGCGAGCTGTTCAGGTTGTACCCCACCTTTGCCCAGAGTCGGTTGAGATAGGCTTCCCCGTGACCCTAATTAGAATTAAGAAAATGAATGAATGAATCAATTTCTAAATCACGGAGTCATTTTAAAAACATTTTAGATTTCCAGACATTAGTTTTCCAGGACAAAATTGCATATTACTGAAAATATGTTTTTTGGCGGCACAGTGGTGTAGTGTCGGCTCTACAGCAAGAAGGTCCTGGGTTCGAGTCCCGGGCTCGGCTCGGGCATTTATGTGTGGAGTTTGTATGTTCTTCCCGTGCTTGTGTGGGTTTCCTCCAGGGACTCCCACAAAACATGCACATTAGGCAAATTGACTTTCAGATTGCCCATAGATGAGGGTATATGTGTATGCCGTTCAGGGTGTACCCCGACTTTGCCCATTGTTGGCTGAGATAGGCTTCACTCTCGCCGCTACACTAGTAGGATTAAGGGGTTGAACAAAAGACATGCACATTAGGCTGACTGATTGCTGTAAAATTTTCCGGGGTGTGAGTGTGAGTGTGAATAGTTATGTGTGCAGTCGCCCTGCGATGAACTGGTGAGCTGTTCATGGTGTACCCCGCCTTCGCCCAGAGTCGGCTGAGATAGACTCTAGCCTCAAATGAATGGAGAATATATTTCCAGCACAAAATTCTATTTAACAGAAAACAATGTTTTTATATTAATGAAGAATGCAGCAGATTACACAACACACCTCTTTTCAGACAGTGACTAATAAAGAAAAAATTTGCTGGAAAAATATGAAGCAAATGTGACTGTTAATATCTCCAGAGAAACTGTAGCTGGTTCTGGATGATGTTCAGTAACACATACAGCTCATTTCCTTATAAAACTACACACTGCACCAGACTCACCAGCCCGGGTGGGAGCAAAGCATAACTCCATGTTTGCTGGAATGTTGGTCCATGAGGGGTCCATTTCAAGATTCCAGAATGCCTAAAGGCTGGCCTAGATGTACCAGAGACTTTTTTAAGCAGAGGGTTCAGGTAGGGTACCTCTTCAGACCATTGCAGGTCCAACACAGACAAACACCCACTCACACTTACACTTAGAGGCCATCCAGATTAGCCAGTTAACCTGGTGTGCATGTCTGTGGACTGTGGGAGGAAACCCAGAAAAGTCTGGAGAGAGCATGCAAACGCCACACAGAAACACCCTTGCCGAATGTGAATGCTTGTGTCTGTATTGGCCCTGCAATGGACTGGAGTGATGTTCAGAGTGTTCCCCACCTTTGCCCAGGAAAATCCTCACGACCCTCAAAAAAAGAAATTGGTTCGGCATATATGTTCATGTTCCTCAAACACAGTGTGTAAGATTTAGTAGTATCTAGCAGTATCTCTCGGCGAGGTTCCAGATTGCAACCAACTGAAATTACGTTCCTGTCCCCTTCCCCCTTCGAACGCCAGTAGGTTTTGGGCTACTGTAGAAACATGGCGGTGCAAGATGGCGGCCTCCATAATAGGGAACCCCGTCCGGATGTAAACACATCCTGAACTGGTTCATCTAAGATTCTGAAAACAATTACAGATAACTCACTCTCACTCATTCGCCAAACCGCTTAATTCGACTCGGGTCTCCAGGGAAGCTGGTGCCGGTGCTATCTCAGCCAACACTGGGCGAAGGCACGGTTCACCCTGAACAGCTCGGCAGACCATCACAAGGCCAACACACACAATGATTCAAAATGTACACACACGTTGCGGCAGTTCGGAACAGGCAGTCAGCCTAGTGTGCATGTCTTTTGGTCTGTCGGAGGAAACCGGAGAACCTGGAGAAAACCCCACACAAGCACAGGGAGGACATGATCACAGATCAGTGAAAACTTATGAAGTGATGATGTACTGCAAACAGATTTTACATGGTTAAAACATATAGCAGTGGTCTCGATTTTGCACATACTGTCCACAGTGGGGGTGACGCAATCCAATCCCATGAGTCCCTCCTCTGTACATGAATGCGCGAGGACCGAAGGGAAACAGCAGCACTACACTGTAGCATGTCTGAGGTGAAGGACGCGGGTGTGCAGTGCCTTCATGTCTCCGGAAGAGGGAACACTCATTTCTTCAGTAGTTTTCGGGGCCTTGGTGTGTTAAGAGAGAGAGAGAGAGTGTGTGTGTGTGTGTGTCCCGTCCACATCTCTTCCCTCTCCCGCCCACCGCGGGCTCCATAATAAATTGAATTTGCCGGGAGAGACGGAGGAAGATGGCGGCCACTGACCGTTCCAGGTCCGAAGCTGCGAAGCAGCGGCGGCAGGACCAGCTGCGGCGGTGGCAGGGCTCGGAGACGGACCTGACCGGCGCCGAAACGCGAAGTCGGGCTCTGAAGTCAGCCAAGGTGCGCTTCGCTCAGGGCGCCGTGTTCATGGCCGCCTGTTCGGCTGGGGACCGGGAAGAGGTAGCCGAGCTGCTGAGACAGGGAGCGGACATCAACCACGCAAACGTGGACGGGCTCACAGCGCTGCACCAGGTTAGCACCACACACACACATATACATACACGCGCGCGCGCGCGCACGAGCGCATTTCCTCCTTCACTGACACAAAGTTGCCAGTGTTTTGATACATTGTTTCTCCCAACCGGACATGACTGCGACTCGAGCGGCGGTGTGTTTTCAAAGCTGTGTGAAGCAGAAAAGAGTCTGAGGGAACACGGGACACTTGTTGGACGTCGAATGGACATTAATATCCGTAATAAGGAGGAAACAAACCGAAGCTCTCGAGTCTGTGAGGCTGAGTCAGAGAGTGAAGTCGTGAATCCACCCTGATCCTGATCCACCCTCAGCACATTCCTGCTCTCACAGCCGAGCAAACACACTCTCTCTGCTTTATTAGTGATTTTCTCAGGAAAGAAACCATATTTATATTTCTTACGAAAAAAAAACAATAATAAAACACCTATTCCTGAGGTATTTGAAGACTCTATCTGGGGAGGCTGTTTCTTTTTTGGGTGCTTGAGAGGAATAGCTGTGGCAGAGTACAGGCTTGTTTCTTCTCTCTCTCTCTCTCTCTCTCTCTCTCCCTCTCTCCTAACAGAATAACCTTCACTGTACCTCCTCTAACACACCAGAATCAAGTAGAAAACAGTGCCCTGCCTGTGTATAAACCACTCCAACCTGAACCCTCCAGCCTGAAACCCCTTCAGTATGTGTATATGTGGTGTGTTCATTGGCTCTGATGCTGATTTCTTGGCCGGCGGTGTTCCCTTCTTCCCTCTGTGACAAGTTTGAGTTATGTGCCACCCTAAAATCACAGCGAGACCACGACGCTGGAAATAGTCGTCCCTGTCGTGAGTTTTTCTAATGCTCGGCCTACAAAGTGTATGAGCAGCTTCGGGATATTTATCCCGGTGGCCCTGTCATGGACTGGCGAGCTGTTTAAAGTGTACCCCCGTCTTCGCCTGGAGTCGGCTGAGATAGGCTCCAGCCTCTACGTGACCCTAAAAGGGTTTAGCAGTCTGACAGATGGATGGATGGATGGATGGATGGGTGTTTACACTGGTCCATCTTTTATACTGATGTGATGTCAAGCATGCATGTCGGGTTGTATTGACACATGGACATGCTGTTGGTTTGATGTGTCGTGTAGTCATGTAGACAGGTCCTGGTTTATAGGTAGATATGTGCATCTTTAAAGATATGTTGCTTTTCTTTTTATTATCTAACAATTATTCACTGAACGTGAGGTGGCTATTGCTAAATAGTCCCTTAAATGGAGCCTGAAAGTAGTTACTAAACTGAAGCATTAAGGAAAACGAGGATTTTATGGTTTATTTTTACTTTTTTAATTGATTCAAGCGTTATCCCATTTGCGGGATGGATATTATTCATTCGAGAGGTTTTCTTATTTCTGACTGGAGGAAAAGCATCAAATAATTCTTGGTATTGCATTATCGCAGTAGGATATTCAAGTTATTGCATCGTTGACATGGAATAAGTTGAATGATTGTTGCGTCACTGGCATGCGCAACATAGCAACGAGACAGTCCACCTTGAAAATATTTTGAATGGATAATAAAACATTGACCGAATTCGGCTTTTGTATGTCGTGGTGAATTATTCAGTCTCGGAGGGTGTTATCCACAGAGGCCAAATAACAACTCATCAACCGAATAATTTTCTACATCATACTTCACATCTATAACATATTAGTTTGTTTTTCTTCTGTTTAAAGGCATTATATACTAAAATACCCCGATGAAGTGCTTATGTTTCTGTGGAGTAAGCTCTGAACGAGTAGGCAAAACAGACTCCATTAGCTACATTATGCCGTTCCACAGCTCTAATGCACCTGTTCACGCCTCATGCATCTGTCATGATTTAAAAAATAATCTATAAAAATATTATTTTGGTGTCCTTTTTCTCTGATGTTCCCCCGCGGTGTATATACAAAAAAAAATCTATTCGCCTCAAGCTCGGTGGATGTCACATAATTTATGCTTCATCTTGGGTAAGTCTTGTCAGTTGCCAGTTTCTTGAGTATTCACCACTTAGACAGTGACATCCAACCCCCCTTTTCAACTTTTAAAGGAATTTATAGTCATTTAATGCACTTTAGATTAGTAAAAGGGAAATGTCCAAACTCGTATATTTTCATTATCAGGTGGTTATTACTTACATTTTCATAGTTTTAATCTGCTAAAATCCGTTTAATAGTTCGTATTAGCCAGTTTGAAAAGACAAAAACGAAATTGTAAGAAGACGGCATGAATCCATTAGTTCAAGGCATCAAGATAATGGCAAAAATAACAGTATACCTATATTAAACTAACAAGTCAGTTGTAAACTAGTGACATTCTGAATAAAATGAAACTAAGCACATCTACACATAATACAAGTTTCAATTTGCATACATCAGGCAGTCATTGGCTCATGTACATGAACGAATGGTATACCCATTCATATGCAAATTACTTTCATATTCTATATCACGTGCAATGTTTCGCAGGACAATGTCACCTTCCTGTGTGCGGATTTATTATTCTTTTATTTTATTTATTTATATATATATATATTTAAACGAAGCTTGTAGTGATAACAGGGCATTTTGATGTGCAAAGACACGTGATATGTGCAAACTTTTTTTAAAGTTTGGGTTTAATTGCTCTTAAATGTACAGTAAATCTACAAAATTACCATAATAATCATTGTTTTGACAAAGTTACCGTTACTATTGGAGTTAATCCTCACTGCTTGACCTGCAGGTGTTTGACTTGCTCCACTGTTGTTGTTGCTGCTGTTGCTGCGCTGTAGTTTAAAATGTTGCATTAATGTATGAAGGTCACTGCAGTATAACAACCCACAGTCCTGTAGCTATAAAAGTCACATAGAGTATTAAAGTATATTAAAACATAGGAAAATAAAAAAAGGACATGATTACATCTTGTAAATGTAAAACTTACAAGACGAATCTTATGCACCAGTATTACTGCATTTAGGACCAAGTAACTGGGAAGTTCCTTTTAAATCGCTTTCCAACTTGTAATTCCTACTCTGTAAAATTTTTCTAGATTTTGGATTCAGAGTTTCCAGTTGCGCTTACAGTGAAAAACAAGAAATAAGTGTTTTTGTGCTGTTGACAATGAGTTATCACTGCTGTTTAAAGCTAAGCACTAACCAAACTCCTTTTTAATTCATGTTTAACTGCATTTTACAGTAAGGATTCCTTTTATTTCTGGATTCACACTCCCGAGTTCACACGAATGCTCCAACGTGTGAAGTAGGAGGTTCCGAGTTGGAAAATTCCCAGCATCCCAGTTGTCATGAACGCAGACAAGTCCCAGTTGTCATGAACATAGGATGGACAGTAGGAGAACTTAAGTATAAGGAATACTGGTCAGGGTGGCTAGGAATTCATGATTCGCTGTCATAATATTTTGAAATCCAACAAAGAATTTGTGCAGACTCCAAACACTGGGTTTAAAGTTCCAGAATGCAATGCATTCTAGGACGCAGTTGGTCTGATTTACAGCAAAAACTGCTGATAGCTTGACCACTTGGCGATGTAGCATATGTCAAGTCTTGATGCCTCTGTTAGCTTTTTTGTTTATTAATTTATTTATGATTTCAATGCTTTGGAACCTTCTGTATCTTTGCATCGGGAAGTCAGGTTTTCCAAGTCTGCACCCTGGTGTCAGATTCCTAAGTTGGAGAGTCACAGGAACCTCACCATCCCTGACCTCAAAATCCAAGATTGCTTCCTCATGCATTAAGAAGACTAAAATCTGTACTAATACTGTTTATTAGTACTTTTGTCTTATTTATTTCTCGTTGTGTGTGTGTGGGGGGGGGGTCTCAACCAGGCCAGAGTCTGTGCCCTCTGTCTGTTTTTCACAATGGTCCACCAATGTGTCACATGACCTATGTACTCTGACACCATCACCTACTGATTGACCTATTCGCTCTGTGATGTCACAGAGAGAAGTGCTAGCTCCCACCCTGGACTGCTTGTAGTTAAATCAGTCGTACATGCAGTATTGTTCAACTTCTGTGTGCGGACATGTTCACACCATGTTTATATTCATGGAATGCCGTTGTTATCAGTGGTATTGCTAACAAATAGCTTAAAATTCCTGGGAATGGCGGTCCACGTTCTATACCAGCTCCAGCCTCTGAACTAATTGAAACACAGCACGAGTACAGGCCAGGCTATGAGAACGGCATTGTGGGTAATGTAGGAAATGGTTAGCCAGAGTGAACAGTTTCAGCCAAAGTGTCCCAACCACAGAATTCTGTTACAGAATGAAGCTCCAAAGCGAATTATAGAGATCAACATGTAGAGATCACGAGATGTACAGGGTCGATTTTGTTTTTTCCCCTCTGGATTAATGCTGTGATGTAAACGTTTTTATGTGATACCCGAGATAACGTTGATGAAGTTTATTCATGAGCCAAATGTGCACACAGATGAGGACTGAACATCGTGACCAGAGGCCTAACAGAGATCTATGGCTTACATTATCAAAATATGATGTGTAATATAGAAGTGTTGTATTTGATTCTTATGCTTTTTCAGTGACCTTTAACCCCGTAATCCGGACATCTTTCAGAAAGACTCAATTTGCACATTGTATGCATACTGCAAAGGCCAGTATTTAAATACAAGCTAACAAACGGTATATTGTGTAGCGCTGCAGTAGTGTTAATGGTGTATTGAGCTGGAACAGAGCTCTGGTTTTAGTCGCGGTGATGTCATGGCTGGGCGGCGGATGAAGCTCGCTGTGCGGAACAAGTCGTCAGCATGGGGGCCTGAGCCAGTCGGGAGGCTGGGGTTAGGAAAAAGTAATGTCAGGGCTGCTCAGAAGCTGTTTTCATTTGTGCAGAAGCCCTGTGTGGTCTAGTCTTAGGCTTGTTTTGATTGCAAGTAAGTAACAGTACAGGGAGATGGAGCAGCGTGCACTTCTGATGAGAGCTGGCTGATGCTGCCGTCCTGGAGGAACCTAACTGCTGTCTGCATTTGGTGTCTCGACTTTAGCTTTTTCTCCATGAGTTAAACGAAGGTTTTGTGTAGTGTTGGATAAAGAAGTGTGTGTGTGTGTGTGTGTGAGAGAGAGAGACAGAGAGATTCTCTCAAGTCTGCTCTGGATAGAATCAGTATCACATCCTGTCATACAGTTTGTCCCTTATTCTGGACACACACACACACACACACACACACACACACACACACATACACACAGCCCACAGAGAGCACACACTGTACTCTGTCTTCCAGAGATGGTTCTGATCCCAGGAGTCCTTGTAATGTAAACACAAGATTTGTGTTCGCCAGCAGACGGGGATGAGCCTCTGATTATGCTCCAGTGTTTTCGCCTACTGTAAAAGCTTCTTCAGGAGACTCTTAAACTCTCGCCACTTACCAAAGACTTCAGATGGACAATAAGTGACCACCAGCCACTGACTTGCTAGGGTTTGTGAGTTTACTCAGAAGGTCTGCTGAGTTTTATTTTGGAAAAATCTCATTATGGAGGTTTGGTGACTCACTCAGAAATCTGTTATGTCTGAAGTCTCGCAGGTTCAGAGAAGGCAAGTAAAACGGCAGTAAAAGATCCCGATCATGTAAATGTTTTCCCACACCATCACTCTGATCCCCAGCGCAAACCAGTACTAGTTATCAAAATAATTTTAATTATTTTTGAAGTAGTAATGAAACCAATCAGGGTGCTGGATTGTATCACAAACCGAAACAGAGGTACCATGACCTCTCTGAAGTCTGTTAATGTCACTTTTACGGCAGTGAGTGGAGCCGTATCACATCATGTCACCCTTTTAGATTCCTCGGAAAAAACTCACAGGTGCCCTTTTACCAAACTGGTACCACAGGCATGTAAAATGACATGCAACATGGTCGATGGTTGTCTCATGCCCTGTCCACTGTCCACACATGCCCATTACAGAAAACACAATAAGGTTGCCACGTCGATGAATTGATGCTGATTGGCTGTTATGTTTCGCTGACTTGCATGATAATGGGCAGCAATTACGAACCAAAGCAAAAAACTACAGATTTATTATTAATAACAAAAGTGACACCCAAAAATTGAGCCTCATATACCACTGCTAAGACTCGTACAGAATAAAAACACACAATCTAACTTCGGTTAGCAGACAAACATTTGTAAAGCACAACTACACGAAACGTGAACAGGACCACGGAACATGAACTCATTAAACTAATAAGTTTATAGTGATACAGTGAAGAAAACTCAGTGTCGACCTTTCCTGCTTTCGCTCCAGGCCGTATTTGGTGAAACGCAGGAAAGGATTATTTCTTAATATCGTCCATGACAACAGCTATGCTAACTTGGTTAATCTACCACAAGCCCCTCTACATCACCACTCTTACCTAGCAGTCGAAAATCAAAGCACTGGGACTTCTTGATGCAAAGGAGCTGCAGGAGTCAATAACCACTGCTTCTCTCTCTCTCTCTCTCTCTCTCTCTCTCTCTTTCTCTCTCTCTCTGCTCCAAACACCATGCTCCTTTTATCTCTCTCTTGCTTCACCACACAATCACTATGCGCGCACACACACACACACACACACACACACACACAATCAGAAGTTGATTCAGCCCTTAAAGGAGCCAGGTTGCTCTTCTAGCCCCAGCGTCGGACCTTTATCGCTAGCGATATCTATCAGGAGCTCCGCTTTTAGACAGTGTGTAAATCTGTATGTTGAATTTTAATAAATTTACTGAGTGAGCCTTTCGATCCAACTTCTGAGCTTCATACTGTCACTCGTTTGATATGGAATGAGCAACAATGTAACTTTGTGACTAGGGCGGAGTTTTCTCAATTCAAGACTGAGGAGTATCTTGTGTACTTTTAGTCTTACAAGGCTCTAAAAATGGCTGAGAAATCAGAACGTCAAAACAAACGCCGCCCCCTTTTAAAAGATTCTCACTTAAACCATATGTGGGAACGTGCCGTCTTTTCCTCCTGTCGTCTTATGAACTTACACCATGTGTATACAGTGACCGTGTTTCCTTATGTCTTGTAATTGCTGGCATTGGGGAGTCTGTTTACTGGTTTGTTAGTTTTGTTTATTGTGATTAAAATCCTGACCACACCCATACACAGGTTTTCATCAAACCTGGCGGGGGACACTATCCTATCTGAGTTCGAGAGGTCACTTGATTTTTGAATGTCAAGGTCAAAGGTCAAGGCCAGAGCAAGATCATGAAGTTTTGGAAGTAGAGCGCTTAGAACTTCAAGCCGAGTGCCAATAGACATGCCATTACTATGGAGCACAAATAGGAAACCATATATGGACTTTCAGATAAAACAGTTACCTTTGACCTTGATTGACCTTCAAAGGTCAAACCCCACCAATCGCCTAAAACCAGAGTTGTTTTTTTTTTTTTAATTTAGCTGTATATGAACTATAAAACATATTTTAAGATGAGTGTGTGACTTATACCTGTATCCACATTTACACTGTTCTCTTCTGCTGCGGCCGGAGGTACCGTACACTCTGAGTGCTGTTCTAGTTATTGCTGTTATAAAAGTGGCCTATTTTAATAGTTTGAAATGTTTTCTTCTTTTTTTTTTTTTCTTCCTCCAGATGTCATCATCATTGCCTGTTTTCATGTCCTCATTTCACCATGTGGGCAGTTATAGCAGTGTGACAGAAACATGTCACTGAGAGAGTGTTGTTCTGGAGTGACTTATACAATGAACAAAAACCACTTGTTCGCTGAAACGCTTGCAAAATATTGTCTTTGTTAAATATGCTTGTACCTTAAACCTGGTACACCCTGAACAGCTCGCCAGACCATCGAACAGCTAACATACACACGCAACACAGTGTTCACACTCACACTTACATCTCGGAACAGCCAATAAGCCTAATGTGCATGTCTTTGGACTGTGGGAGGAAACTGGAGTACCTGGAGGAAACCCACGCAAGCACAGGGAGAACATGCAAACTCCACACAGAAACGGCCGAGCCCAGGACTTGAACCCAGGACCTTCTTGCTGTGAGGCGGACGTATGAACGCCGCCGTACCGCCCTATAAGCATATATTTTATATACGGTTCATATCTATATTTCCTAAGTTGCATTTGTTACTATTAATTTGGTCCTGCTGGGATGTCAAGGAAACATGTATTTGTCATCATGTGGGTCCTAATGAGGGACTTGTAGTTATCTTATGTTAAGGGATAATATAGACTGAGTTGGTTATTATCACAGAATAAACCCAGACAGGGGGATTAGGACCTCGATGCACAGTGGACGGGTCTCGAATCACCCTGAAGGAGTTTATTTTGTGGTGTTAAGCAGTTTGCTGTACATTATTTCTTAAAAAAACAACACGTCACTCAGATAATGCTTTTATGCACTTGGCTCAGTGGCTGAGGCTCTGGGTTACTTATCTGTAGGTCAGGGGTTCAATCCCCAGTACCACTATGCTGTTGGGTCCTTGAGCAAGGCCCTTAAACCCTCAGTTGCTCCATTGTCTGGAAATGAAAACTGTAAGTTACTTTGTATGTGAGCGATGATTTTGTTTTGATTTATCAACTGTGTGCTATAAAGAAATAATACACCACTGATTGTCATTGAATTGACCAATCAGACTCGTGTATTTACACGTGGTGTGTAATAAAGAAGTGATGTTATGTTAGAAAGTCAAAGCTGTTGCAGCATGAATTCTGAAGCATTGTGCTCTGAATGTCTGGGAAGAACAAGAACACAAACGATTTTACCAGCAGTTTGAGAATTTATGAGTCCTTTCTGAAAGGTGTACACACACACACACACACACACTCAATCAGAGCCAGAACAGTAATATAGTGTCATAGAAAAAGCCGTATTTTTAACGTGAGATGTAGAAAGATTTAATCCCTACTCAGACATAACACTAAACGGAGCAGAAATCTTCTCGCTGTAATGTACGCGAGGCTAAAGAACTCCATGAAAGGGAGAAGAATGATTGCGCTACTCCAATATCTCCGTAAAGGTTCATTTATTTTTCAAAACTTTCTCAGTGTGTAATGCTCCAGAGCGCGTTTGCTAGAAGACCAAATACTAATTGGCCGTGCCGTCGTATGAATGAACATAGTGGGAATTCTGCCACACAGGAAGCGGGAGCCAGGCCTGTGCCAGTGCTAATCTAGTTAACATAATGAGGAGCAGGAATGCGTTTACTTTCTTTGTAGAGACTTCTAAAAGCGTAAAATCCACAAGCTTGTACGCGGAGTGCTGTAAACAAGAAAAAGACTCCAGAGCGCTGTACCACTAAGGAAGACTGCCTTTATTGCCTTTTGCCTTTATTACCACACACATGTTTTCAATATAACGTAATTCCTCACAAATCCCAGTTTGGAAGGAAGCTGTGGTCAGGACACCGGGTGAGCCATGGGGTTGTGCTGTTGGAGCAGCTGGGGGTTAAAATCCTTTAAAGCCCAACAGTGGCAACTTGTACTCGGGGAACTGAACTCTCAACCTTCTGATCAGGAGCCCAGAGCGTCTACAGCACTGCGGAATATTCTTCTTATGAAGAACAGCAACCAATAGCAGTAGTTTTAGTGTCATTTGATTTTATTGGATTTTATTTATTATCAATTAATGAGGACTGGCTCCACCCAACTATACTCTTAGGGTAAAATTAATAAAATATTAAATAATAGTCTGTTATTTTAAAAAAATACATCACAATATATGATCCTGAATATAATTTTTGATGATGCAAACATTTTAATGTCCGATTATGTTGCTGAAAGTTATCATAAAACAAAAATGTAACATGTTAAATGAATATATCTTCACAGTTTGCTAGCTGTCCATTCTGTGTGCGCTACACAGCCCTGGCTCTGTAGAAGAGGAAACAAAGAAAGTGGCTTAGAGTGAGCCACACAACAATATTCCAGCCAATCAGCTACAAGCAGCGTTGCTCATGCACAGCATAAGTGTTGGTGTCATTGCCCTGGCAACGCATGTCCATGTATTTGGGAGGCTGAGCCTCTGAAGGAGTATAAGGAGAAGCGTGTACTTGTTTGACTGTTAAGTTCAAATGTCAGTGACTCATTATCCAGAATCCACTTGTAATCCACTGTGGGATGATTGACAGTTGTGTGTGTTTTGAACGATCTGTGATTAATCTCTTTTCTCTGGAGAAGGTGTGCCCATGTGGCTGCATTGCGTTCTGTCAAGGTAAACTAGTGGATCAGAACTCGGTGTTCTGTAACGCCATGTAAAATCTGTATGAGTTTTTGTGAGTAAATATGCGGATCGGTTTATGGGCCATTTTCAGAAAAATGTACACCGTAACTGTGAGGACGTGTTCTAAAGAAAGACAGCCTTTTATGCATTAAGTTGAACCTTAAATGGAATGCACATAGATTGATAGATAATATTGTTTTCTGTATATATTCTGACCAAAACGCTCACATAAAATCACAGGGAGATGACACGCCTTCATTTTGGTCATTGTTACCATTGGTAACGGTAAGGACATTTTGCACTTTAGTCGATAACATTTCCCGTGGAAAGGAGTACTTATATGTGCTTGGTAATGGAAATAGATCAAAAAACAAATAATGAAATTCATATGCTATCTTTAGTCATTGTCAACTTAATGCATGAAAGACTGTCTTTCTTCTTTATAAAAATCTCCTCACCGTTACTGTGTACAGTTTTCTGAAAATGGCCCTTATACGTGTCCACACCACCATGGTACAGCTTACTTAGAATTTACTACACAGGAATGGTGTGATCTGACCGGTCTACTGTCAGGGGAGTTAACATTATTCAGAATGTATAACGATTGACTCAAAATGACGGACACTTAGAGTTTGTCGCAGTTATATGGAGCAGGCGGTGTAATCGTTATCATGCTTTAAAATGGAAAAATAAAGCATAAAAATCCCATTTTCTTTTGTAATGACTCTGCACTCTGAGGTATCGTGTGTTCGGGTTGTTCATCCGGGCCATTCTTGTGATCTCAATAACGGTTTGATGGATTTTCTTCAACCTTCATACAAATATCCAACTTGACCCAAGTATTACCTGATTAGATTCTGGAGGTCAAAGTTGCTGTGGCCTTACCACGCAGTCATAAAACTACCAGCCAGTTTTAGTTTCTCTTGTGTTTGTGTTGTGTGCCCTAAATATTTGAATAAATGTAAAAATGATCCTTTACTGATTCTGGATTGTGTTTCTGTGTAGTAAATGTACTAAACTCTGAATGAGTGAGCTAAACGGGCTGGAGTTCTGCTCGGAGCACAGAGGTCACTTGACCTGCCTCTGTAATGACTAAAATATGTAAAGATTTAAGTATTAATGTCTCTTTTTTTATGCTCTTGTGTAGTCTATACCAAAACAATTATACGCCTCAGGCTGGTAGGATCGTTGCTCCACCTTGCCTTTGGGGAGTAATTGTTCATTATAATTAGTTGTGGTCATGTATTTTAATGAAGCATAATTGGCTAGCCTTTGGCAGGCATGGGTTTTTGGCGCATTAAATAACGAACACATAATTCACATGGGTTTTTTTTTTGTTTTTGTTTTTGTTTTGTATTATTTTTATTCTATTTGAATGTTTAATTCATTATTCTTATTATGTGAGATATGTGTGTTAAATATACAGGTGAGATCATGGCCATGACTGAGCAACATAGTACTAAAGGTAGCCAGTTCTATAGTAATATAGTCATTTATTTATTTATGAAGTACATTTGAAACTAGAAAAGTGCTGTGCATAATTAAGATCACATAAAAAAAGGGTAGAGTATAAACCAAAGAAATCTAAAATAAATATAAAACTATAAGATAACTGGAACAGAAGGTCAGAGGAAATCTAGGTGGGTGGTTAACAGATTTAAAAACAAACAATAAAAACTTAAAATTGGATCCCGGAGTGGACAGAAAGCCAGTATAAGGATGTCGAAGCTGGGAGGTGGGGGTGGGGTGCTATCTTTTCTTAGTACCAGTGAAAAATCACATCCTTTTTCTGCCAAGATTAAACTAATTGCAGTAATGTGAGAAATCTTTTGCAATGTTTAAAAACAATGTTCCCCAAAGAAAGACTGGCACGACAATGCATATCCATAATAAGTTTAAGGAAGGTGGAGGGTTTTCAGTGCATTGGGGGCAAGGGCGCAAGCCTAAGCTGAACACTTGTTATCTCTGATCCTTCAGGTGGCACTGCATCATAATATCTTAATATCTTATCTAATTAAGGACCTTTGCAGGTCTTGAAAAAGGAGGACAGAGATGATCTTCTGATCAAATTGGGGACCACATGTGAATAAAACTCCAAGACTCCTCTAGTCCTCATATGTGGTATATAAAGGTATATAGCATCTACCGGGAAAGAAACAGTTTTTTCCTTATTTAATGATTAAATATTTACTAAATAATTAATCAGTACCAATTTCAGGGTTTTTCTTAAATATTTAAAGTGAAATAAAAGCCAAGCCTTCCAAACTCTTCTGTTAAACATGAACATGTTGCATATTTTCATGATCAGGTGGTTTTTACTTACAGTTTCGCAGTTACCTGCTAAAATCCGTTTGATCATTTGCGTTAGTCTGTTTAAAAAGGCTGCTGTTTCACTTTCGTGAAGGTGCAAAACTGCAAGAATAGTACGTGAGTCCCTCAGTTCATATAATGCAAGTTAATGGCAATAATAACAGTATACAGATATTAAATTAACAAATCAGATATAAACAAGTGAACTTCTGAATAGAATAATACTAGGTACAAATACAAAAACACAAATTATTCGTGCTTCCATACAAACATCAAACGAGTCTGACTGTACATCTGAAAGAAAAGAATACCGCGCCATGTATTCATATACAAATTAGTTTCGTATTTCCGGCAGAAGCATGAGGTGATCACATGACTTTTATTTACTTTTTGCATTAAAATGTTGCCCCGTGTGAGTGGACGAATCACTGGTTTTTACGGGTTTTTTGCACATGAAAAAATAATGAAACAGCGAGATTAAAAAAAAACAGATGTATACCATGCAGGCAAACTTTTATTAAGTTTGGATTTCATTTCCTTTCAAATAATTATTGTGCTGCACTACAGTAACTATGCTATATAGGTCTTGAGCATTTTTGCATTTTATTTATTTATTTTAATACTTGAGATTTTCCATTTAACTTCATATTCAGTGTATTAAGTAGACTGTAGTTGGTTAGAAATGCAAGCTGGTTCAGCTACAACATTTTTAATACATTTTTTGCAAGCAGACCACTAAATATCTCCACCTTGTCACGGACAAATCCATTTTTCATTAAATTATTAGTTATAAAATGCATATTTCCATAAAGACATTTTGTCCCTTTCTCAATGGTTTGCTATTTAATGGAAAATTGTTTTAATAATTGTGTAATTACCACAAAAAAGTTTTTCCTTGTAAAATCTGTAATAGTTTTTTTTTTCCCTCATAAAACATCTAACAACTAAGTTATCCGGTGAAACTTTTAAGCAATACTATCTGGCCCTGGTTTGTTTATAGAGAAACCTTACAAAAATGTTTGCTAAATTGTGAAAATATGTAGTTTCTTTTCTAAAGCATGAAGATGACAGGGTGGACAACAACATGACCGGGTGGACTCTGGCACGATAGGGTGGACAGAGGCTTTAATAGGTGAACACAGAAGTTATTAAATCACATTAAACTCCTACGGAAACATTTTTCTATTATTTAACAAAGCAAATGTAAACTTGAACTTAGAAACAGACGATGCTCACTAAAAAAAACCCAACAAAACTTGGAATAACCACTGTAATCATTGTAACACTCTTCCACGTGTTTGCACACAGACGGCTCAATGTGTAAAGAGCGCCTGTTCAGAGCCTGTGCTTGTGGCATCAGGCTAAATATCTGCCCATCATGGTACCAGCTAATGTCTTCCCAAAGCTCTGGCCAAAAGAATTTTGACACTGTGACCTTCCACATCCATAATGACTCCTGGGTAGGCCTCATCGTCATAGTTAAGGACACACCATTCTCCAGTATGCTTCAGCTCAGTCATTTCTGCTCTTCTGTGATTGCTGCTATCTTTTCTGCTTGTGTTTTCTCAACTAAGTCTCTCCACCTGATCCCGTTGCCTGAAACAGATAAAGGATTTTTAGTAATAATTTATGGAGTTATCAAGGTCACTTTATGGGGAAATAAAATGTTAAAAGCTGTCTTTTTGCTGTGAAGAGAACGCAGCGAGCGGAACAGCAACACTGATTGTGCTTTCCCGCCTGACTCGATTTATGTGGTAGCGCATGCGCGGCACGTATATAGGAAGGTAATTATATTATTATTATAATTATATTATATAATTATACAATTATAGGAAGGTAAGTAAGGCTCGGTGGCCCTCCCAGAATTCCATGGGCGACTCGATTTATGTGGTAGCGCATGTTCGACAGTTTTTAGAGTTCTCGCAATCGTCGCCACCACCTTTCATGCACGAATAAACGGGTCTGGAGAGATAAACAAAACACGTACAAGTGGACTACATAGACTTGGATTAACTTCCCTCACAGCACTCCACTTCTCTGAGAACTTCTAGTTATATAAATCAATTAATCACATAGGCAAACTTCCCCGTTACAACCTGGAGGGCCCTGGCTCAGAAGCTTCAGGAATTTCAGGGGTGTTGGGCGGTGTCTCTGACTGCAGAAAAGCACTGGCCCTGGCTCAGGCCCTGGCTTGCCTTTTTACCTCCTTCCATTTCTTCCTTTTTGCCCTCTTCTCTCTGATTCAGCTCATTAATACCCATCTTCTTTCCCGTCTTTTTTCCATCTGTCCCTCTGTTTCTCAGTGTACTTTCTCCTTCTGTCAGGGTCAGCATCACAACGTTTCCGATACCGCTTTGCGTTCTCAGCTCCACTTAGGGCCATTCCTTAAAAAGTAACTGACTGACTATTCCCCCTTACCCCCTTAGTACTGCTAAACTACGATTGCCTCGATTTGCGCAGTTAATTTTCTTGGATGTAACTGTGCAAACAGGCTGAATTAGAATAAAAATCACCCAAGAAAATCAATCTTCTGTTATACTGTAAAAATTACAACATGTAATAAATATGTGTTCTGAACACATTCCCTGTCATGAACCATGTCCATTTAAAATATAAATCATCCAAATGTTTTATCAAAAAATTTGTTGAGTATAATGACAACATCTAAAAAGTATATATATTCTTTTCCATTTAAACAATTATGAAATTCACTCAAGTTTTATCATGATAATCACACATCCTTTAAGTCTTTATGTCAAGACTCTTTATTACTGATGAAATATAAATGATGTGTGTTCATGTATTATTTAAAAAAAAAAGTTTACTCCCTTTTTTCCTTTTTTTATTTGAAATTTATATTTTTTTGTTGTTTTTGGTTTTTTTAAACTTCAGTTGTAATTTCAAGTTCAAGTGGCAGTGTGTGGGACATGCAAAAATCATGTACATTCCCTCAAAGAAAATTGCAATAAGATAGTAAAATCACATTTTAAGAGGTTTAACGTTATACCGATTTATGAGTGGGGTGTTTCCCCGTTTATAATAAATGCTTAGAATTTCATTATTTTTCAATGAGTTCAAAGGCACCTTCTAGTGATTCTGTCCCAAAGGGGAATTGAAGGGAGCAGAGGTCTCAGATTCGCTGCTTATCTGGTAGAAATGAGTGAGGAAATGAATCAATGGACAAATGACAGTATGTTTTATGTTCTTTAAGTATTTTCTGTGCTTTTAAGTGACTGGACCAACAAAAGTGAACAAAACATGAAACCATGTCTGCTGTTCTGCTGTAGAATAAGTGTTCAGAGACTTTTACAAATTAAGTTCGGGTTGTACTTCATTTAAACTGAGAGAAGAATCACAGAAACTCGGTGAAAAGCTCAGAAGCATTCAATTATTCTTTTAAATTAATGTTTTCCACTGGAGCAAGTGATTCTGTGTATCTTTACTTTAACCTGCTCATAGTGCCCTTTCATCGCTCGTACGTTACCTTGTACTCCCCACCCCTTTGGTTTTGATGGACAGCTGAGATCCTCCTCCTGTTCTGAGAGCGTGACAGCTCAGGGCTTTTGTGAAATACATTTCGCTCAGCTTACAGATGCAGTTTCAAAGAAGTACAGCGAGCCCTCAGGCCTTTGATTCAGAACATAACAAGGTTTTTGTGTCATTAAAGGTACAGGGACCTTTTTAAAGCTTGAGCATAATGATATTTAAGGCTTCAGCTAACGATTATTATTATTTTTTAATTGATTATAATTTTATAATTGAGTCGATTATTATTATTATTATTATTATTATTATACAAGTTCTTCAGTTTCCAGATGCTGAATGATTTCAATGAGTGTAAAGAAAAATATAAAATTGCTTACTGTAAAAGTCATTTAATTTTATTAAATAAATGAAAATATCAAATTAATACAATTTATTTATTTTTTGAAAATCATCTTGTTCATTTGTAGTTATTTAAAGAAATTTGAGCTCATCTTGTCATCGTTGTACAGAACAGGGAGCATTTGTGTCCATAATGATCCTCCATCCAGATGTTTACGTTTACCAGAAATAGCTTGACAATCTCACACACTGGTGAATGGTGACTTCTGACTTTCACTTGCTGGTTAAACTGGTAAATGAAGGCAAATGTTATGCCTCATTAATAACAAATATCTTGATTTTATTTCTTGTAATCAAATTTGATTTAATTTAATACGGTCGCTGTTTGAATACGAAGAATAACGTTTTGAGCGCCGGAATCGCAGAAAGCTTGAATATTTTTGAGCAGATACTATTCAAGATTGTTTTATGAAGAAATTAAGGATTCACTTTAACCTGTCTCTGAATAGTTTTATCAAATAATCCAAAAACTCCACAACCTCATGTTATACACTAACGTCTCTCCGACCTAATTTCACCTAATCGTAAACATGCCTACTGTACCGTTTCCAACAGATTTCTGCTCTGCAAATACACACTGTAGGTTTCTTGATGGATAAGTGATAAGTTCATATGAATCTCCTTCACCCATGGCTCCAACATGTTTCCTCTTCAGGCGTTTACATGGTGATGCTAGCTCAGCTAACACTCTTTGAAGGCTTTATTGTAAAGTGGTCCCATACTTTTGTCGACTTGGGTCGTACACTTTTCTCTGTGCTAACAGTAGCCTCCTTCGGTGGAACTATCTGACCCTCCACCGCTTTTTTCAGAATTCGTCACATGAGCTAAACAAGGTACGGCATTGGTCCTCTTCTTCTTCTCCTCCTCTTCCTAAAGCGGTTGGCATTCTGCTTAACGGTGCTTTAATGATGCTGCGGTTTTGGTTGGCTTACTGCCGTCACGTTAATAGATGTAGTCAGTGTACTTACCTGCATAATAATGTAGACACAACTAACCGATTTGTAGATTACTTGCCAAACTATTTTAATAATCGGTTTAATTGATTAGTAGCCGCAGCCGTGATAGTATAGGTTCTGTCTGTAAATACCATATGGAGACGTTGTTTTCTCATTGGTCATCTATCTCAGGATTAAAAACATTATTCCAGGGGGATAATGATTGATTCAAAGCAACAGAGCTTCCGTTTTTTTTACGGTCACTCGGAGCAAACTTTAAATTTAAATTTAAATGCTTTAAAATAAAGCTAGCTTGTTCTTCAAGCGTATACTAAAACACCGCCACAGCGCATGGGGCAGTTTATACTTAACTCTGCAACAGGTGCCATTAGCTACATAATGTTTACCTCTGCTTAGCACCTATATCTGTTCTGATTTTTAAAAATGTAATATAAAGATAAAGAGATCTTTATTGTTAACTGTTGCATGAACAATGAAAATCAGTTTAGCAGCAAAAAACAACAACAAAAAAACGCACAGAACGGTTGGTACACATATACACATATATCCTATAAATGCATAACAAGTATCTATCCACATATTCACACATTTAGAGATATACACAGAAGGGCGCATGATATGTCAAAGGTGCATGGTGTACACAGGGTGGGAGGTAGAGCTTTTTAATCATAAGGTCCATGATGCTAAAATGTTATATGATGTTCGAGACCTGCTTTAAACACGAGTATTGCACTGCAGTGTAGCATCAATTACCCGCTCTAACGTCCTCACCACCCGCTGCAGGGCCTTCCTGTCCTCTGCAGTACAGCTGATGAACCCGTACTGTACATCAGTAAGTCAGGAAGCTCTCGATGTATAAACCTGGGCGGCACGTTGGTTAGTGATTTGCATATCCGACTCACAACAAGAAGGCCCTGGGTTCAAGTTTCAGGCTCATGTGTTTCTGTCGGGAGTTTGCAAATTCTCCCTGTGCTTGTGTGGGTTTCCTCTGGGCGTTTCCTTCCGCACTCCGAAGACATGCACATTATTCTTACTGGCTGTTCCAAATTGCTCCGACATGTGGATGTGTGTGAATGGTTTTGTGTGTGTGTGTGTGTGTGTGTGTGTGTTCCTGCGACAATATAGCAATCTGTTCAGGATGTGCCACGCCTTCCAGTGTTGGCTGAGATTGGCACCAGCCTCCCCGCAACCCTAGTAGGATTAAGTGGTTTGGAAATGAGTGAGTGTCATGTCATGTCATTTTCTGAACCACTTAATCCTAATTAGGGTCGCGGGGAGGCTGGTGCCCATCTCAGCCGAC
>JAQMYF010000007.1:5563587-5578673 GCA_030014195.1 Neosilurus mollespiculum
GTGTGTTTATCTGTCAGTCTCTCTCTCTCTCTGTCTCTGTGAGTCTCTCTCTCTGTCTCTGTGTGTATCTAAGTCTCTCTCTCTTTCTCTCTCTCTCTCTCTCTCTCTCTCTGTGTTTATCTGTGAGTCTCTCTCTCTCTCTGTCTCTGTGTGTGTATCTGAGTCTCTCTCTCTCTCTCTCTCTCTGTGTGTGTGTGTGTTTATCTGTCAGTCTCTCTCTCTCTCTGTGTCTGTGAGTCTCTCTCTCTGTCTCTGTGTGTGTATCTGAGTCTCTCTCTCTCTCTCTCTCTCTCTCTCTCTCTCTCTCTCTGTGTGTTTATCTGTCAGTCTCTCTCTCTGTGTCTCTGTGAGTCTCTCTCTCTATCTCTGTGTGTATATAAGTCTCTCTCTCTTTCTCTCTCTCTGTCTCTCTCGCTCGCTGTGTGAGTGTGTGTGTCTCCGTGTGTGTGTGTGTTTGTGTGTGTGTGTGTGTGTGTGTGTGAGGGGAAGCAATCAGAATCTCACAGGTGTTTTAAAGCACTAACCGGAAGCTTGGAAACTACAGAAGATCAGTTGGTGATCCGGTCGTGTTTAGATCAGTTGCATGTTCAGTCCTCACTGCGTTTCCTGATTTAAGGCCGCTCTGTATTAGAGTTGGGTTTTTCTCACTCTGAAAGCCTCTTTCGAACTCGGACATCCAGTGTATAGTACTTTTACAGCGATGATGGTCCAAACTAATTATATTTCATGCTGTGCGCTGAAGCATTCTGACATTTGAGGATGGGATCTGAGGAGAACTCTGGGGAATTCATCAAGCGGAAAAACAAAGAGTTCCCATGCTGCCAGTTCTGAACTGCGCTACAGTGGTTTAAGGACGGAGTCTCAACGCAGCTGATAAGGAGAATACTTAACTGGCTTTTGTTGGGAAAATACGGTGATCACCTTCATATATTCCTGCTTCCTGTCACCACTACCGGGGAAAGACTTGTGTTGATTAGCAAGTAAAAATTATACAACTTATGTGTGAGTGAGAGAGAGAGAGGGCTAGAGAGATGGAGTGTGTGTGGGAGGGGGAGAGCGAGAGAGAGAAAGTGCATTTGTGTGTGTGAGAGAGAGAGAGATGGAGTGTGTGTGTTAAAGAGAGACAGAGAGAGAAAGATGGAGTGTGTGTGTGAGACAGAGAGAAAGATGGAGTGAGTGTGAACTCTCTCTCTCTCTCTCTCACACACACACACACACACATACTCTCTCTTAGCTCCTGATTTAAACAGCATCACAACCCGCATCATCACACTCCAGCCAATCACAGAGTGTGGCGTTAAACTCTAACAGGAAATGATTTTGAACTTTAAAACTTGAGCTGGTTGTATTTGATTATATTGTCACTGCGTCATTGCTGAATTATTCACGTCTGCATTGCGATGAATCGATGCAATGATTATTTTATTTCCTCTAGTGCGAGAGTGTGTGAGCAGGAACGTGTGCTCACGTGTGTGTGTGTGTGTGTGTGTGTTCAGTGGTGATTTATTACCGTATCTTACTCCTTCTTCATCCCTGAGTCAAAAAACGTTGTTATTGTTTTGAATGCAACAGGTTTAAACCCTACACTATACTGTACAGCCGGATGTATCCGGACGCCTGATCATCACACTCATGAACTTGGTTGAACATTTGATTCCAGGTTTGGTTTTTTTTTTACTGTTATAATAACCTCGATTCTTCCGGGAAAGGTTTCCACTAGATTTGGGGCCGTCTAAGGGGATTAGCGTTCATTCAGCTAAAAGAACAGCAATGATGTCAAGGGTGCAGTGTGTGTGTGTGTGTTCCAGTTCATCTTGAAGGTGTTCATGAGGGTGCAGAACACTGGAGATCTTCCACTCCAGCTTTGGTAAAGCATGTCTCCGTGGAGCTTGCTTTGTGCACAGGGAATATTCGGGCTGGAACAGGTCCGAGTCTCTTGGTTCCAGTGACGGGAAGTTATGATGGTGCAGTATTAAAAGATATTCTGTACAATTGTGTGCTTTTAAATTTGGGCTAACCATTTTGGGAAAGAACCACATATGGGTGTGATGGTCAGTTGTCCACATACGTTTGCTGGTGTGGTGCATCAGTAGCTTGCGGATTTGGTGGAAATGCCTGGTGATTCATGGAGCACAAGCCTGGACAAAGAAAATGCAAATCATTGAGTGTTTATATCAGGTAATGTTAGGCAAATATTTAGAAAAGGTTGCGGTGCAACACCATGACCTCATCAAAAAAAGCATAAGCCAGACACAGTCGCAGAGAGATACGGAACACATGCACAAAGGTATCATTTCATTACAGAAAAATAATAATCATTTATAGGAATTAAATAAAAAAAAAAAAGAAAGAAAAAAAGTTTGTACCCAAACATGGCCAAAAGCAAATTTAAGATTTTGCAAAAAACATGTGTCATAGTTCCATTCAGAGACGTGTGAAAACTGTACTCGCTCACTCTTTCTCACTCACTCTCTCACTCACTCTCATGCCGAGCTGCTTAAACCTACGAGGGTTGTGGGGAGACTGGCGCCTATCTCAGCTGACGCTGGGTGCCAGGCCATCACAGGACACACACACAATCATTCACACTCTCACCTAGGGACAATTTGGAACAGCTATTCATTCATTCATACATTCATTTTTTAAGTCGCTCAATCCTAATTAGGGTCGCGGGGAGTCTTGGCACCCACCTCAGCCGACCCTGGGCGAGGGCAGGGTACACCCTGAACAGCTGGCCAGGCCTTTGCAGGGACTTCACACTTACTCTCACACCTAGAGACAATTTGGAACCGCCAATCTGAATCAGACTGTGCATGTTTTTGGACTATGGGAGGAAACCGAAGTACCTGGAGAAAACCCATGCACGCACAAGAAGAACATCCAAACTTCGCACAGAGACACCCCGAGCCCAGGAATCAAACCCGGGACCTTCTTGCTGTGAGGTGAACGTGTTAACCACTGCGGCACCGTGCCGCCCTTGGAACAGCCAGTTAGACTAATGTGCATGTCTTTGGACTGTTGGATGAAACAAGAGTACCCAGAGGAAACCCACACTAGTGCGGGGAGAACATGCAAACTCCACACAGAAACGGCTAAGCCCAGGAATCGAACCCAGAGCCTTATACATGTGAGACGGACATACTAACCATTACTCCATGGTGCCGCCCTGAAGACTGTACTCCGGTATTAAACAGTCTTTAAAAGTGTAGTCATCAATTCAGGAGAAAGATTGTCACCACGCACATTGCCAAGGCAGTTACATGAACAATGGCCCTCCTATCCTCCCTTCAACCAGTCAGCAACATTTTACATAAAGTGTATTGTTTCTATCAAAGCAGCCTCAGGTTCTCATGACCTGGAGACCACAAGATGCTGGAAACTTTCCTTAGAGATTCGGGTCCATGTCAACGTGAATGCATGACATCACTGCTATAGCTCTCTCAGCACATTCATTCTGCAAAGCTCCTGTTATACAACATGCCACGGGTGCTCTACTGGATCCTGTTCCACTGCCTGGGAAGGCATTGGTGGAGCCTGTACATCAATACTCTTGACAGGCTGTAGCACTAAAATGTTACTAATTAAGATATTTAGTTTTTAAATCTATGGCACTTGGCAGACATCTTTATCCAGAGCAACTTACATTGATCTCATTTACTGTGCAGTTGAGGGTTAAGGGCCTTGCTCAGGGGCCCAACAGATGTAAATTGATGGTATTGGGGCTTGAACCGCTGGCTTTCTGATCAGTAACCCAGAGCCTTATCCACTGAGCCACCACTGCCCGTATTATTTCATATCAGTGTTTCAGCCTGGTGGGGGTGCTGTAATGCTGTGGGGAATGTTTTCTTTGCACCAGGCTTCTTGGTCTCTTTCCAGTTCTTAAAAACTACCCAGTTTTGGTGAGCCTGTACATCTGAGTTTTTTTGGGCTGATTCAATGACTGGGCTCATTTTACTGAAGTGTGGTGAGGTGTCAGTTGGGTTTTTACACCCAAGCCTAGCGGCTCATCCCCCGTTTCTGTCGCGTGAAGCAGCTAGGACTTCAACTCCTCCTGGATGGGATTGCTATTTACCTTCCCAGTATTTTTTCTGGTACCCATACTGCTGGGTGGACAGAGACACAATTGTGGTTGAGAGCTTGCCTGGGGGAGGTCTGACAGGGATTAGAACGCATCTCGATCATGAGTCCAGCATCCGAACCACAACACGAGTCTGTGTGTTTGTTAGCTGGATTATGCCAGATGATGTGTGTGTATTTTCATGACATTTTCCCCAGAGGAGGGGCTTTGGATAAGCAAGTCTTCATTAGATTTTTGGAGATGATTTGGATCAAATTCTGGAATTTTTGAACATTTTCAACAACATTGTGAGACAGGAATTGTGGTGGTGTGGAGTTGCTTTTATTTTATTTTATTTTATTATTTATTTATTTTTTTGGAAGTGAAGTATTACAGCAGGCCCACCAGGAGGTGTACTTAACTTTTATCGGCTTGGTGGATGTTTGAGCTCTGTGGGTGCTCTTGTTTTTTCTGCATCACCATTATAAATTGGAATGTTGTGCAATTCTCTGCCCCTAATTTACTCTAATAGACACAGATGCAGGTCGACAGATTCAGTCAATGTTTACATGAAACATCAGGATGAGATTTCTGTGACATTTCGGCCATGCTGTGGTTGTTGGCTCCAAATGGGCAGGTTTGGAGATTTCAGACACTGCTGATCCACGCAACCGTCTCTAGAACTTCACGAAAGGCAAAAAGCCCTGAACGAGTGACAGTTCTTTGGGCGGAAACACTTTGTCAATAAAGCCACATTCACACATGAAGCACTAAGCAAATTGCTTCACCACTGAGCGACAACGCGAGTCACCTGCTGAGAAAAACTAATCGCTTCGCCACTGAGATCTTGTTGCCTAGGTAACTCCTTTGCACGTTTCCCACTTTAATATCTTTGATTGAAGCTTTGAGCAGCAGCAAGCTCATTCCCGACAGCAGGTCCGTGATCATTATCATATATTGTTTGAGTTTATTTTTGTGATCATTGACTTTGCATGGTCGCATGTCACTCCCTGTGTAAATACTGCAGAGAAGCGTCATCACCGGAAATATGGCTAGATTGATTTGGGTTGCCAGGAAGGATAAAGTAACTCGTCCATGTGCTTGTCATCTTTTTAGTAACTATATACGTACTTTGAATGCCACACCTGGGCACAGATTTTTGTGGGCGAGCTAATTTCAAGACTCCTCCTAACTTATCCTCAAGTCATCTCGCAGGATACCGGGATAAAGGTAACGGAGCTGGGCTATGACGAATTCAAATGAATAATTGATTAACTTGTATAATTACTTTTTACATTTGTGGTGACCAGAAAAGCATCTCAGTAATGTGCAAACCCGCAAACCTTGATATAGATGGGCTACAAGAGATGAAGATCACACTGGGTTCCACTCCTGAGATCCCAGGACAGAAATCTGAGGCTATCATGAGCACAGACTCAGCAGACTGAATAGGAAAGAGAAGTGATCCTAATGTTAGTGTTGTGCTGTTGAGAGCTCTCTGTAGACTCTGGATGTTTTTCCCTCAAACACTGGGGTGCTGAGCAGCTTTAGTGCTGATATGGAAAGAAACGCACGTCATATCTCAGCTTTCCTACCTGTATGAAGCACCAAAACGGTCCTTCCTCCTGTGTGTCTGTTACTAGAACATTCTGTGTTTGAGAAGAGGCCTCCTTTAATCACCATGGGTCAAATGTTTGTGTATCCTCCCCCACTTTCTGTTAAAGGATTTCAGTGTTGTAGCTCCTGGTCCTCGACGCACAGTACTTTTTGTGCACCAATGAAAATGAACTTGGCATAGCTTGCAACAAATGTCACTCTTTTTTCTCACACCTCTCTGCCTCGGAGCTGTCATTTTAGGTTAAAGCCTAATTTACACCGCATGTGAGAGCGAAGTATAAGGTTTGTAATTTACACTGCATCAGTTTCTGAAGCGTAATCCCAGAATGCAGCAGTGGGTTCGTGCCCCAGTAAAAACTGCAGTAGTGACTGAAGTCTGTTGGGCTTTTACAACTGAGCCGACGGTTCATCAGCGCTGGAGCTTATCCCAGGTTCTGTAGCATGACGCGACTTAGGGGTTCAACTCTTCCTGGATGGGATGCTAGTCTGTTGCAGGTTACCTTCCCAGTATTTTTTTCTGTATACTGCTGGGTGGAAAGAAGTGCACTTTTGGTTAAGACCTCGCCCACGGGTCTTAGCACGATGAAGGTCTAACGGGGATACGAGTGACTGATGTGTGGGGTATGAAAGAAATCCTGTACGTGTAGTAAATGTCAGTAACACTGTACATGTTTTAAATGTAATATAGCCTCCATATTGTGTTTAGCTACAATTTTAATTTAACGTAGTGTTATATACCTGTTTCTCTTTATGTAGCCATTATTATTATTAACTCACTCAAGGTGGAATCCAGGTTGGTGCCACAGCCATCCATGACTGAGAGTACATGGGAGCTAATTGGCCGAGCTCTCATGGGAGGAAGGGATGGCATACGTTCACTTCCCTGTCACTCACAGCAAGCATCAGCCAGTCATAGGCGTCTGTGAGCTCATTCGTATCCCTCCGAGTGTGTTAGGTCGCCCCCACGTAAAAAGGCGGGTGGCAGCATTGCATGTCATGGAGGGGGCATGGCATGTGCATGCTTATTACACCCCTCCCTGGTCGGCGGTGGTCGTGTGATACAGAAGGCATTACGAATATGGCCTTTGAACTCTCTGTGCCCACTCTGCACTGACTGGTAACCTGAAAGTAACCAGTCAGACCAGGATGGGCGGAGGTACCACTGTGCATTGGGTGGGGAAGTAGGAGTAGTGGAAGGCCAGCTAATCAGAAGGCCCAGCACGTGTGACACACTAGTGTTTACACCCTGCTTTAACAGCCCAGAGGAAAAACATGCACTAACCTTGTTATCTGACACTCTGGTGTCATTTAACACGGCTATTCAACACTAACAACATTTATAGGTCAAAAAAGTGGAAGCATCAGATCTACCCTTTTTAAAGGTGGACCTAATGCTGGGATCAGACTGCATGATGTTTTTATTTTTTGAGGATGGTATTCATGTCTAATGTCATGTTTTATCAGTAAATCAATAAATGCTTGATCAGGAGACTGGTAACACTGCATATTTGAGCCCAACCAATCTTCATTCAGGTCTTTTTTTGTGTCACGGGGAGGAGACTCAATAAATGGGCAGCCACAGCTACAGAAGGAGTGTCATTGAACACATTGGAGGAGTCAATCTCAGTAAAAATTCATCATCTTTGTCTCGGTCGGGACGCGGGGGCAACAGCCCAAACAGTGAGGTCCTGACGTCCCTCTCCCCAGCAACTTCCTCCATCTCTTCCGGGGGGACACCGAGGCGTTCCCAGACCAGCCGAGAGTCATGACACTTCATTGATCCCGGAGGAAATTGTGTAAACCATTCATTCATTTTCTAAGCCGTTTGAGGGCCTTGTTCAAGGGCCCAGCAGTGGCAGCTTGGTGGTACTGGGGCTTGAACCCCCAACCTTCAGATTAGCAACCCAGAGCCTTAACCAGGGAGCATGAACCACGTCCAGGGACTTTTTGAGATTCTATTCAAAGCTATAGGCTATTTTATTTCATGTTTGGTGAACACAGAATCAAAACCTTGTGCATGCTCGAAACCCTGATGGCCCTTTAATTTTCTCCTCGTTTTATTTAACCAAACAGCAGTATGGAGGCAAGGCCCATGGATGGCTATTTTTAAATATGCAAAGTCAACATCTTGGGAACATGACGAACCTGTTTAACCACAAAGAAAGCACCTCAAAGAGTTTTTAATGTGAAATTCAGACAAAGAAATGAACAAATGACGAGCTAACAAAAGTCGAACAGAAACATGGCTGAATCAAACAGCTGCTGGAGGGGCATTCCGCTATGCAGCATGGGTAATGTAGCAGATAGGACTGATCTGGGTGCTGGTTTGAATTACCCCTAGGCTCATCTTTCAGTATATATTATAGTACGTAGATGTGACAAAATTAGGGAAGTAAACTCTTGTTTAAAATGAATCAGCTGGGGTTTGACCTTTTGAAGGTCACTCAAGGTCAAAGGTAATTGTTTTATTTGAAAGTCTATATATGGTTGCTGATTAGTGTTAGTGTTGCCTATTAGTTATAAATGCTCTTTCTCAAAATTTTGTGACTTTGATTCGACTTTCACCTCTGGTGACATTCCAAAGTCAAACCATCTCCTGGACTCTGGGACGAAAAGACAAACACTGGTGATTACCGTCACACCGCTGCCAAGATGTTTAAACCATTCGAATGTGTTTCATAAAAGTTAAGTGGCTCGGGAGCTCTCGGAATGACTTCTGTCTGTCCATCACACTTTAGTTTCCGGACATTTGCTTGCCGTGCACTGAAGCTGTGGTTTTCAAACTTGGTATGCTGGCTCGCTACTATAAGTGCTTGGATGAGTTTTTGTGTGAGTGACCTTGACCTGCTTTTCAAGGTCACAGAGGCAAAACTGTATAATTAGGTTTCCGGACATTTGTGTCACGCGCTGAAGCTGGAGCTTTCAAACTTGGTTTGCTTGTCCTATGTTGGGATTTCATGAAATGGTACTTTCGGCAGGAGTGTCTGGACCCCTGTGGTCTATTATTTATATATATATATATATATATATATATATACCACAAGGGAAATTTGGCTCTGCATTAAACCCATCCCAATTCAGCACACACACACACACACACACACACACAAACACACTCACAGTCGGAGCAGTGGGCAGCCACAGTGTGGTGCTTGGAGAGCAGTGGGGGGTGAGGTACCCTCCACAAGAGCACCTTAGCCATGAAGGTGGAAGAAGGGCAGGTGCTGCTCACTTCCCCTACTACACATTTGGGAATTGAACCAACGACCTCTTGGTCCCAAACCTGCTTCTCTAACTATTAAGCGACGGCTACCCGAACAGCTGTTATGGGAAAACTGGAAGAACATTTGCTGGAACATTTGCTTTGATGAAGGATATTTAGTAATTCGGTACATATAAGTGATGCAGTTGGTCGTCTTCAGGCAGTAGTTGATGTCTGTTTCGAGTGAAAGCAGTGTGTAATTAAAACACAACCACAGTTGTAAGGAATGGGATGTCAATTGGTTGTCAGACACACACCCCTCTAACTGATCAGAGCAGTAAAAGTGTCACTTGTTCCTGAATGCAATAATAATAATACATGATTTTATATCAATCTTAAATGTGTATATCTGTAATTAAAGCCCCATTCTGTTTTTGTGTCTCCAGGCTTGTATTGATGAGAACGCTGAGATGGTTCAGTTTCTTGTGGAGAACGGTAGCGAAGTGAACCGAGGAGACAACGAGGGCTGGACACCACTTCATGCGGCTGCTTCCTGTGGCTTCATCCAGATCACTAAGTCAGTGCACACGCTCGTAGTCCTGTGTGTGTGTGTGTGTGTTTATACTTTGTGTTGTGATGCAATATAAGTGTTTATTGGTTAGGGGTTGATCTCAATAGAGGTGCGATAGAAAAGGTTTAATAGAAAAGGAATATTTTGTAGCTTGAATACATAAATATATCAAAAATCGTAATAAAGTCGCATGACAATTTGCTACTGATTTGTGGGTGCTTGGCGGGGGAAAAAAAAGCGAAAATCAGTCGTGTTTTGTTTGCTTTTTGTCCTCAAGCCATTTGGTTTTTATTTGTGCGTTATTAGCACGAACAAAATGCGTTCAAAGTACGAATGATGACACAAAATACGGAATACGGTGGATGCCAGCAAGTCCCAGAACTTTCTGTGTGAAAGTCTACAACTTGTTGTTTTTCCTTGCGAAAGATAAACAAATAATTTGCGAGCAAAACAACAGCTTTGCGACCTTCTCACGACATGTGTGGACTGTTTGCGCCATTCGTGGAAATTGTTAAACATGTTTGAATTTTTTTTGCGATGAGTTCACAGACCAGGCGACCAAAATGCGATGCCGCGAATAATGACGACAAATTCGAGATTGAAAAGCGGCAGATGTGAATTGCCATTTGCGTCAGTCACATTTCCATTGCACCTCTAGTGTGTTCGCGCCCTAATGTCAAGTGTGAGTAGACAGGAGCCAGTATACTGTCATATGTTATACTGTTCATCCTTTTGGAACCTTGTCCTCGGCGTCCGTGTCGCAGGTACCTGATCGAGCACGGTGCCCATGTGGGAGCGGTGAACAGCGAGGGGGAACTTCCTTTGGATGTGGCCACGGAGGAAGCCATGGAAAGGCTGTTAAAGGCTGAGATCAAAAAGCAAGGTGAGAGCAGGGAGGAGTGACTGATTAAATGGAGTGAGAGAAGGAGAACCTTTTATAATAACATCATCATGAGAGAGAAGATGATTGTCCTGAATGTCACCAACAGGGTTCACATTTCCACCGCTGCTTATTAAAGTGCGGCACTGTGCTTGGTGTGTGTTACACTCGTGCATGAAATGATTCCTGCAGTGTGTTCTGCTGAAACTGATTTCAGATCGAATAAAATCATTTTGTTGACAGTGAAGCAGTGATGACGGGCCAGTGGTGGATCAGTGGCTCATGGGTTAAGACTCTGCATTACAACAAGTCAGCACTGTTGGGCATATAAACAAGGCCTCTACTCCTCACCTGCTCATTGTGTAAATGAGACTAAAATGTACCTCGATGATCTATCTTCAAACTGTCTTTCTATATGAATCACCTTACCATGAAATGCATGTATGGGATCTACTCAGAACAGTAAAGGACTGTTAGGGTGGCGAACGAACAGTCGATCGGTCATATTTGTGTAGCAGTATCAGGCAGTAAACCCCCCCCCCCCCCTTCCCGTGGGTCATTATGTCACACTCTGCTGTCAGCATCAGGACCTGAGCAGTACATGTTTTCGTGACAGCATGCACATGTGGATTTGCGATTTTACTACAGAGAGCAAACGTCAAATTCCGATTCTGACTGCAACAACCCTTGAAATGCCTCAGTGAGGTGGCTGCAGTGTTTTGAGTGGTGTTTATGCATCATCAGAGGAAAAACATTGGCAAACAATGACCTCTTGCCCGTCTTGTAGTGTTAACGGCACTTAAAAACCCATCACCCAGCTTACTGCATCAGTGCTGTAGGTGCACTTAAGCATTTCAAGGGTCTCTGCTGCAAATTTGCCAAACTCACTGTTTACATGGTCACATAATGGGGACTTGTCTTCCTTATAGGGAATAAACACAAACTCCCATAATATACATCATTACATAAAGGGTTAGGGTAAATCTCCAGGAAATGGAGGAAAGTCTATGTATTGTCCCCTGACGTTATGGAAACAAGACTCTGTGTGTGTGTGTGTGTGTGTGTGTGTGTGTGTGTGTGTGTGTGTGTGTGTGTGTGTGTTTGTGTGTGAGAGAGAGAGACAGAGAGAGAGAAATAGGCACTACACAATGTAGACAAAACTGTTTTCCTGTGTGTGTGTGTGTGTGTGTGTGTGTGTGTGTGTGTGTGTGTGTTGTCAGGTGTGGACGTGGAGCAGGCGAGGAGAGAGGAGGAGCGAGTGATGATGCAGGATGCCATGGCTGTTTTGGCAGGAAGTGGTTCTCTGGTGGCTCATCCCAACACAAAGGCCACACCGCTGCATGTAGCCGCAGCTAAAGGCTACATCGAAGTGCTCAAGTGAGTGTGTACTGTAACACGGATCAGCCAGAACTCCTAGAGTTTACAAGCTGCACTAAAAATAATATTCTGTGTGTGTGGGTGCATGTCAGGGTGTTATTGAAATGTAAGTTGGACGTGAACAGTAGAGACTGTGATGGCTGGACAGCTCTGCATGCTGCCGCTCACTGGGGGCAGGAGGAGGCGTGCGGTCTCCTCGTGGATCTTATGTGTGACATGAATGCTGTCAATAACGTGGTGAGCGACTCAGACCTCTGTCTTTTTTTTATTTTTATTTTTTTCTTCTCTGACTTCTGTTTCCGTCTGAAATTAAGGCGCCTCTTGTGTTCCGTAGGGCCAAACCGCTCTTGATGTTTCTGATGAGACTCTAGTGGACAAGTTGGAGGAGCTGCAAAAGAAGCAGAATGCAGTAAGGAGTGTGTGTGTGTGTGTGTGTGTGTGTGTGTGTGTGTGTGTGTGGTAAGTTCCACATGGGAAGTGCTATCTTATCACCTCTCTCTCTCTGGTCTGTGTACAAAGGCCGCTTTCACTCTTTCAAGAAAAGGTTATCTGTGCTGGAACGCACTCCGAAAGCCAGCAGTTTGCTGTAACACACACACACACACACACACACACACACACACAGAGCACAGTAAGTTATCACCGGGTAGCAATCCTCAAGCCATGAGCCATATAAGGACCTCACACAATAGAGTGTCAGACTGTGTTTATTATATTACCTTTTGCTATTTTTGGCAGTTAATTACATAACGAAGGCTTGCTGTCAGATGGCAGTTTGGTTTGATTATCAGGTTTTAGAGAGGGAAGTGCACTGGAGCAATTTCAGCAGGTATTTATTACCTTTTAATCCCACTGTCGTGTGTAAATCTCCAGATGCGTACAGAGAAACAGAAGATCCAGATGACCGTTATTGAAACCAGTCCTCCCATCTCTGTGGCACCAGCCCGTCCTCGCAGGTAACACACACATACACATACAGAGTGTGACTCCGTTGCAGTCTGCATGTTATTTCACCCACCAGCTCTGGCCTCACAAACGAACACCGTATTTGAATTGCATGTGTAAACATGAACATAAACACAGACACGAGTAGCCGTTTTCCGCCGACGTGGTGCCTCATCTAGAACCGGTTTCACACATTTCAACCCACAAAAATTCCAGGTCTCAAAGTTGAAACCGCTGACACCAGGGGGCTGTGGTGGGAGGGGCTATGGCAAGAAAGGCACTGCCATTTTTTGATATTGGACAGAAATAAAGTCTGAAATTCCGACACACACATGCGGGATGTAAAGACTTTAAAGTACATTTATAAAAAGCCCAAGCAAGCAGGCGCATTCCGTTTCTGTCTGCTCCAGCAGCATTTCAGCGGAACTCCAACTACTGCGATGTGATAGTCGGTTTCCATAATTGTTGAAATGTGGGCCGGTTCCAAAAAGGCACCAAGGCAGACCTGGCTGTGCACCGGGACAGAACTAGATGATGGCTGAAATGGTGGGCCTAAGGGATTTTCGATTTATCACCAGAAGGATGAGTAACCTGGAGATTAGCATATTAGCATATTAATAATGGAAACCCGGCACGTGGGGCGCAGTGCTTAGCACGTTCGCCTCACAGCAAGAGAGTCTTGGGTTCGATTCCCGGGCATTTGACGGTAATGTGTGGAGTTTGCATGTTCTCCCCGTGCTTGTGGTGGTTTCCTTCGGGTACTCTGGCTTCCTCCCATAGTCCAAAAACATGCACAGTAGGTTGATTGGCAGTTCCAAATCACCCCTAGGTGTGAGTGTAATTGGTTGCGTGTGTGTGTGTTGGCCCTGCAATGGCCTGGCGAGCTGTTCAGGGTGTACCCTGCCTTCACCCAGAGTCTGCTGAGATGGCCACCCCATGACCCTGATTAAGCGGTGAGAAAATGAATAATGGAAACTGTGTGTGTGTGTGTGTGTGTGTGTGTGTGTGTGTGTGTGTGAAATGCACAATGTTGTCTGATTAGATATTTTAATTTTAGTACATTTTCATTTTTATGTTAACATTTTGTTTGTAAGTAGTTGATGCACATATTCCTAAAGGTATTGGAACCTCAATCTGAACGATCTATGCCTTAAATTGATTGTTCTGGTTAACATACTGAATTCCAAATTGGGACGCCAATACCTTTCACACCGCAGCCAAATCGCCTGCACATTCATTCGCTTCACCTTTTCTGTTGCTCTCACCGATTGGCTGGTTTGCATGTCACTCGTGCTCTGCTGGCCGCGTTGGCCCGCCCTCGCAGGACGTCCATCTCTCGTATGAGCAGCAAGGAGAAGATCACATTGCACGAAAGAGAGAAGCATCCTCCACCCGCCCTCCAGACCCCACCCGCGGAGGAAGAGGAGGAGGAGCCAAACACCCAGAGCCGTCCAGGTGCACTGTCCAAAGCCTCCAGCAGCTCCAGCTCTGAAGAGGAGAGTGAATCCGAGAGCGACGCTGAATCAGGTGAACACTTATGAGTTAAACTTCTGGAAAACCTCTCTGACTTCCTCTATATCTTATAAATGTAATCAGTCATCACACATCATCGTGTTGGGAGCTTGAACCTGACATGGCACACTTTCATTCGATTAGTCTGTTTGTATTCCAGTCAGTGTGTTTAGTCCACAGTGTGGGCTCATCCAAAACACCCGCTTCACGACCAAAGGGCTCGCTTTTAGAACCCAATTCAGTTTAATTTGCTTATGAACTAACAGCCAGTAAAGCTTTAACTCGTGTAGATTTAGGCACTTTAGTTTCCATTTTAATAAACATTTTAAATAAACTGGTTAAACTGGTATGTGAGCTCAAACTGAGAGCAACAAATAAAATAAAATAATTTATCATTGACAAATTCTCAATGATTTTTATTTTACTTATATAATCAAATTATTCATCAATTACATTTTGATCAGTACAGTAATGATGCCTCATGGGTTTTTTCTTTTCTGTGCTACCGTCTGATCTCTTGGTGTTGCCATTTGTTTCTGTCTGAATTACCGTCTCTTCTCCCTGAGTTGCCGTTTGTTCTGTTCTTACCGAGTTACTGTCTGTTCTGTTCTTTTCTTATTACTGTCTGTTCTGTTCTTTTCTTATTACCGTCTGTTCTGTTCTCCCTGAGTTACCGTCTGTTCTGTTCTCCCCGAGTTACCGTCTGTTCTCCCCGAGTTACCGTCTGTTCTCCCCGAGTTACTGTCTGTTCTGTTCTCCCTGAGTTACCGTCTGTTCTGTTCTCCCTGAGTTACCGTTTGTTCTGTTCTTTTCTTATTACCATCTGTTCTGTTCTCCCCGAGTTACCGTCTGTTCTGTTCTCCCCGAGTTACCGTCTGTTCTGTTCTCCCCGAGTTACCGTCTGTTCTGTTCTCCCCGAGTTACC
>JAQMYF010000007.1:5592460-5605312 GCA_030014195.1 Neosilurus mollespiculum
CTCTCTCTCTCTCTCTCTCTCTCTCTCTCTCTCTCTCTCTCTCTCTCTCTCTCTCTCTCTCTGTGTCTGTCTCTCTCCCTCTCTCATAATACAGACAGACAGACATAGCAGCAGGTACGTCTTTGACATTTGACCTTTTGGTTCTTTTGATTGATCAACAATTAGTCTGTTATCAATTTTCTCTCTCTCTCTCTCAGGTCTAATCCCACCCTCAATGACTGTCTCTTGGCAGGGGGATCAGACGTTAAAGACTATAAAAGGGTAGGTGACCCATTTAGTTGCCAGGGAAATTATTCCTGTGTGTATTTTACATATGATCATTGTGTGTGTGTGTGTGTGTGTGTGTGTGTGTGTGTGTGTGTGTGTGTGTGTGTGTGTGTGTGTGTATGTTAGTTGTTTGAGAAGTTGTCGAGAGAGAACACTCAGCTGCAGTCTCAGCTACAGGACACATTGAGGAGTGTGTCCGTGACTAGAATGGAGCTGGAGAAAGCAACCCAGGTAAACCAGCCGCTCCGAGACGACCGCACGCTTCGTGTTGTATTCAGGTCTCCGTGAGGTTTAACAGGAAGTGTGTTTGTGTGATTCAGAGACAGGAGAGGTTCAGTGACTGCACCGCTCTTCTGGAGTTGGAGAAAAAGGTGTGTTTACTTTAAACAGTCAAGTGTGTTCACGTGTCCCTGTGGATACTGGAACAAAATGTGCTTCTTTCATGATTACACTGCAACACATTTAGAGTACCACAGGATTACATTCAATCTCACTCTCTCACTCTTTCACTCACTCTCTGATTTTCACTCACTCTCTCTCACTCTAACTCTTTCACTAACACTCTCACTCTTTTACTCACACACTTTCACTCACTGTCTCACTCTCTCACTCACTCTTTCACTTACTCTCTCTCTCACTCTTTCACTCACTCTCCCACTCACTCTTTAACTCTCACCCTGTCTCTCACTCTTTCACTCACTCATTAACCCTCTCACTCTTTCACACACTCTCTTACTCTCACTCAGTCACTCACTCTTTCACTCACTGTCTCACTCTCTTACTCACTCTTTCACACTCACTCTCTTACTCTTTGACTCACTCTTTCACTCTCTCTTTTACACTTTCACACACTCTCTCACTCTTTCACTCACTCACCAATCCACGCAATCCTACTAGGGTTTTGTGGAGGCTGTACACCGCCAACACTGGGCGAAGGCGGGATACACCCTGCACAGTTCACCAGACCACCGAAGGGCAACACACACAGACAAAACTATTCACACTCAAACCTAGGGGCGATTTGGAACAGCCAATTAGCCTAATATACATGTTTTTGAACTGTGAGAGGAAATCGGAGTACCCCGAGGAAACCCACACAAGCATGGGGAGAACAACTCTACACAGAAACGGCAAGACTCGAACCTTCTGTCTGTGAGGCGGACATGCTAACTATCTCACCCTGCTGCCCATAATAATAATAATAATAATAGTTATAATAATAATAATAATAATAGTAATAATAACAGTAATAATGGTTGTAATAATGATAGTAATAATAACAGTAATGGTTATAATAATAATAGTTGTGTTAATGGTAGTAGTAATAGTTATAGTAGTAGTGATGATATTAATAATAATAATAAATATCCTTGCACACACATAAATTATCACACAGTCATGCAGAGAGTATTTTATTTTAATTTTTATTTTATTTCTTTTTTATTTATATTTTTATTTTATTTTATCATAATTTGCAGCCTTTCAGTTTTTAAACTGTGGAAGAAATAGTGTTTCTAAAATACTTGTGTCTCCGTCTCTCTCAGGAGAAAGTGATGTTAGAGAGACGTGCAGCTGAGTTAGAGGAGGAGCTGAAAGTAAGACCATCACACATCTGAAACTCCTGGGTTTACCTCACTTTTCCATGTTTGCCCTAATGTGTGTATGTGTGTGTGTGTGTGTGTGCGTGCTTGTAGGTACTAGGGGATCTAAAAGCAGATAACCAGAGGCTGAAGGATGAAAACGGAGCTCTCATCCGAGTGATCAGCAAACTCTCGAAATAGACGAGAAGTGCGCAAAGGAAGGAAGAGGAGAACAGAAAATGGACCGAGGATCAGAGAGCGACAATCCACCCCGTCCTCCCCCACATCCTCACATCCTGTGCCAAAGAATTAGCTGTGTGTGAGAAAGTGAAGGAAAGAATGATCGAGCACGTCACTTTTTTTGTTGTTTATGTGCACCGTTTTTTTTTTTTTTTTTAAACAAACTGCCTTTTGACCTGATCCCTACCTGTGTGTGTGTGTGTGTGTGTGTGTGCGTGTGTGTGTGTGCGCGCGCACGTGTGTGTGTGTGTGTGTGTGTGTGAGAGTGCGCTCGCACAGCAAGCTACTCCTCAACACATCCACATACGGTATGAACTCTATTTGCCCCTATGTTCAGGAGACTAGTTAGAAATTGTGTATACACACTTGGCAGGCTTAAACACACACACACACACACACAGAAAAAAGCATACACAGCATGCACATGAGGTGCCACACACATTCCTCTCCTCTCAGGCTCCTTTAGGTCTGCAGTAATTTTGCACTTTGCATACACTTCGTACACACACACACACACACACACACACAGGCTGATTAAGTCTCTTCTGTGACCACTTTTGTTAGTTGTTTCTGGCTGAAAATACAGCCGTTCTGTACTACAAGCAATAATGAGACCAGTACACTACACACACACACACACACACACACCCACCCCTTCCCCACACACACATACACATACACTCACTTTTACACTCACACATGCACATGGTTGGTGCCATCAGTGCAAATCCACTTTAGTGTTGTGCACAAGCCTATCATGCTATGCATTGCATATGTTTCTACACATCTTGATATAATGGTGAAAAAATGGAATATTGTTATTATTTTGTTTTCGTTTGCATCAGTTCATCGCGCCTGTTGTTGGGCGACGAGGATGGTAAACTTTGTTTATTATATAAATGGACAAATATTATTCCCTTAAAATAATAATGCCATCTGAAGTAGCGTGATACCCATGTGTTTTTAATATATATAAAATGAATTTCAGCACTTAATAAAAGGTTGTGTGTATTTATCGCTTAGTGTCAAGTATTTTACAGTGTTGTCATGGTTACGCTTTCGGTTTTCTTCCTCGTTATGAAGCAACGATTCTAACGTCAGTCTTGAGGTTTAAGAATTAGATGTACATGGGTGTCAGGATGATCTACAGCTTAAGAAGGAAATGTTGAATGAGGGGCAGAATTAATACGACAACCCCCAGGCACAAATTTGGGAATCCCCACATGTCCACCCTGCTTTTTACTTTTTAAATAAAAAAGTCATAGCTATGATCCAAAACAGTCGGCTGAACATTCTGGATTTGTGAAAACATGCCTCAAATAAACGAAACGGAATTTTTTCAATTAGCAGCATTTTTTTTTTTCTTAAAAAATTATGGACCCCCTAAATGATGAGGGGTAGCACGGTAGCATAGGGGTTAGCATGTCCACCTCACAGCAAGAAGGTCCTGGGTAGCGTTTGCATGTTCTCCCTGTGCTTGCATGGGATTCCTCCTGGTACTCCGGTTTCCTCCTACGGTCCAAAGACATGCACAGTAGGCCATTTGGCTTTTCCAGATTGCCCAGAGGTGTGAGTCGAAATGGATTTGTGTATGTGTGTTGCCCTGCGATGGTCTGGCGAGCTGCTCAGAGTGTACCCTGACTTCGCCCAGTGTGTTGGCTGAGATAGGATCCAGCCTCACCACGACCCTGGCAGGAACAAGTGGTCGCACAAAAGATGGAGTGAGAGGATGCGTTATCATCCTGATAAATTACTTAATCTCAGTAGACACCGCTGAACTGACTGTTTTAATGATTGTCATCTCCCCTGGTCCTTTACCTGCCATGTAACCCAAATCTTAAAAAGAGATTATTTTTCTTCGGGGAGAAATCTTCATGTTTCATTAGAATGACACCAGATGAAGGTTCCAACGCCGTTGTGATTTATCACTGAACATCAATTTTGTTTAATTATCATCCACCTTCCATGCCATCAACACTTCTCTTTATCCCACTGTATCTTTGTTTTCTTCTGCTTAGGTCAGGGCAATTCATCCCTGTCCACTATGCGTCTAAGGTAAACCTTCAGATTAGCAACCTAGAGCCTTAACCACTGAGCCACCTCTGCCCTGGCTTCGCCGTCCTCAATCTGCAAGATCTCCAGCCCTGCAAAGCTTGACGTTTTCTTAACCCCCAACACCTGAACTGACTCCATAAGGGACTAATTGATGGTAATAACTGGGTGTTGGTGGTGGGGAAAATGTCAAACCCTACATGGTACAAGAACTGGGGTAATTCCAGGACTGGAGTTTAGAATCCCTGTTTTAGAGATTTTCCTTTTTTTCGTTTTCTGGTGTACAGTTGGGTTGGAGGAAACCTCAGCACATTATCCAGCCATTGAGTGGTCCTCATCTGTGAAATAGTGTTGGTTATCATGTCCGGTAGTCTGCCTATGTTCGGCTTTGGCTCACTTCTTGTGTGCCTGCCCACCAGATGTCCTGCATCCTTGGGGGGAGGAACAGCTGGAGCCCTGAGTGCAACATTCCCATAGTGAGAGTGCATATGTGTCTTAGAAAGAGCAAGGCACAAATTGGAATGGGGATGAAACTGGGTGTTAATGCTGTCATGCATCAAGGCTAGTGATTGACTAGAAATAAAAATAAGACAAGCAGTGTATTCTTTTGGTTCCTGTGAATCTTCTCAAACATTTTCTTTACGCTGCTGCTGCTGCTGCTGACTGATAAACTGTCTCTTTCACCAAAGACGAGCAACTTTCCCATCTGTATCTCTGATGGCTTTTACATGCACGTGGATGTTTATAGGTGTTTCTGGAGAGCTGAATGACCTTTGGGAGAATGCTACCTTCCATCTTCTCTACCCTCATCTGTTTGTCCCATCTATTCACACACTGGTAGTCTGCCCACTGTCCTACAAGGACACAATGTAGCTGCTGACAGCAAGCGCAGTTCCTAATAAGGTACGCTGAACCGGCCTTGCTGTAAATATCTCCAAGGTCTGAGAAGGAAAGAGAGGGAGAGAGGGAGGGAGGGAGGGAAAGAGAGGAAGAGGGCAATAAAGGAAAAAGCAGAGGGGACGGATTGCAGCCTTATAAGGACAAAGCTGCTCTTTTCCCAGGGTTCGGAGTACCGACCTCTGGCACGCTGCCAAATGAAACCAGACTGTGTTGTAACTCCATCTAGAGGCCTAGACATGTAAGAGCAGTGATCAGTACTTTTCCTCAAGTTCTTCCCTGCTACCGAGTTCAGTTCCAGCAGAGCTCATCATGCGGTCTGGTGTGCTGGTTTAGGACTGAAATGAATTTGTCGTAGTAACTCTTGACACCCCTGAGACTGTATTCATGCAGAATCTTATCTTACAGGTGAACTCTCTTTAATTCCAGGAAAGAATCAACGCCAGTAGCACCATGGGAAAGCGTGGCATGCAGTACACTGTGCATTCATGACTGCTCTTACATTATTAACTGAAAACAATCAGTATGGTTTTGCTTCACATTTGAATGTTGTTTGCAGCAGTGGGTTGGGATTGTGTCCCACTGAAATGCAATCACCTGAAAAAAATAAGTAAATAAATAAATTAGTCGCTGTAAACAGAGTTTCTTGAGAAAGTAAGGATCCACTTTCCCAATGGACCATCCCACTCTCGTCCTGACTCACTCACTCACGAACCGCTTAAACCTACTAGGGTCGCGGGGCGAAGGCGGGGTATACCTCGAGCAGCACGCCAGGGCGTCACAGGGCCGACACACACACACACAACCATTTTCACTGACACTGAGGGTAAATTTAAAACAGCCAATTAGTCTAATGTGCATGTCTTTGGACTGTTGGAGGAAACCAGAGTACCCAGAGGAAACCCACGCAAGCACAGGGAGAACATGCAAACTCCACACAGAAATGCCCAAGCCAGGACCTCGAACCCTGGACCCCTGTGACCTTTCTGACTAAGAAAGAGACTTCCAAGCACATCATATAAAAACCAAGAGGAGCACATGACTGCACCTAAAATCTAGCAAGGATGTAAAAAAAAATGCTAAAGACCTGTTTGTTATCTGTGCTGGCCTTTTGTGTATCTTCAGATTGAAAGCTTGCATCTAAGGTGACCCAGATAATATGATCCATAGCCCCATACACGGCTACCTGCAATACACTGTGGGTTTCAACTTGCTATCATAACCAGCAGTAACAGTTTCAGCAGTTTGTGCTACAGTAACTCTTTCCAGACTTTCTAGCCTTCACTAGTCCCCGTGTGCATCAGTGAGCCTTGGGCATCCATGACACTCCAGCCAGTGGTATGTACTTACCACTGCATACAAGGACCACCCCACTAGAGCCAATCATTTATCCATCACAGTGAGGCTCTTGTCAAAGTCACTCATCCTTACGCTTGCTCATTTTTCCTGCTTCCAGCACATCAACTTCAAGAACTGACTGTTCACTTTCTGTCTTACACGTCCCACCCCTTGTCAGGTGCCAATGTCACGTGATAATCATCTCCTACGGCCAATCAGTGTATTTAACAGGATATTTTTAACAGGGAAATACGTATATACTAACATATGGAGCAGCACGGTGATGTAGTGGTTAGCATGTCTGCCTCACAGCAAGAAGGTCATGGGGTGAAGTCCCGGGCTCGGTGAGGGCGTATCTGTGTGGAGTTTGCATGTTCCCCCCGTGCTTGAGTGGGTTTCATTAGGCTAATTGACTCCCAAATTGCTCCTAGGAGTGAGTGTGAGTGTGAATGGTTGTGTGTGTTGGACCTGCGATGGCCTGGCGAGCTGTTTTGGGTGTACCCTACCTTCAGCCAGTGTCAGCTGGGATAGGTTCACTACCATTTACGACCTGCTTAATTTTACACCATAGTATCAGTTAAACACTTTATAGAAAGAAACTGTTCCAGCTCTACGCTAAAGCTAAAATTCCCAAGGACAAGACCAGGACCACTGGGAGGACGACAGGTAAATTCCATCACACCACTGGATTGTCTCCTTTCACTCCATCTTTCTGAAAGAAAACGTATCACATTGATTCTTCAGTGGATGGAAGTGTATCCAACATCTCACGACCCTGCTGGACTACACGAGGGCTAACACCAGCATGTCGGTGAGGGATTGTGTTTCTGGATGGGTGCACCTGAGCAACACACTGTATGGCCTGTAACTGAAAATCATTGTGTTCTGGATCTCAGTAAGTTGTGTATATTTATTTTCATACCCCACTACAGTATATTACTGACAATTCTTCAGTAGTTGCTACACAAATAGCTCTTCTTTTCATCGTCTCATGGGGAACTTTCCGTCCATCGTTCTGTTATCTACAGCGCTTATCCATCAGGGCCGTGGGGGAATCCAGAACCAATCCCAGATGACTTCAAGCAAGAGGAGGCCTTTTCACTAATCTGTTGCAGAGCTCACATACACACAGACCACTATTCACACTCACGTTCACACCTGTGGATATTTTGGGGTTCAGTTGACCTAATGGGCATGTCTTGGAGGACATGCATGGGAGAACATGCAAAAAGAGGCTCTATGGATGTAGACTGGGGCTTTACATGTTCTCTCCGTGCGTGCGTGGGTTTCCTCTGGGTTCCTCCCACAGTCCAAAGACATGCACGTTAGGCTAATCGGCTGTTCTAAATTGCCCCTGGGTGTGAGGGTGAATAGTTGTGTGCATTGGCCCTGCAATAGTCTGGCGAGCTGTTCAGGGTGTACCCCACCTTCGCCCAGAGTCGGCTGAGATAGGCTCCACCCTCCTTGCAACCCTAATAGGATGAAGCGGTTCAGCAAATGAGTAGGCGAGTGATTAGGAATGTGGGTGGGACGGTGACGTAGCGCTTATAGTGTAGTGTATGTCCACTTCACAGCAAGAAGGTCCCAGGCTCAGGCATTTCTGTGTGGAGGTTGCATGTTCTCCCTGTGCTTACGTGGGTTTTCCTCTGGGTAGTCCGGTTTCCTCCTTCAGTCCAAAGACATTTACATGTATGGTATTTTGGCAGACGCTCGTATCCAGAGCGACTTCATTTATACAACTGAGAAGGGAGGGTTATGGACCCAACAGTGGTAGATTGGTGGGACTGGGCGTAAACCCGAACCTTCCGATCAGCAAATCCAGCGCCTTACCCACCGACATGCACTTTAGGCTAATAGGCTGTCTGGAATTGCCCCTAGGTGTGAGTGTGAGCGTGAATGGTCGTGTTTGTGCTGGGCTGTTCAGGGTGTTCCCCGGCTTTGCCCAGTGTCAGCTGAGACAGGCTCCGGCCTCTTAAGAGGTTGGTGAATTGAGTGAGTGAGTGATTAAGACAGCAGTGGGGGACAAACATTACATGTACATTATTCATCCCCCTGTCAGCTGAGGATCACCTGACCACTCACTGTAGAAGCGTCTTCAGCGGGTTGCGCTTAACCGTTCTGGGATCACCTTTGATGTTTCCTGTGTGCTGGTATTAATGGAAATGCGCGTCTCGAGAGCTGATCTGAGAGCAGCGCCTAAAAAAACAACAACAGTGAAGCCCCGCCCCCGGTCCCGCCCCCGCCCCCGCCTCCACGACTTCTGTAGCAATGGTAAGGCGGGGCTTCCTGCAGCAGTGAGAGAAGCGGATGTTAGCACAAGAGTTACAACAAACTTTTCCTTTGTAGGAATTCAGTTCCGGATTGGCTGTAACAGGTTGAGGGTAACTTTGTATGTTTGCAGTGTCACAGTGCGACTTTCCTTTCAGACGGTATGTAGAAAAGAGTTTAATTTCCACATGTACACATGAAAAATCTCCTTTAAACCTCTTCTGAGAAACACTAGAGTCATTATGAAACTTTTTAAACTGTAAAGCTGTTTGTTATTGAGTAGAAATTGAGTAGAATTTAGTTATAGTTCAATTTCAGCTATGTTGAAAACCTGCTTGTGATTAGAGGAAGGTCACGTGACACCCCACTCCTGACCCCATGTGACTTCTCATCATTGCACATTGAACTAAATCAGGAGCCCCAACAATCTAGCACTAGTTAGCCCGTCCGCCTCACCGCAAGAAGCTCCTGGGTTCGGGGACGGCGTTATTGCCCCTGGGTGTGAGTGTGACTGGTTGTGTGGTGGTCGAGCTGTTCAGGGTGTACCCCACCTTCGCCCAGTGTCGGTTGAGATAGGCTCCAGCCTCCCTGTGACCCTGGTAGTAGGATTAAGCGGTTCACCGCAAGTGAGGTGGATCTTGCTGAGTATTATACTATGCACTCATTGGCTACACCGCTTAATTCTCTTTTAGAGTTGCGGCGAGGCTGGAGCCTGTCTCAGCTGACGCTGGGCGAAGACAAGGTGCACCCTAAACGGCTTGCCAGACCATCGCAGGGCAACACACACACACACACACACACACACAGCCATTCACACTCATTCATTCCTAGGGGCAATTTGCAACAATTGGCTATTTAGGCTAATGTGCATGTCTTTGGACTGTGGGAGGAAACCAGAGTGACCAGAGGAAACCCACGCAAACACTCGGCGAGGATGCAAACTCCGCACAAAAACATCCGGGACCTGAACCCAGGATCTTCTTGCTGTGAAGCACACGTGTTAACCACTACCCCACCCTGCAACCCATATACTATACAGGGACGATTTACCTCCGCAACATCCACCAAGCCTGAGGCGAATAATTGTTTTAGTATACACTACATGGGAATGTGAAAAGTGAACTAAATCAAGATTTTGTAGTTTATTTTTTACACATACCATTACCGAGGCAGATGAGCTCTGCACGTTCAGAGCAGAACATAAGCATTTCAGGTGCTTAAAGCTGGGGTTGGTAATCTCTTCAGGTCTCCAGCAAATCCCTCCCCTGCCCTTAAAGGCCCTTCTGAAGCCAGGCCTTATCCACATGCTCTCTGACTGCAGGTTTGTGCAGGGAAAGGTCACGCATGAGCAGAGAGACACAGGAGCATTTGATTGGATATTTCCTAGCAGACCTCAAGGCAGTGATGGGTCGGAGTTTGATGACAGATTTATTTTTTTTGAATCTCATAAGTTACAGATTGCTGTTGGGGTGTAAAGACTATTTCATGCATTATAACAGTTTGTGTTAAGCATTTACCAACCGCAGCTTTAAGATCAGTGAATGTTTTAGTATATACTACATGAAAACACAGCAAAGGCAAACTGAAACAAGATCCTTAGTTCTTTTCCAATTTTAAACCAATGATGAGGATGCCTACTCCAGGTGACAGTGACAAACCGTGTCCCTCATTTTGCTTCAAGAATGAGCCATTCGGGGTAATGTTTTTTTATTCCCTAGATAGCAGACCAATCAGATCGTGGCATTCTTGTACAGTATATCCTCATACCACTTCGGTCCCGTTGAGTTCGAGGTAGCAACACTACAAAATGTGGAAGAAGTTCACGGGGTGAATACTTATACAAGGCAAGTTCTCACGGTCGGTTCTGTTTTCCAGAGATGGACGCTGACTCAGCTGACCCTTATATATTTTCAACTCACTCATTGCCCTCTGACCACCGTTTCCTACCACCTCTGACCAATGGGATGCTGGGATGGAGAGTGTTTGGAAAAATTATGCATAAGGCAGGAGTCTATAATGGAAAAGTTGGAGCCTGTCACCGAGCTGATATACCATGTCCGCTGGCAGTCAGGATGAAGGTCGAGGAGGGGAAGCGCATGTACAGTCTGGACATGCACACTGGTAAAAACACCACTACGTACCCCATTCTGTTTAGATTTGCTATAGGGTGCCACTCTATATATCTATACGACAGGGTATTTCTTTTTTTTTTCCCCCTGCAGGAATGTTCACTCACACAGTACGTACCCCTTATGTGGAAGCATCTCAGGTGTTCTATGCTCATCGACAGTATCCCAATCTGCTGGTCATGGAAGTGCAGCTAAAGCGTCAGAAGAGCTCTGACGAACCAATCACAGTGGAGCTCGATAGTTCTTTCACTCCTCAGAGCCCTGACATTGCTTTTGAGAACGCTCCTGACTACAGAGGAGGACGGTACGTTCAAGCAAATCCTAGGGATATCCTAGAGATGCGTGTTTTGGTGTCAGAAGCTCAATAGCTCATCATTGAATTTCATCTGTAAAGCCTTTAACTTTAAAAAAACTTTATCCTGAATGCACATACCCCTTTATCACTGGCAGGGATTGGGTTTTATTTTGGTTCACAAGCCAATTTTAAAACTTTTAAAGCATTCTGATTAAATAAATAAATTAATTAATTAACTGGTTTGGAGCCTGGGTAGCATGGCGGCGTAGTGGTTAGCATGTCCGCCTCACAGAAAGAAGGTCCTGGGTTCGAGTTTTGGGCTCGGGCGTTTCTGTGTGGAGTTTGCATGTTCTCCCATTGCTTGCGTGGTTTTCCTCAGGGGACTCTGGTTTCCTCCCACAGTCCAAAGACATGCACATTAGGTGAACTGGCTGTTCCAAATTGCCCCTAGGTGTGGATGAGTGTGTGAATGGTAGTAGAGTGGGCATGGTAGTAACATCAGTGGGCGTTGCAGTAACACCAGTGGGCGTGGTAATAACGCCGGTGGGCGTGGTAATAACGCCGGTGGGCATGGTAATAACACTGGTGGGCGTGGTAATAACACTGGTGGGCGTGGTAATAACATCAGTGGGATTAGTTAGTTTAGCTTGCCATTAGTGCAGTGCCCTGTATTGATAACACACCATTGATTTAAATGTTTCTGTTCAAAAATCTGGAACCGTGGGCTGGTTTGCCAGCTGGCACTAAGGTTCCAAGACTGTAAGGTTCGTGAACTGAAGCGGTTGAAGAACCTTTTTCTTTTATCATGTTTTTTTTTTTTAAACAGGCACATGTTTGGACACACTATGTCAACAGAATTCCCTGAAGTACATCGTCCTTGTGTGCACCTTATCTGGACGCCACCTGCCTCCTATGTAACGTTACGGCCTGACCAGAGCCAGTGTAGCTGGAGCTTCCTGGTTGCAGTTGCAGAGAGCAGTGAAATCGCCCAGTTTTGCTTTGACACTGCTTTAGAGCTCACTGAACGTGGTGACCTGCAGGGTTCCCATATAGGGGCGTGGGCGGAGATATGGCATGCTAGCAGTGTGGACCTGGACGGACCAAAGCCTTTGAGTCAAGCTGTGATTGGCTGCATGTTCTACCTTCTCAGCGCATTCCCCTCTCTGACCGAGACGCCCACACCGTTCGGGGGCATCAGTCCTGGTGGACTGTCTAACGGGGGACATGGAGAAGGACAGGACTACTGGGGGCATGTTTTCTGGGATCAGGTACAGTTCTGAATAGTAGGAATCACTGGTGGTGTGCACTTACTGACCACTTTATTAGTAACCTCCGCACACCGTTTATCCTTACTTACCTACTCATTTTCCAAACCGCTTACTCCTATTAGGGCCGCAGGGAGGCTGGTGCCTATCTTAGCCGACACTGGGTGAAGGAAGTGTACACCCTGAACAGTTCGTCAGACCATCCCTTGGCCAGCACACACAACCATTCTCACTCACACTTAGGGGCAATTTGGACTGTGGGAGGAAAATAAATAAATAAAGGTTGCCAGTCTTCCAAAATATTTTCAGATATCTACTTTTGTTTACAATTCACAGACCTCCGGGTCACATGATGGACAAATCAGTAATCATCGGAGGTCATTAGGACTGAAACAAATACGCAGGACACACCATGTACCAACATGAGTTCCTTCACAGTAATAATCAAATTCAAAATTCAAATTTTATTTGTCACATACAAATTATACACAGTACAATATGTAGTGAAATGCTTAGTATGA
>JAQMYF010000007.1:5623713-5639724 GCA_030014195.1 Neosilurus mollespiculum
GCCTGTTCACGCGTCACTTCGTGTTACGTCGTATTTTTCCGTCAGTTTCCGCCGCGTCTCTTTCCTGTTGTGTTCAGAGAGGGAGAGAGAGAGCTAGAAAGAGAGAGCGAGAGAGAAAGAAAGAGAGAAAGAGAAAGATAGAAGAGAAAGAGAGAGCTAGAAAAAGAGAGAGAGAGAGGAGAGAGCTAGAAAGAGAGAGAGATAGAGATAGAGAGAGAGAGAAAGAGAGAGATAGAAAGAGAGAGGAGAGAGAGATACGAGAAAGAGAAAGAAGAGAAAGAGAGAGAAAGAGAGAGAGAGAGCGAGAGAGAAAGAGAGAGAGAGGGGAAGAGAGAGGAGAGAGAGAGACGAGAAATAGAGAAAAGAGAGAGAAAGAGAGAGAGAGGAGAGAAAGAGAGAGAGAGGAGAAAGATAGAGATAGAGAAAGAGAGATAGAAAGACAGAGAGAGAAAGAGAGAAAGATAGAGATAGAGAGAGAGAGAAGAGAGAAAGAGAGAGAGATGAGAAAAAGAGAGACAGAGAGGGAGAGAGCTAGAAAGAGAGAGCGAGAGAGAAAGAAAGAGAGAAAGATAGAGAGAAGAGAAAGAGAGAGCTAGAAAAAGAGAGAGAAAGAGAGAGAGGAGAGAGAGCTAAAAGAGAGAGAGAGATAGAGATAGAGAGAGAAAGAGAGAGATAGAAAGAGGGAGAGAGAGGAGAGAGAGAGACGAGAAAGAGAAAGAAGAGAAAGAGAGAGAAAGAGAGAGAGAGAAGAGAAAGAGAGAGAGAAAGAGAGAGAGAAGAGAAAGAGAGAGAGAAGAGAAAGAGAGAGAGAAAAGAGAAAAAGAGAGACGAGAAAGAGAGAGAAAGAGACAGAAAAAGAGAGAGATGAGAAAGGAGAGAGAAAGAGAGAGAGATAGAGATAAGAGAGAGAAAGAGAGAGATAGAGAGAAGAGAAAAAGAGAGACACAGAGAGAGAGAGAGAGAGAGACAGAGAGAGAGAGAAGAGAGCGCTAGAAGAAGAGAGAGAGAGAGAGAGAGCGAGAGAGAACGAGAGAGAGAGAGAGAGAGAGAGAGAGCTAGAAAAAGAGAGAGAGAGACAGAGAGAGAGAGAGAGAGAAGAGAGAGAGCTAGAAGAAGAGAGAGAGAGAGAGAGAGACAGAGAGAGAGAGAGAGAGAGAGAAGAGAGAGAGCTAGAAGAAGAGAGAGAGAGAGAGAGAGAGAGAGAGAGAGAGAGAGAGCGGCCTGTTCACGCGTCACTTCGTGTTACGTCGTATTTTTCCGTCAGTTTCCGCCGCGTCTCTTTCCTGTTGTGTTCAGCGTCCCGCATAAAGAAAGTTGACGGCCGGTCGGTTGTAACGCGTGTTTTCTGGGTGGTGTGAAATGATTGTGTTTAAGACCCGAGCGGGTTCGGGTTCGGGGTGAACACTCAGTGATCAGTGAAGCGGCAGTGCTGGAGCTCAGTGCGGGGCAGAGTGAGCGCGAGGCGGAGCCCGGAGCCGAGTCGAGTCTCTCGGCTGTGTTCGGCTGAAGTCGGAGCCGCTGTGCTGAATGAAATGGACGCAGGCGAGGCTGCGGTGAAACAGTTAGTCGGAGGGAAGGAGGAGAAGACCGAGGGACTGGAAGAAGAGGAGGAGGAGGAGGAGGAGGAGGAGGGAGAGCGCTCCGAAAGCGAGCCGGACGAAGCCGAAGTTAGCGCGATGCCCAGCATGGAGGAAGCGGCCAACATCGCCTTATCCGAGTCCCCGCCGAACACAGACGACGGCGAAGCGTCTTTTGCGGGTCTGTTGATGCACAGGCGGTGTCCTGTTAACACGGGAACATGCCTCAGCTTTCTTTCCATGAGTTAAATACAGAAAACACACGACATAAACACGCTGCTTGTTTTTGTTTAGCATGTTAGCACCGCTAGTTCACCTAGCAACGGAGCAGCGTTGTTAGCTAACCCTGTTTATTAGCGCCGACATTTGATTTATTTACCACCTGCTTACCAACAACTCGGCACTGAAACTCAGTTTAACAACAGAACTCGGTGAAGTCCGGATTCATGACCTTTATTTATGATTATGTTTCTGTCTCCTTCCTTAAATTTTGTTAAGAAGAAACAATAATGTTGACATCACCACATAGCAACAACATGAAGTCCCTGTTCACCAGCTGTTTACTTCACAACAAATAAACAAGTCACAAATATGACACAAAACAACTTTTATTTCACAATTAAACAGTCGTGCTTTTGGAAAAACATCCCTCGGTCTCTCACTGACCTGCAGGCAGGCCGGAGGCTATCTCAGCCCACAGTGGTGGTTAAAGCAGGGTAAACACAGCCATTTACACCCACATTCACACCTAGGGGCAATTTGAACCAGCCACCTGGCCTGATGTGCATGTGTTTGGACTGTGAGAGGAAACCGGAGTACCCGGAGGAAACACACACAAGCTAAAGACATGCGATCTTCATACAGAAACGCCTGGGACTTGAACCCAGGACCTTCTTGCTATGAGGCGGACGTGCTAACCACACCGCTACTGTATACATAGCACCCAAAACATACCTCAAATAAATTAAATTACTCACTTATTTAGGCAGCCGTGGTCTAATGGTTCACGAAGCAGGTTTGGGACCTAAAGGTCGCTGGTTCGAATCCCGAACCAGCAGAAAAAATGTGTGGCGGTGGGGGATAAGCTGGACCTTCCTGTCCTCCACATTCATGACTGAAGTGCCCTTGAGCAAGGCACCTAACCCCCAACTGCTCTCTGGGCACCGCAGTCTGTGTGTGTGTGTGTGTGTGTGTGTGTGTGTGTGTGCGTGCGCGCTTTGGATAGATTAAATGCAGACGCAATATTTCCCTTGCAGGATTGATACATTATATCAAAATCAACTTCATTCATTTGCCGAACCGCTTAATCCCAAGAGGGTCACAAGGGAGCTGGAGCCCATCTCAGCAAGGTACACCCTGAACATCTCACCAGACCACTACAGGGCAACCCACACAAGAACAGAGAGAACATGCTAACTCCACACAGAAACGCCTGGGACTCAAACTCAGGACCTTCTTGCTGTGAGGTGGACATGCTAAGCACTACACCACCATGCCACCCAAAAATATACCTCAAATACATTCAGTTATTTCAATTAATGGCATTTCTTTCCCTCCAATCATGTAGAAGGAATCAATCAGTGTTCTTGGTACTTGGTTCTTTGGTACTCAAAATCTTGGTATTTATTTTCTCCTTTTCAGGCCTGAATTCTTTGAGACTTTAATAATGAAAAACAATATTCTCTGTCAGCCGGTTCCAAGCCAGTACAGTGGTGTAGTGGTTAGTATGTCCGACTCACAGCAAAGAGGTCCTGGCTTCAAGGCTCGGACACTCTTCTTTTCTTTGGGTACACCTTTAAAATATGGAGAAATATACACATTCTTTTACTTCAGTGCCATGTACATACCCCTGAAGATGATAACCACCCATTTACACAAAAATAAGTGTGTCATTTTACATATTTTGATGATTGTGCTGAATCTAAATGTACCACCTAAAACAACCACTGATAATTCTATATGGTGGGCAGTGGTGGCCCAGTGGTAGGGTGCTGGATTACTGATCCAAAGGTCGGGGGTTCAAGCCCCACTATCACCAAGTTGTCACTGCTGTCCCCCCAGTGCAGCTAACTGGGTTATGAAAGTCCATGGTGACATGATGACAGTCTATGGTGAGAAGCATGTAAAAGAACCATTGCTGTTGCTTGTAAAGAGCAGGCTGCATTGCCCTCAGTGTGTTTCTGCCTTGCGATGGCCCGGTGAGCTGTCCAGGGTGTACCCTGCTCTCGCCCAGAGTCGGCTGAGATGGCCGTCAGCCTTCCTGCGACCTGGATTAGGATTAAGCGGTTCAGAAAATGATTTAAAGAATGAATTAAATATGGCTGAAAATCCAATATGGTGGACAAGATTCACCAAATTTGGATATAAGCATAAATAGTCACCAATATCCCAACACTGTAGGGTACAAGGGACCCAGAAACCATGAATAGAATGACTGTTTATCAGTGTAACGTAACGAAACGTAGAATATTACTACAAATTGAAGTTGTGATGTTATTTTATAGCACTAAAAGGCAATTTTAGGCATTTTGGTTCTGAATGAGGGGGTGCCATCTTCAGGGGGTATGTACATGGAGGTTCATTTTTCTTGATCTTTTTTTAATTTTTTAATTTTTTTTGAACACTTTCTCCATATTTTCAAGGTGTCTCCAAAATGCTATCATGCAAAAATTCAAATGAATGCGCACACGCACACACACACACACACACACATACAGTAGAAGTTGCATGTTCTCCCTGTGCTTGTGTGGGTTTCCTCCGAGTACCCAGTTTCCTTCCACAGTCTAAAGACATTCACATTAGGCTACTTGGCTGTTCCACATTGCCCCGAGTGTGAATGGTTGTGTGTGTGTTGCCCTTTGATGGTTTGGCGAGCTGTTCAGGGTGTACCCCATCTTCGCCCAGTGTCAGTGAAGATGTCAAACCCACAGCCCTAACAGGATTAAGTGGTTCAGCAAATGAGTGAGTGAGTGAGACAGATTCATCTTTAAAAGTCCTGCCAGCAGAATTTTGACTGATGGTTTATTTAGCCTGTGTCCTAGTGAAGCAGTATCAGAATGTATTTACTGATGTAAGTCGCTCTGGATAAGAGCGTAAATGTTTTAGAAAAGCAGAATGTACAGCTGTTAAGCAAATTCTTGACTTTTTTATTTGCTGCGAAGTACCAAGCTGGTTTATGAACCATCCCCTCCCCTCCAAAAATGGGCGGAAAGGTTACTGATAGATTCTGTCACTATACAGGTTCATACTGTACCCCTTTTATGATGATCATCACACCTACCCTGTTCTACTGCACTAAAATAATACTGTCATAAAGATTAGCTACATATATGTGTATGTGCTTCATTTTGTGCTACAAACACCTGACCTCCTCCTTCTCTTTGCAGAGATTACAACTGTTACTGTCGGTGATGTCCAAAGTGCAGATGACAACGTTTTCTCAGCATCTGTCACCACGGCAGCGTCCATCCCTGAACATGTGCTTGTGCGTGTTTCATTTGTTTTAAACCTCATTCACACAGGAAGCAACACGCTCACCACTGAGCGACATGCCACAGCAGGGCCATGAGAGCTTTCAGTATCATGTATCTTATATTGGTTGAGTTTATTTTAATTCATAGTATCATCATATATAGCTTATTATCACTATTATCACAGAGAGAGTGTAGGACGGAGACTCTTGTGCATCATTAACAGTTCGCTTCCCCTCACCATCTCCGCTCTCTATTTGAGAAAAAAGCTCCATGAAGAGAGACTTGTTCAGAAGCTCCGTTTAGACGGAGTACACTTTCAGCTGTACTTAATTCTGAACTGTACACAGTTTTTATCTCCTTATTATTTATTCTTGTTAAAAGTTATCTGTTAAGACATTTCAGTAGGAAAAGAGGCTAATAAAACTATGTACTCGAGTTACTACCCAACCCACATAATGTACATTTCATGTAGCTCTAAATATAAACTCACAGGAAATGCCGACGGGTTCAGAAACGTGGAGCCAGGTATCATGTATCAGGTGATTGTCCTTCTAAACTAATTACCGGATATTTGCATACGGCTATAATGAGCTGCTGTTCCATATTGAAGTGAGTAAACTTGTATTCATGGTTTCCACATGGAAACATCATGTGGAAGTCTGTGTTTGGAAGCATCTGTCAATCAACCGTAGCTTTTTTAGCTTTGATTGTTACTCGCTCGACTCGTGTCGTGTAAAATTTCAGGTGCCCGCCCACTTCGTGTCGCGCAAGAAAATTTCACCTCTCGTGGCACGTGTCATTGGCTTTGCATGGTCGCTTACCGCTTGTTGCTTCCTGTGTGAACGAGGCTTTAGTTCACTCTCAGCAAACAGTTGGCTTTCTGTGATCAAGGGCACCTTTGGATTGTGGATTCCTCTCTAATATTCATGTTGGTCGACTGTAGGTGACCATGATGGGTCAGTGCTGTGGGGCCAGTATTGTGTCAGTGAGAGTGTGAAATCTGTGTTATCCAACCTGGGCATGTTTGCTTGGGTGTTCCATGGATTGGGCTCTTGGTTTTTTGATTCTGTGAAGTATATCCCACTGGTCTGTGATTTCTGCCCTTTCATTCGAGTAGTGGGTGGCACGGTGGATCAGGGGTCAGTATCAGGTGTCAGTACTGTCTCCTCACAGTGAGACGGTTCAGTGTTGAAACCTCATCCAAAGGCCTTTTTGTGTTGAGTTTGCATGTTCTTCCTGTGTTTGTGTGGGTTTCCTCTGGGTAACCAGGTTTCCTCCCACACTCCAAAGATATGCAGATTAAGGCAACTGGCTACTCCAAGTTGCCCAAAGGTGTGAATGTGAGTGTAAATGGTGTCCTGCAGTAGATTGGAGACCTGTTTAGAGTGTACCCCACCTCTCGCCTGGACTCAGCTGGGATTGGCTTTAGCTTATCTATCTATCCATCCATCTCTGCTTTCCATCTATCCATCTACTTGGGCATTCTCTCTCTCTCTCTCTCTCTCTCTCTCTCTCTCTATCCATCTATCTCTATTTTCCATCTATCCATCTATATGGGCATTCTCTCTCTCTCTCTCTCTCTCTCTATCCATCCATCTCTCTCTATCCATCCGTCTCTCTCTATTTTCCATCTATCCATCCATTTGGGCTTGCTCTTCCTCTCTCTCTCTCTCTCTCTCTAGCTATCTATCTGTCTGTCTGTCTATCTATCTATCTATCTTCCGCACCATTGGCTTCATTGGGTGACTTTCGTGGTTTGCTGAGGGTATGTTTTAAACAGGCTCTCGGTTGCAAGCCCTCTGCAGACCTTATTTCCTAGGACAAACATCAACCACATTCACACCTAGCAGCAATTTAGAGTAGCCAGTTAACCTAATGTGCATGTTTTTAGACTGTGGGAGGAAACTGATGCACCCAGAGGAAACCCATGCAAGCACTGGAAGAACAAACAAACCCTACACAGAAACAGGTTCCAGCACCCAGGCACTGGGCTTCTTGTTGTGAGGTAACAGTGCTAACCTCTACTCCACCTTACCACCCTTTATATAGTGTGCAATAATTATATATTTTGACTAATTAAATAGGTTTAATATCTTTTATTTGCATTTAAATTAAAACTATATAATAAATAAATAAATAATGCCATCATAAGTAACAAATCATTCCATTAATTATTCAGAATATTGTACTAGACAGTTAAATAAAGAGCCTGCATTTATTCTGAAGTGGTCTCTGGCTGTGAAAGTTATTTAAAGATAAGATGTAGACTGTTTTATGTAGCGTGGTGCTGATCCTGATCCTGATACTGACATAACAAGACAGCTATTTCTATAAAGACAGAGTCATGCACCATTTCAGAAAAATCATACCAAAGTTCTGACGCAGATGTTGGCAGTGATCTCATTATATTCCTGTTGGTTTATGGTGTTTGGTGCATACAGACAGGTAGAACCACTCTGCAGATTGGGGACAGTCTCAGCACGCAGAAGGCCACCCTGATTGTTGTGCACACGGATGGGAGTATAGTGGACGCCACAGGCCTTAAAACCGCACCAGCACCCATGACGCCAGGTGTGTGGACATCGACCTGAAAAAAAAATGAATGGAAATCAAATCAGTAGAATCTGGTTACTCATTAGTACCGTTTTTATTACAGTTGTTTAAATAAGCTGCATTAAGCATCACTCTGATCATAGATGTTCATGGATGTGATGCTGTGCCCTTTTATTAGTTTTTTATTTTTTTTTATTAAGTCACCAAGCTTTAAAATATATTTTCACTCAATTCTAGGGCCTCAGACTCCCTCTACCCCGATGACGCCGAGCCATGAGAAAGATGTGAATAAGTATAACTGGGATCCGTCCGTATACGACAACGAGCTGCCTGTTCGCTGCAGGAACACCAGTGGTATCCTCTACAAGAACAGACTAGGATCAGGTAGGGTCTGCCCACTAGGTGGAACCAAAACTTGCCTCATTATACAGCCTCTTTAAACATGAAGTGTTCTGTTTCAATACTGCCGTTAAACTTCCCATTTATTTTGCTCCAGCATTTTAGGGACTGTTATTTTACTTTATACAACAGATTTGTTATATTCTCAAATCTGATTGGCCAGAGCGATTAGACTCTGACAGTCATCCTGGCTGTAAGGTAGATATCAGGTTCTAATATGTTGTTGTTCTTCTGCTGATATCCGGAGCTATTGTAGTTCTTTTATTATTCATTTTTAAATTGAGATTTATTTAGAATTTGACTTTCAGCTTTTTTTTTTTGCTTTGTTTTGGTATACAAGTGCATATGGAGTGTTTATTTTTATATAGTTTATAAGTTTAATGCACACAGTGGGTGACGTTGTACTACGAAAAGTAGCGAAATGGCATGTGATCGCCCCATGTTTTCCTCAGTAAAATGAAACGAATCTGCATCTGTATTCATGGAGTTTTATCTTTTCTTTCATATTAATATTCAAACTATTATTTGATGTACACTTCACCCTCGATTTTCCGTACCCTTATTTCCCGCACTTCGGATTTCCTATACAAAATCCGGCGCCGGACATTATTTGGTATTTCCAGACAAATGCTCGGAAGTCCAGGAATCGATGATGGAAGTCCGGGTTGGTCATGATTTTCAAACTTTCCTTCTGTGCAGCCCGTTCCCCACTCCCCGGTCAGTGTCCTCAACTCCTGCTAAGTTGTAAAAGTCCGGGACTGCTGCTGAATAATGGCGATTGCCGGACTGATTATGGTAAATGTCCAGGAAAGGGTAGTGACCCTGGACATTTGCTATTGCTGGACTTTTGAGGTTCCCGGACAGCCTATCCCCTCTAATAATCCAGGAAATGGAGGGTGAAGTATATTTGAATGGAGACGCGGATGATTTGTATTTGTGCATAGTTTTAATTTATTCAGAAGTTTGCTAGTTTAGATATGATTTGTTAGTTTAACATTTGTACACTGTAATTATTACCATTAATTGTAATTGAGTGAAACAGCAACATTTCAAAACTGGCTAATACAAACTATCATCATATTTTAGCAGGTTGCAACTTCGAAACTGTAAGTAAAAACCACCTGATAATGAAAATGTGCAGATGTTCATGTGTACCAGGAGAGTTTGGTAGGCTTCTCTTCTATTTCACTTTAACTAACAAATGACACAACTTCTGTGTTGATAAGATGGAGTTTACTGTATGATGATATTTATTTAGCATTTATGGAAGGAGTCTCTACTGTCAGTGGTTTGTAATAGTCAGAGAAGTGACCAGGTTGGGTTTTTCATAACGGGAGCGTGTTCAGGACCGGGAATTATATTGTTTGCGGTATAATGCGAATTATATTGATCTCCTGCTGAGTAGCAGCCTACAGGGCTGAAGGAATTTGGGGTCGATAAGTATACACTCATAATTTAAGGTAGATCCACAGAAAAAAAAATCACAAGTGGCGAGGTCACTGGCCGGCCTTCCAACACTGCCACACACTGAGATCACCTGATCCAGAAATATTTCCGTCAGCACTACCAAAGATCTTCGAGCTGTGTGTGCCGTAGCTCCATCTTACTGAAACCACACATCAAGTTCTGCAAGCTCAAGGTGTTCAAGTTGGGGTTGGGCTTCCAACCAGGCTTGTGCTAAATTCCGAATTTGGAATTTCAATTCAATTCATTTGAAGAATTGGAATTTGAATTAAATTGGCTCCACCCCACAGGATGTTGAATTGGAGTTTGAATGGGAATTACAGGAAGTGGAATTGAATTCAGTGCAATTCAGAGAAATTCCTTATAGTCAAGTAACAGGAAGAATTCGTCATGTTGAACAAAGGTTTTGGCTTAAATACTAAAAATACTTTACTGACACTAAAATTAAACACAAAATCCCTCCATTTTGAATTATTTGTAATATTTTTTTAAATGACACAAAATTGTGGTAAATGCAATAATCATTCCTCAAAGGTTTTATCATTGAGACGACATCTTTCTGGTCGGAATATCTTTCCTGCAACACTACAGATCCTCTCAACAGGTGCAGAGAATGCAGCTTAATGAACCAGGTTGCAGAGAATGCAGGTATGTCCAGGTATTTGCAGGCAGGTTCAGCTAGGTTTGGAAAACTGTTTGGAAAACGAATTTGAATTGGAATTCTACTTCCTGAATTCCTCAATTCAAACTTGAGAGACAACTTTGCACAAGCCTGCTACCAACCGACCTTTGCGCCGCCTCTCCTTCCTCACTAGGTTTCATGTGTGCAAATATTAATTTGATTATCTTTAATGATTTTTTTAGTTTACTTAAAAAATATGGGTGGGTTTTTAAAAAAATATGGGTGGGTTTTTAAAAAATATGGGTAGGTTTCTTTAGGGTCACCCTGTATAATAATTATCCTGAGATTGCCTTCCAGTCAGTCCTGCTGTTCCTAAAGGTTATCATTAAGGTCATTTCAACTAATCTAAAATGACATATCCAGAAGTTTCTTGCAAAAAAGAATGTGTCTTATTGTTGAAAATTCCTCTACACCCTTTTCCCCTTTACTGCAGACGGCCACTTGTGTATCATAACCCATTTGCACTTCGTGTCATCAGGTGAAGTCTGCAGGGACTTACTGAAAATAGTCATGAAATGGGGTCTCACACTATAGCAGTGCATCACCTCACCCTGTAGCTGTCTGTGTCATTCTCACATGTGTTTGTAAATCCACACCCTGTTCTCAGGTGGCAAAGGACATTGCATCAAATGTAACAGTAACTGGTACACTCCGACGGAATTCGAAGGGCTGGCTGGAAGAGCCAGCAGTAAGGACTGGAAGAGGAGCATTCGTTACGCAGGGAGACCTCTACAATGCCTTATACAGGTCAAAACTTTACAGAAACACTGAGCAGTTGTATTTATATAAACTAGAAAGCAGGCTGTGGTGGGTAGCATTCAAACATCAGGCCTCATTTATCAGTCCTCTTATGTTTTCATAGGCCACGTTCATCTTCGCACGCCGATACGGATAAAAGACAGTGTGTTGGGTAATTGCCTTTTGGTGTAACACGTATTAAAACTTCTAAACCTAAAATCAGAGAGATGAAAACAAGAAGTTAGTGAATAAAGAGTGAAAGAATCTTTCAGTAAAGCGGACGCTGTCCCTTATGCCATAATTAAACGTCTGGTCTTATTTCTGTTCGAATTGATTTCTTTCAAATCACTGATATGAATCGACTAAGTCTCACAAAATGTTCACGGGGTTTAAACAAACGGGATTTAAAAGTCATAAACTAATTCATATACAGATTTGCACCAGTGCAGACCGGATATGATTTGGAGCCTATCAGTTTTAAGGCGCATATTACTCACTCCATTCATCTGAAATTTATGCTAATTAGAGCTCTCATAGGACACAAACATTTTCTGATCTACTGGATTTTCATAAAAACTACACTACTTTTTTTTTGGCACATGACAAATTTCGATCTGGCCCACTGTAATATTTGATCTGAAATCTTTCTTGCAGTGCAATCTTTCAGTCTGAAGACTCTCAACAACAGACTCGAGAACTGTACATCGCTCTCACTTGTCACACTTGTGCACTGACTAGAAGACGGTGTGATGGAGTTAAGTGTGGCCCTTGACATCCTGAAATTTGAATAAAATACTGTACCAGTCAAAAGTTTGGACCGTTTCTTGTGTCACCAAACTTTTCACCGGTACTTATGTTTCTAAGAATAAGGCTCGTCACTGTACAAGAACTTGTCCCATTGCACTCTTATCATTTTTTACTGCAGAAAGTTTTTCAGAGTTCTGCAAACGGTGGATTGCAGCATAACCTCAGGAGAAGGAAAAAAAACGAGCCTGGTGAAGGAACATTTGATTTTAACAGCTGCTATAACAACCTAGCACTCCAGGCTACACCTCAACATACACACACACCCCTCTGTACACAAGTAGCAGCCGTTGCACCACAAAAGCCATAAATCCAAACTTGTCGTTTTCCTAGCTTTCACTGCACTTCAACTTGCACCAGTCACAAACTGACTTAAGTGGTTTACTTCATGTTTACTTGGTTCTGTGTTAGATGCCTTTATTGTTCTTGTGCACATGCAGGTTAGTTCAGTGCGGTGACCAGTTCACACTGGAATGTGGTTTTGTCAAAATGATGTAAACAGCTCAACAAAAAATATAATCTGAGCAATGAAACTGAATTGGGTTTGTGTGCAGGTTGTTAAAGGGACAGTGTCAAGAAACAACTACTTGAACCCATGACCTTTTTGCTGTGAGGCGGACGTGCTAAATACTACGGCACCGTGCCGCCCATTTATCTATATTAATAAAAAAAATATTTCAGAACCTTAGTTTAAGCTGTTTATATCTACATGCAGAGTGTGTCCCCTCTCTTCGAGGCCACAATATTTCTACAGTAGCGCTTAACCATTCAGGCTTTGAAGGAGAGGAAAGGCAGGGAAAGAAAATTTCAGTCGGCTGTAATCTAGAACCTTACCACGAGATACCTCTGAGCTCTACACACCGCACCTTTAATTCAATAAACCCTCCAGAGTGGTACATTGCTAGTTCACTAAGATCCCAATGGCTATTGAATATAAATGAATGAATAAACATTAGGATTGGATGAACGCTTGGTTTATCATTAGTGTTCTTCATAGTTTTCACCTTATAGGATAGGGGGCCACTTTGAACACTGTAATGAGGTGTACTGTTATTACCACTTGTTTGCAACCCAGCTTACTGAAAGCATGCTGTCGGCTTATTTTACAGGAGCGAATTCTCAACCCCCACGCTGCCTCTTGTACATGTGTGGCCTGCTGTGATGATCTAGCTGTGGTGAGTAACACCACCTTACTTACAGTATGTGTATACAGTGTATATAGAAGTTAAACCTTTGTGGGTTTGTATTTATTATTTATTTACTTCATTTTATTTATATGCATATTACTGTTCAAAAGTTTGGAGTCAAAAATCTTTCAAAATTTTCATGAAAACACAAACGTTCATCCATAAGATGAGCCTCAAAATGAATATGAAATATAGTCCAGACATCAGCAAGGTTAAAAATAATAATTTTTACTTAAATAATAATTTTGTCATTCAAACTTTGTTTAAAACAAAAATTTCATTTGCAGCTATTACAGCCTTGCAGACTATTGTCATTCTAGCTGTCTATTAGTCAGGGTAGGGTGAAGACATTTCACCCCATGCTTCCTGAAGCCCCTTCCACAAGTTGGACTGGTTTGGTAGTCATTTCTTCTGTAACATATGGTCAAGCTGCTCCCACAACAGATTGAGATCCGGTGACTGTGCTGGCCTCTGTAATATTCACAGAATACCAGCTGATGTTCTTGCATGGATTGGAACTGTGTTTTGGGTCATGGTCCTGTTGTAGGAGGAAAGTGGCTCCAAACAAGCATCGTCCAAAGGGTATGTTATGGGGTTGCAAAATGGACTGATAGCCTTCCTTGTTCAAGGTCCCTTTTTACCCTGTATAAATCTCCCACTTTACCACCACCAAAGCACCCCAGACCATCACCCCTCCCCCACCCACCCCCACCCACCATGTTCAACAGATGACATCAAGTACTCCTCCAGCATCTTTTCCTTTAGTCTGCACCTTACAGGTGTTCTTGTTTGTGACTCGAATATATTAACCTTAGATTCATCTATTTATAGTACTTTCCCCCCTCAATCTTCCTCTGCCCAATGTCTCGGCAGTTTCTCATTTGGAATAGCCTTCATTTCTCAGAACAAATATAATCTGATGAATTTCAGAAGAAATAATTTTTTTCTGACCATTTTGAGTCTATAATCAAACCCATGAATGCTGATTCTCCACATGATCAACTAACCTAAAGAAGGCCAATAAATTGGTTCTTTAATCAACAGTTGTGTTGACATAATTGCAAAAGGGTTTTCTAATTATAAATTATGCTTTTAACATGACAAACTTGGATAAGCTAACACAGTGTGTCACTGGAACACAAGTATAGTTAATGAAAATGGGCCTCTGTACACCTATGTGGATATTCCATTAAAAATCCAGCCATTTTCACCTATAATAGACATGTTCAGCATTAACAGAGTCTAGACTGTCTTTCTGAACAATTTAAAGTGACCTCAAACTTTTGGATGGCAGTATACAGTGGCTTGTAAAAGTATTCATACCCCATGAACTTTTCCCCATTTTGTCATGTTATAACCACAAACGTAAATGTATTTTATTGGGATTTTATGTGAACGACCAACACAAAGTGGCACATAATTGTGAAGTGGAAGAATGCAAAACGCTATGTGTGACGGAAAACTAACCCCATCCCTTCATGATGCTGTTTGTTTACTAATGTTCTCAAACAAACCTCTGAGGCCTTCGCTTTTACAGAACAGCTGTATTTGTACTGAGATGAGATTACATACAGGTGGACTCTATTAATTATGTGACTTCTGAAGGCAATTAGTAGCACTTTGCTTCATTTAGCGGTTTCAGAGTAAAGGGGTTGAACACAAATGCACGCCTCAGATTTTTATAGATTTTTTTATTTAAAAAACATGTGTGTATATATATATATATATATATGTATATATATATATATATATATATGTATGTGTGTATGTATTTTTTTCCCTTTACAGGTGAAAGTAATATTTTCATGAAAGGGTAGATATAGTGCATTTTGAAGTACTTCATGGTACTCTGTTCAGACACACTGCAGTGTAACAGTAAGATATAGTAGCATCGGATGCCTGATACATGATATGCCTGAGTTTGTTGAATACTAAGGCAGTGCTGTAATTTGTATTTTCCAGTATTGGGTGAACGATGCTGAAGTCACTAGTTTCAGAGTAGAAATATTTAATATGGCCAGGATGATCAGCATGCAGTGTAGCCAAGGTGACGGGTTGGCTTTGGCAAAATGTAGCTGTGTAATACAGCCAACTGACGGTGGGAATTCTTGGCAAAATGCATGAGTTTATAAAGTTATATGGATATGTGTGTACCATACAGTGTACAACAGATTTCTTCTTTATTTTTATGGGGGTGTAATTCCCTGTAGGTCACTCATAAAGATGAACGGCAAAACCATGGCTGCAGTTTATTTTCTAATTATACTTTGCCCATATAAAATGATCTAAGAATAGTGAACACATTCTGCCTGTGCGCTTGGCTTTATTAATCTGGCTTCAAGCGCTAGCACTTGCGAGTAATGTTCTAGATGGAGAGCAAGAAGTATCACAGTGTTTATTCATTCATTTGCTGAACTGCTTATTCCTTACAGAGGACCATACCGAGAGCACACACAGCTCGTTAGCCATTCGGTAAAACATTGTTAACATTTATTATCTGCGTATTCGGATTCTTTTAATTTGTTCATGTTTGTTTTTTCAATTCGTTATAGCATGAAGGGGCCTTTATCTGTTGATAACACAATCACTGTAGAAATATGTCCACAGATCGATGTTGGACAGCACTGTGTGTGCACCTGATTTAATGGTCAAAAATAAGACAGGAATGATAATAAACATTGTTATTACAGCTTTCACTTCTTGTTGATGTTTACGAAGCAGCTATTGTGGTTTGAAATTTGGCTTGTTGTGGTTCATCCGACTTTTTCTGAGTCTGAAATCTGTCTTCAGGGACCATTTCTAACTGGGACCCTGTAGGGGGCATCCATGGCCTTATTGCTTAGAGAAGGGGTTAGAGAAGTGGCATTGGGACCAAAAGGTCACTAGTTCGAATCCCGAACCAGCAGGAAAAATGTGTGGCAGTGGCGAGAGTGAGCTGAACCTTCCCTTCCTCTACATTCATGGCTGAAGTGCCCTTGAGCAAATCACCTGGCCCCCAACTCTCCGGGTGCCACAATGTGTGGCAGTTCACTGCTCCAATGTGTGTGCACTCACTGTTAACGTGTGTCTGTGCTCACTTTGGATGGGTTAAATGCAGAAGTCAAAATTTCCCTTGCAGAATTAATACTGTGTAT
>JAQMYF010000007.1:5639917-5659187 GCA_030014195.1 Neosilurus mollespiculum
TATATAAAATTTTTTGAAATGTAAACGTGAAATGAAAAAAAAAAAAAAATGAAGGCACCATTAGCTCTGCGATGTACGAGAGGCCCGTCCAGGGTGCACCCCTCCTCTCGTCCGATGTCAGCCCTATGTCTACCCATTACTGTGTTTGAAAGCATTGATGATTACAGTCATAGTTGTGTGTTTTCACTCTCGGTCTCTCTGTTTAATCTTCATTCAGAGCAAGGACGGATCCTTCGGAGGCGACAGCATACCTATGGTAGTGTCAGAACCCTTACTTCTTTACATCACATCACTTTAACGTCATGCTTCGTACCAAAACTGATGGTGTTTCTGCACATTCTATTTTAGACCGGACCCGTGAGACTCTTCGTCCCTTACAAAAGGCGGAAGAAAGAGAGTGAACGTCCGGCATCTCCAGAGAAGAAGGAGGCACCAGTTCCCAAGAACATTACTCTAGCACCTGGAGCTGCATGTACGGGTTTTAACATTAAACCTCTCCATGAAATTCCTTTCCTACACACATACCTCAGTTACACAAATATCGTGGTAATATTATGTCTGGTAATTTCGTCCTAGTGTATCTACTGTATATATGATGGAAATTTAGCTGTCTCTCTGTTTTAGTTAGGAATGCCATGCCGCGTTTTAGCTAACAGTTGCGAACAGTTGCTCCTTCTGACAGCTGCGTCTGTGTCTACCCAGTCACAGTGACCTCATCAGGACAGCTCACCTCTGCTGGCACGCTGACCTTTGATCGAACGGCAGCTGGAGACACGACGACTATCATCTCCGACAGCCCTTCAGCTTCAGATGTCTTCAGCAGCACAGCAGGTCAGTCACTGGCACTTACAGACATCCTGCCATCTTGTTAACATTTCTCACCTTAAACTCAATTTAAGACATGGCTAAAAGCGCATGTTTGAAGTGTGGTGCCGATGCTTTCCAGCTGGCTGGGTAAATAAAGTGTCTGGTCACATCCCGATAGCCGTTATCGCAGGTTAATCTTTAGTTACCTGGAAATAATTTCCTCGTCAGACCAAATCACTCTTTTGTGTTTCTTACTTGCCTAGTCATTTTTTTTAAGGAGTTGACATAATGAATTATTTCCACCCCAGTGTGAATACCACTGAGGCACATAACGTGACTCTCACTTTCCTAACCTAACTCTCTTTAATCGTATTAGGGTCGCAGGATCTCAGCTGACACTGGGTGAAGACAGGGTACACCCTGAACAGCTTGCCGAACCTTCGCAGGCCCAAAACAGACAATCACTCCCACTCACACCTAGGGGTAATTTGGAACTGCTAGTTACATTTACAGCATTTGGCAGACACTGTTATCCAGAGCGACTTACGATTACCTTTTTTATTTGTTTGTTTGTTTTTTTAATACCTCTGAGCAATTGAGGGTTAAGGGCCTTTCTCAAGGTCCCAACAGTGGTGATAGTGGTGATTGAACCGCTGACCTTCGGATCTCTAACCCATCGCCTTATCCACCAAGGAATACCTGGAGGAAACCCACACAAGCACGGGGAGAACATGGAAACTCCATATAGAACCCAGTATGCCACTGTGCCACCCATTAATCTATAGTAATTAAAAAAAAAAAAAAAAAACAGAACTCCAGACTAAGCTGTTCATATCTACATGGGGAGCAGGTCCCCTGTCAGGTCCCCTGTCATCTTGCATCTCTATATCTTTACAGTAGCCCAGAATCATACTGGTTTTGAAGGGTTGGGAAAGAAAATTTCAGTTGGTTGCAATCTAGAACCTCGCCACTTGATAACCCTACCGGAGTACCCGGAGGAATCCCATACAAGTATGGAGAGAACATGTAAACTCCACATAGAGACACCTGAGCACGGGACTCACACCCAGGACCCTCTTGCTGTGAAGCAAACATGCTGACCAGTATGCCACCGTGCCGCCCTCATAATGTGATAAATAACTTTATTTTTATTAAAAGTGATTTTCAGTAGAATAGCACGCACATTCATATTCCTCCTTCTCCTCCTCTCCAAAAGCAGAGTGGCTGCAGACTCGACTCGGTTAAAGACAGAGTGCCTCTTGAGGCAGATGTCTCATCAGTACCAAATGTAGAGTTCCGCAGAACGCCGGAGCACTGAGGGGTAATGAAACCATGAAGCCCCCTTATGCTTTCTTGGGCACTGAACTCACACCTGGACCCATAATCATTAAGCCTCTGAGTGCTTAAAGTGAAGTAGGAATTGCTTTTACACATAGATGGGTTAGCTGTATCAAAGGATTTATTTTAATGAGAGCACTGGAAGTTTCAAAAATGAACAGAAGCGCTCAGACAGAAGAGATGCATGCACCCGTGGACAAATTCTTTGCACTGCATCAGTGATTATCAGTGGATTTATTACACTTTTAATGATACCACCTCGCATAAGTGGTGTATTTATTTCCGTATCATTAAATGTGAAATATTGTCTCTGTAATGTAATGTATGTTTATACTGCCAGCGAAGTGGATAGCACATGCACCTCACAGCAAGAAGGTCCTGGGTTTAAGTCTCAGGCTTGGGGCGTTTCTGTGTGGAATTTGCAAGCTCTCCCTGTGCTTGCGTGGGTTTCCTCCAGGTACTCTGGTTTCCACCCACAGTACAAGGACATGCACATTAGGATAATTAGCTCTTCCAAATTGCACCTAGGAGTGAATGTGAGTGTGAATGATTGTGTGTGTGTGTGTGTGTGTGTGTGTGTGTGTTGGTCTTGTGATGGTCTGGTGAGCTGTTCAAGGTGTACCCCGCCTTCGCCCAATGTTGGCTGTGATGGTCTCCAGCCTCCCCCGACGTTAATAGGATTAAGTGGTTTGGCGAATGAGTGAGTGTATATTTATACTTGAGAGGGTCACCTGCCCCTACCGAACCTGTTCTCTAGGCCATGCATCCTTTTACAATCTCCCATTCACATCTAGGGGCAATTTAGGACACCCAGTTAGCCAAAGAGTGTGAAAGCAAACAGGAGTACCCAGAGAAAACCCTCACAAACACAGGGAGAGCAAGCAAACCCCCACAGAGAAAAATAAACATTGTGCCTGCATGTGTGTCGGTATGCTGGAATCAATCCATAACTGATAAAAAAAAAAAAAGGAAGAAAATGAAGAAGCAGATGTGAAGCCTAAGACAACAACAGGAAGAATAACCAGAGAAATCTCATGAGAGAACAGAGAAGTGTCATTTTTATAATAATCTGAGTGCCTTTTACTCTCAAAACAATCTCAGTTCTTCATGGCACAGATTCCACAAGATACTGGAATATTCCTCTGACATTCTGCTCCATGTTGAAATGATTGCATCACACAGTTCCTTCACATTCCATATGCATTTCTATACTGCAAATCTCAGTTCTACCATATCCCATTGAAATGAAAACTGAAATCAGTTTGACATGGGTTTTTCTTTGTGACAGGGTGTATTTTTAAGCTTGAAATTGCTGATGGGAGATGGGAAGATTGTAGCCATGAAGGGATCCAATAACACAAAGCCTGTAACATAAAGTGCCAAAAAGCCTGGACTGTTGACATTAGGCAGGTTAGATCATGAATTCATGTTGTTTGGGCCAAATTTTGTCTCTACCATTATTGTACCTTGGCAGAAATCAAGATCAATCAAACCAGGCTATGTTTTTTTCTAACCTTCATGCTGTAGCTTCAGCTTCCTGTTCTTGGTGGACAGCAGAGGAACCTGGCGTGGTCTTCTGCAGTTGTAGCCAATTTAAATTAAAGTTCAACATATGCATTCTGAGATGCTTTTCTGTTCAGTCTATCTGTACAGAGTGGTTCCTTCTGTCAGCTTGAACCAGTCCTGCTATTCTCCGTTGACCTTTTTCATCAACACGGCTTATCCTTCCACAGACCTGCTGCTCACTGGATGATTAACTTTTGTGCATCATATTGAGTAAATGTAGGAATTGTTGTGGGTAAACATCAGAGATCAGCAGTTATAGATTTTTTTTTTTAATAAATAAATAAACAAACACAGGAGAAGGGCTGCACGGTGGCGTAGTGGTTAGCACCTCCACCTTGCAAGAGGGTCCCGGGTTCGATTCCCAGGCTCGTGGCGTTTCTGTATGGAGTTTGCATGTGCTCCCTCTGCATGCATGGGTTTCCTCTGGGTACCAGGTGATTGGCTGTTCCAAATCTCCCCTAGGTGTGAGCGTGAATGGTTGTGTGTGTTGGCCCTGCAATGGCCTAGGGAGCTGTGCCAACCTCCCCACGACCCTAATTAGGATTAAGCAGCTTAGAAATTGAATGAATGAATGAAATACAGGAGATCAGCAATAAAACCAAATTCTCAAACTAGTCCGGTAGTTAAACAGTCTATTAGTTAAACTGGTCTAGGTTACTCCTTCCCATGTTTCCCACTTAAAAAGCTTTCTGATTGAAACTGCGAGCTCCATCGAGCTTCTCTACAGCAGGTCAATGAGGGCTTTTATTATCATTGTTTTATATTATTAAGTTTATTTTAGCTATTATTATCATAAAAAGCTTATTATTATCATTGTCACACGGCAATTATACAATGTACGGGATAGTATATTATGAACTGGAAAGAGTAAAACATGTATAAATATATACTCATTGAAAATGCAGAAGTTTTATAAATGTGGACCCAAGCTTGGTGTATTTAATTATTATCCTTTTATCTGTGTGCGGTCATAAAGCACTGGATTGATGTGAGTGGAAAAGTTAAACTTGTGTTCATTGTTTCCCTATGGAAAGTCGTGTGTGGCATCATCTGGCAAACAATGGGATCTTTAAAGGGTACCTGTGGTGAATTTGTATTACTAGCTCTTTAAAACGATCACATATGACATCAGCTGTTCCGTCAGGTAACATTAGTCTTTGCCCCTTGTCAAGTACATATGAGTGCTGCCACACTGTTACTACTACCCAACGAGTTCACGCCACTTCCGGGAAAACATGGTTGCTGCACATTGGTTCAGCCCCCCCACTAGTAATCCACAGCATAACATTGCCCAGTTTTGTGCTTTTTTATGGTCATTTATGTTAAAATAAGCTCTGTTTCGCTTAAATGTATTACATTGCGCGCTAATTATGCTGTAAGGATGACCAATACCTCTACTCTTTAAGCACTGATTGGTAATCGCTCAGATCGTGTCGCGTGAAAGTCAATTTTGTCTCTTGTCGAGCAATCGTTAACTTTGCATGGTGGCTTGTCGCTCATCGCTTCCTGTGTGAATGAGGCTTTAAAGGGTCCTGGGTTGAGCCCAGCTGTCACTGAGTCTGTTTCTGTGTGAAACTTGCATGTTTTCTTTGTAGCTTTCCTGCAACCCTAAACAGGATAAACAGTACAGATAATGAATGAATGAATAATAATGTGAATAAAATGCTGAAATATATGAATTACGCCTACAGACACTCTGTAATGTATCATGTACTTATTGTTAGTGGGGACTTGAGGATATCAGTTTTGCCAGTTTTATACACTGGTGTGTATTCTCGTGTATTAAGTGCTGTTGCATTCTCACCAGTGTTTACTTTTCAGTCGCACAGAGTTAACTGCAGTATAGTTCTCAACAGCAGTTTGACTCGATTCAGAAATGTTAACTGTGTGCCAAATCTCATGTGTCAACAAGACACAGAGCTGGTTTGGTCCTGCGTGTTCTTCATAAAGAACAGGAACAGAACAGCTAGGTCTTGTCTTGTGTTCACTAGATTGTAATGAGTGCTTGTATTTAAATCGTAAACCAAACAGAGGGGCTCTGATTAAGTTCCCAGGAGAAATTAGTTCAAATCCAAGACAAATGAGTACAAAAGGCAGATTCTGACATGACCAACTGTTTTGACTGAACCGTCTGGATGTTTTATTTTATGCCGGTTTTATTTCCTGTGCATCATTTTTATACCAGTGCAGCCGTTTGTGCCTTGAGCTCTTAACAGTCCATTAGACAGATAAGTCAAGGGCATTCTGAGAAGCATACCTCCTCTGGAGACTGTGCCTTATTTCTTTCCCCAGCTGACACACTCTCCCTCTCAGTCGTCCTTCTGAGCACTGGGATTCTGTCTTTCTCCCTCGTTTTGTCATATATTGATGAAGCTGTGATATTTTTGGCTGCATTCACACAAAAGGTCCTTAAGTCCATCCATGCTTCTACCAGCAGTCTGTAACATGGTTGCCTTTTGTGTACAAAAGATTTCAATTTGTTCCCATTAGCAAATAATTGCTCTAAAAGTATTTATGTAAAAGTTTACATTTTACTGAAGAAGTAAAATTAAAAAAGAAAAATATTTCATTCTTGATTTAGTTCTGTTTACTGCTAATAGCGTCCACTCTTATAGGAGGGATTGCCACTAGATTTTGGGATGTGAATGAGGGGATTTGTGTTTGTTCAGATGCAAGTACATTGATGAGGCAAGGCGAGGAAGACTGGGGTGCAGTCAGTGTTCCAAATGTGTTCATCGGGGTTGAGATCAGGGTTCTGTGCAGAATACTCGAGTTCTTTCGCTCCAACCTTGGCACATCAGGTCTTTATGGACCTTTATAGTTCTGTAGTACTTTTTTATGCCTAAATTTCAGGCATGATAATAGCATAGCAGATAAATGTAAAAGTTCAGGAGAATCATTCAGATGACGATACAAACTCCAAATTTGGCTTAAATGTTCTATGAACTTTTCTAAATAAGCACATTAGCCATGTGAAAAATCAACATGAAGGCCATTTTGCAAGATGGCCAACAAACTGTTCATATTTTTACATCATTTCCATTTCCTTTTTTAAGGTCAAATAGCTTGAAAGATATGTGAGAGCAACGTGGGTATTAAGATGGAGATTATTAAATACTTTGTTGAACTTTATACATAATTTTCTTCAAAATTGCATACTTAAAAAGTTTTAAATTCCTAGCAGGTTTTGGTTAGTTACTGCAACACTAGCAACATATGCTAGAATCTGGTATCATTTTAAAGCTTAGGATGTCAGCTACAAAATGGTACCAAGAACTCAAAATTAATAATTTCCAACTTGATACCCACTCTGCTGTGATGAGTTACATATACGCTGTTTTCCCCACATAAACACTTAATTAAATGTAAAATGAGAGAAACTGTGTTCTTTATCCAAATTTAACACCTTCTAAATAATATTTAATATATTTTTTTAAATGCTTCACAACAGTCAATGGTAAATTAGCAGTTGCATGTCCCAGTTAGTCCCTTTAGTTAGTTAGTTAGTTAGTTATTTAGATAGTTAGTTAGTTAGGTCATTCTTTCTTATTCCTTGTTTGCGGATACGCTGATGTTAATATTCACGATTTCAAAATAAGGGGGGAAAAAAAAAAACCTTCCTTTTTTTAAATTCCCGCAGGTTTTAACTTGCCGAGTGCGCAATGAATTTTAAAACCGGAACTTTTTTGCGACATGCCGGTCCTTTTGTTGCCCTCTCACGCCAGCTATTGTAACTACATCATGTACAGCTGTGCATGCATTCTTACCCTCCAGAAGTGTCGCCTCGGACACTCAGTCACTGTTTGGAATCTAGCGATCTACACAGTGCGTGCACATGCAAACGTCTGGTGCATCAGAAGTGATGCTATCATCATCTGTAACAGGAACTGGTCAATACATGCATTTGTTTTATTTGTTTTCATTTTTGAAAGTAGAGACTTCAGGTTTTATTCTGCATGCAGACATTCTCCATCCTGAGCTGATGGCAACAGCATCAAACGCTTCCTGGGGGTCCAGTCACTTTTAATCCCCACCCTCAGAGGTGAGGTGAAGGGGAGGTGTATGAAAGTATTTTTAGGGAAACCTCCGTTTTGAATGTTATGGAAATCGTTGTGACAGTATGTGTCACTGGTGTGTTTAAAGCAGTAGTTTCAACAGAATATACAGAGTATGAAAAGTACTACATCTTCCCCATCAGCTCAGGACAGACTCCTGTATTCAAATGATTAAATATTTAAATCAAAGCACTAGTTCAGGGCTCTTTAAGAATACAAGAAAGGGCAAAATACAAATATTTATATTTTAGCCGTTCTTGTATTCTTGTTCTGTTGTGTTGTTCAAGAAAAAATAAAATACCTTCTTATAATGATTTTTTTTCTCCCCGTCTCCTGTCTTGGGTTTCCATAATAGAAATCCGCCAAACAAGGAATAGGAAAAGTATGGCCTTAGTTAGCATTTGATATTTAGTTTTCATTAACTTCTCTTTTCTTGTTGCACCAGAAGATTCAGAACCAAATTCAGACGTCCTGATTGTTGATGGATCAGCACTGGTGAGCTTTTTGCCACCAAGAAAGTCAAAGCCATGTGTATAGTATGCAACACACGGGGTCATTCCACTGTAGAAACTTACACATACAGGTACATAAGAACAGATATTACAGGTACATAAGAACAGATCCTGTACTTGATGTCTGTTCTGAGGAAATCCTGAAAGCTGAAACCAGAACAAGGAGAGTGTGAGGTGCTGGACATTGAGTGAGTGACAGCCGAAAGGAATTCATCACTCAACCTGAGAAACTTATTTCGAGACAACAATAACAAGTCTGTACATTTCTTGCTGTAATGATTTTTTTTGAAAATCTTTTGACAGCATTGTAATTGTAACAAAGGAACAGGAATTTTTGTCCACCAAGTCACTTAGCTTGGAATGTATGGCTCCCTGTTTTTATGAAGAGGCTGACACTCACATACTTGTTCATGCAAAGCACGCTGCGGCACATGGTTCTAAAAGCATAGCTATCAAAGATAGTGATACCGATATTCTTGTAATAGCAGTTGGCATTCTGCAACAGTTGCCAGACAATGATCTGCAAAATCTATGGCTTGCTTATGGACAAGGTTGGATCCCGGGATGGATACCAGTTCACACTCTGTGCACCATTGTGAGATCTGAGGAAGTCAGTGGTCTGCTTTGTTTCAGCTTTCCATGAAAAAGGAAAGAAATCAGCATGGCAAACATGGGCTGTGTTTACAGAGGTGTCAAAAACATTCACTAAGCTGAGTTGGCATCTCCCAACACTGCATACTAATGATATTATTGCTCGGAAGAAATTTGTATTCTTGAAGTATGACAGGTCTAGTACAGCTGATGGTGCAGATACTAGACATGTTTGCTTGCAAACAAAGACCTTATGAGGCAATACCTTCAACACATGCAGCTCAGTCTCTCTCTCTCAATATATATATATATATATGTTTGCCTATAGCCAACAGCTTTTGCGCAAATATTAAGCCCAAATAGTGGCCATATTGAAAATTGGTAGCCATTCTGAAATTTAAAGTGACTAATGTAATTTTGTGAAAAGTTGGCCAAAAGGCACCCACATGCAAAAATTGATATTTGTATCACCATTTGAATGATTGAATCACACTTACCCAGTGTGCTAAATGTATATGACGTACACACTGAGCACTTATTGGTGGGTAGATCCTCACTGGGCTTCAGAGTGGCGCATCAATAAGGTGCACCGCTGTTATCCAGGAGATTGTGAGTTTGAATCCAGGTTGATGCATGTTGCCATGCAGTTGGGAATTTGCAGAGGGATACGCTCACTTTCCTGTCACTTAAAGTCATCAACCAGCCAATCATGGTCGACTGTGATACACACAATGGGTGGATATCGCTTTCCCTGAGTGTGTTAGGCTGCTCGAAATGCGCATACACAGCAGTTATAAAGATTTGTCTGGCAGGCAACATCTCATGTCAGGATGGAGGCATGTGTTTGCTCTCGACCCTCCCTGGTTGGTGGTGGTCACGTGATAGGAAAGAAATACTTTACCAAAGGGAATTGGCTAAGACTCAATTAGGCGAGGAAAAAAATATGAGAACATTAAACAAGGACATTACTTCTTCCAGTAATCATGCTTTTTGTAATACCCCTTTCTCACCGGCACAACTTTCATGGGGATACCCGCGGTACCTCGAGGAGGAACACCCTGTCGTGTAAATGCGAAAAATGGAACTTTTTCTCATGTTGGCCACCTTCTGCAACAGTAGATGAGGTGAAGATACACAGTCTTTTATATCGTGGGGAAAAAACATATGATCACCATGAGCGTTGTACGGTCACCACTAGCAATACAGTGTTTGTCGATGTTCACGGTGGTCATACGATGCTGGCAGTGGTGTCACGTTGTCACGTGAAAATGACACGTTTTTGGCCTTTCCGCAGAAATGCGGCGGAAAAATCAAATGTTAGAGTTTAACACGAGTAGCTGCAGAAGGCTGTGGTGCTGACGGTTCTCTGCGGCAACTTTCGATATACACGACGACAATCACACGTTGTTCTCCGGAATCATTTCTGCAAACTACCACAGGTCGGGGTGCGTCGGTGAGAAAGGGATATAAGCAACCAAACTAAACACGCTGTAGGTTTAAGTAACATTTTGTTATAATGTACTCAATCGTTGTGGTCCATAATGTATGCACTTATGTTCTTGTGAGTGTGTTGACATTGAGAACTGATGGAGCGCCGTCTGTTCCTCTGGCAGTTAAAGCCCTATATATTCATTATGCATGGCCAGCTTTGTCTCTGGAAGACGAGAAGGTACAGAAATCTCTGGCTGATAAAATTGTTTGTAACACCTGGGTCCTCAATGACCACTAATTATAATCCAGTCATGTGGCTCTGGTGGCCAAGCTCAGACTAAATACAAGAAATCCAGTCACTCCACTCACCATTAATCACTCGTGGAAGCTGGGACAGTTGGTATCAAAGTCAATTTAGGAACTTTTTTGAGTTTTTTTCAGTCCCTCGTCGATATAAGAGTGCTATACCAGAGCCTTCAGTCGCTCTACACTTCTATTTGTTTTGCATCTTATCTAGCCTACATTTCACTGCTCTCTTTTTTAATTTTAGAACAGGGTTAAAGCAGAATCCGTCGAGAACATTGCATCTCTTCAGTAAGGTCGTGTCTGACTGAGTGACTTAAACTACAGGTTTAAAAATAATTTCTTCTCCTGCTGGTTAAAGAGAACCTTACTTCACTTCTCAGTGCTTGTTCTTAACCTTTTCTGCTTTATTTTTTCTCTTCATCAGTGCTTACAACACTGCCGGCTCTGACCGTCATCCCTCAGCAGCCCGTGTTACAGAATAAAGCTCCCCCTGCACCTGGAATGACCAACGGCCTGGAGATGAGCGAGCAGCGCACCTGGCTGTACCTAGAGGAAACAGCCAACACGCTACTCCACACTGTCCAGCAGCTCAAAGCCTACATCGCCCAGGCCAAACAGGCCAGCCAAGCAAGCAACAGCCTGGAGAAAAGCAGCTGCAGCAGGAAAGATGTGAGTGCACCTCGTCTCTGATTGGTCTTTATATGCAGTAGTGTTGTGTATGAAAGCAAACCTGGTCCTAGATCACTTCCACGTTAATTATCCCTCTTTAAAGCAATAGGAAGGTCATAGTGAAGAACCTGAGCATTTCAGCAACCAGCCCTGTCTTTAAGGCATTGTCTGCTTAGTGCGTATTTAAACATGGGCTTTAATTCCACCCTAAAAATAACGCGTTCTCTCTTTACAAAGCAAATATAGCAGTAGAAATGAGACACCTCCTGCCCACACGCCACAGGCCATGTGTCTGTCTCTTTTTACTAGATTTGTGTTTTACCTTCACAAGAGTCACAAAGTATTCATGAATTTAGTCCGCACTCTCACTCACACTCATTTGCAGCTGGTGGCCCATCTCATCTGACCCTGTGTAAAAACAAGGTACACTCTGAACAGCTTGTCAGACCATCGCAGGGCAGCACACACAACCATTCACACACACACTTACACTTAGAGTCAATTTGGATCAGCCAGTTAGTCTAACGTGCATGTCTTTGGACTGTGGAAGGAAACCAGAGTACCCACACTCACAGGAAGAACCTGCATACTCCACACAGAGATACCTGACCCAGAAATCGAACCCAGGACGTTTTCCGTATTTACAACTTCAACACATAATTGCATTTGTCTTTATTGCAGTTCTACCTACAACAATGTTATGAGATTGTGTGTGCATGGGATATGAGTGTGTGTGCCTGCTTTTAATATGATAACTTGAAAACGAATTGACGGATTTCCACAACATTAACCAAATGTGGGTCTTGGGCTAACGAAGAAGTGATTACATTTTGAGTGTGCTTCAGACCTAGGAGAGTTTTCAAGGATTTTTTTTTTAATGTTGCAGGATACGGCACTCTCTGAATACATTTCTGTTTACTCCCTCACTCGCTGCGCTGCAGAACCACTTAATCCTACTGTTAGGTTCGGGGAGAGGCTGGAATCTACCTCAGCCGACACTGTGCGAGGTCGGGACGCCGAAGGTCACCAGACCATCGCAGGAAAACACACACAACTATTCACACTCACAAATAGATTCAGTCTGGAACAGCCAGTTAGCCTGTAACCTCACGAGCTCATACCCATGATTGGCTGGTGAGTGAGAGGGAGGTGAGAGTATGCCATCTCTCCCTCCCTCCCATGAGAGCTCGGCCAATTAGTTCCCATGGCCTCCCGTTCGCAGATGGCTGCGGCATCAACCCGGATTAAGACTTGCCATCTCCAGGTTGATAGTCGTACATCTTGTCGATGGGCGACTCGGGAGCTTTACTTTACTTACTTTTTAATTGCTTTATCTAGGTCAGTGGTTTTCGTTAACATAAATACTTTGCTCATTATCACATACTGTAGACAAGTACCACCAGAAAAGTGATGTAAACATAGAAAAAGAAGAAACTTATACACAATGTGCGGATAAAGAAATCTAGTGTAGGAAATATCCAGAGATTCCACACTAATGAAGTACCTCTGCTTTGCTACAGCGCGTATATGTATCAGTGCTGCACAGAACAGTGGGCATCTCAAGTCAGTCAGAGTTCTGACTAAATAGGATGATTTTTAAAATCCAGATAAAAAGAAATGATCTCGTACAACGTCCAGGTTGTATAAGTTGTACAGCAGGGTTTTTGTTCTCCATAAGTCACGCTGAACATTGCCAAAGGTACCGAGAGTTCCATGAACCTCACAACCTGAAGAGACCTCCTGATAATTGCAATCATGGAATTGTTGTCTGTCCGTCAGTACTGAGTAGGCTAATCACAAGTGCTCTCCTTCAGTCTTTTCCCAGCCCACTGTCGCTTACTGATGACACAGAGGGGAAGATTACTGAAATTATCATCAAGGCAAGTGGATTTTCTCTCTCTCTCTCTCTCTCTCTCTCTCTCTCTCTCTCTCTCTCTCTCTCGTTGTTATCTCTCTCATGCTCTCTTTCATTTGCTCCATCTCTCTCGCTTTCTCTCTCTCTGTCTCTCTCTGTCTCTCTATGTCTCTCTCTCCACCCTCTCTTTCCCTCCCTCTGCCTCTCTCTCTCTCTCTCTCTCTCTCTCTCTCTCTCTCTGTCCCCCCCCTCTTTCTGTCTCTCCCCCCTCTCTTTCCCTCTCTCTCTCTCTCTCTCTCTCTCTCTCTTTGTCCCTCTCTCTCTCATCAATCATACAAAGATTTATAAGACATGAAAACTCTTGTTTTTAACACCAGTAGGGGGTGTATTTGACACTCTTCCAATTCCTGGAAGGGTAATCATGAATCGTTCCAACTGACTGCCTGTGCTGGCTTCAAAAATCAGTCTTTACAGAAGCATTTTATTGCTTAGGTGACGATTCAGATGGTGGATTTTTCTCATCTGGTTCCTAAGTTCCACTTGTGCCAAATCATAACCATGTTAAAAGATTTTTTTTTTTACTTTAATCTGTGGATTTTGTAGCTGTGGAAACTAAATCACGTAATGGAGTGTTAGTCACATAACTGTGTGCTGCTGCTCCTTCTGCAGGTGTAGCTCAGAGGTAAACTAAGAAGGGAGTTGATCTGTGCAGCATCATGTGGTTTTATCAGCAGTAACAGCTGGTGAGCTCAGGCAATTCATTTAGAAAAAGTGTGTGTGTGTGTGTGTGTGTGTGTGTGTGTGTGTGTGTGAAGGGTCAGTGTAGGATCAGTGTGTACTGAACAAGTGTGAGGGCACTAATACCGAGGGCTTATAAAGATGAATTGCGTACACATACACTACGTTCTTGTGTTGTGGCTGCACTCGGAACGGGACGTAGTTTTTTCAGGCTCTATGCCTTCCATCTGCACAGTGTGGAGAAAAAACATTGCTACCTCCATGTGCGTCTTGTCTTAACAGTAACAAGCAACTAACTGTCATGAGTGATGTACATATTTTCTCAACAACTCTACACTCATAAACTTCTTTCTATAAAATACTTTTATTCCATATTTTGTTGCTTCTCCTGGAAAGGTGGTAAGCCTGGAGTTAACAAAGAGCTAACTGGTTAGCTGAGGGCCTGTTCCTTTAGCAGTCCAATAAAGTCGTGTTTGGTGAAAAAGCTGTCAAATTTTTTAAAATAAAAAAAGATTCTCACTATAAAATACTTTCGTAGAGATCCAGTTAGCACGGAGCTAGCCGGTTAAGGCTGTAGGCCTTAGTCTGTTAAAATCATGTTTGGTGGAAAAAAGAAAACCTGTTTGATTCTTAAAAATTAAAAAGAAAAAGTTTTTATTATCAAATAATTCAATTCTATATTCTGTTGAATTCTGTGGAATTAATCTAGACTGAAAAGCTGATGTTAGCAGCACTTCAGGTTTGCTAGTGGAAGCTAGCCTTACCAGCAGTTTCTGAAAATTAGTCTCATTCGTAAGTAATTTTTAAAATTTTTTTAAATCATGCAATATTTTAGCTTAAAACAAGTCATGATAATTTCAGTTTTATAGCTTCCATCATCACTAAAGGTGAGCAATGCAGGAGCTAGAGAAATGGGTTCTGTGATAAATTTGGTGGATGCGTCCCATCAGGAATGTCTCGGTTGGGATTATTTATGAGTGACCTTGACCATGTTTCAAGGTCACAGCCGTCAACTAAGTGACTTATTTCTATATTGAGCATATCAAGGCTTGCTACTGCAATAACACTGAAAGGAAATGACATAGAATCACCAGATTTGGTGGATGGGTTCCTTTCAGGAAGGTCTCGGCTGGGACTGTATATGGGTGCCGTCACAGCAGTCAAGTTAGAGAATTTTTCTATATTGAGCTTGTCAAGGTTTGTTAGTGTGATTAATTTAATAGGAAATTACACTGGATTAACAAATTTGTTGATTCCAACATGTAATTACCATGACCGTGTTTCTACAGACTTCAGTAACATCACAACATTTATTTCCATCCAGAGTTGGGTTCATTTTTCTCCAACAGCTTGAATCTTCCCCAGCACCTTTCAAAGACTTGCCCCAAATTTATATCTGTGCCATCATGGAAGAAAAAAGTCCACTGATGGGAGAACCTTCTCATTTAGTACATTAAGCTGACTTTATTTTATTGCCACATAATGTTGCTGAGCAGCTGAAGCAGCAGTGCCATGACGATTACATGCTGCGATCACAGCTAAAGGCGCTCCCAACAAAATCTTAGGGTGTGAGACACTTTTGGGCCAAACAGTGCATATATGTAAATATCCACCTGAACATCTTTCACACTTACACATACTGTAATTTAAAATCAGTGCTTAACTTTTACTATTTCCTAATACAGTGTGTTGAATTCATTAGGTAAATAAATCTCAGGTCTACATGCTCTGTGGTTTCTCTTGTTCTGTGCAGCATACCTGTGAGAACTGCGGGCGTGAAGCGTCCAGTGAATGTGCAGGATGCCACAAAGTCTACTACTGTTCAAACTTCTGCCAAAAAAAGGTATGCTGCCCCTTCATTCCTATTTAATTAAACATGGTCAAAGCCACACACCCTGACTTTCTAGTTGAGATTAAGTTGTAGTTTTTAAATTGCTTTTAATAAGGTCATCATTGTTCCTCAGAAACAGGTTTTTAGTTCGTGTCTCTTTTTTTTTTCAGGACTGGAAGGATCACCAGCACACTTGCTCTCAGCACACTGTAACTGTGGGAGTTCATGACGAGGCTCACATAGCCAGCATGGAGGTAGAGAAAGTCAAGGTGTAGTCTCAATACAGACACATACAGCAGTTCTAGAATAAATCCATCCTCACTCTGTGTATATAGTGTAATACACTATATGGACAAAAAGTATGTGGACACCTGACCGTCACATCCAAATATGATTCTTCCTCAAACCGCTGTAACAAAGTTGGAACTGTATTAGGATGCCTTTGTGTTTTCCTTCATCGGACCTGAGAGGCTCAAGCCTGTTCTGGCATGACAGATCTACTGTGCAGATCTAAGTGAGTTTCATGAAAACATGGTTCGCCAAAGAACTCAAGTGTCCCGCGCGTAGCCCTGACCGCAACGTCTGTGGAATGACCCGCAAGACCGAACCTGTGTCAGGTGAACATAACAGCAACATGGGAATACATCCGGAATATGATTTTCAGCAAAAACATATGGGTTTGTTAATGAGATGTACACACACTTTTGGCCATGTATTTCAGGACACTGGGAGGAGCATAACACCAGAGACTAAACTGAAACATCTATGCAAGATGGAGACTATGGCACCTTTTGTTTAGTTCTTCTTACCAGTATTTAAACCATGACTTAACACACAATAAAAATAAAAAAATATTGACGTGGCTACTTAAGACAAATCAAGAAAAGAAAGTCATTAGTAGGGCGAGAGGTGAGTAAGAAAGGCTCAAGGAATACAATGATGATGATGAAGAATAAACCACTTTGTTTATGTTTAAATTAAATGTACAGTGTATCATTTGGTGAGTAATAATTATTATCAGTGACTAGAACTCGCTGAAATGTTATGGAAGCCATACTGAGAGACGGACACTGGCATTCGGTGGTACATTTATACGAATGTATAATGGTGGAGGTACCGCACAAAAAACTACCTTACAAAACAAGAGAGACTTTGTGTGAGAGAGAGAGAGAGTGTGTGTGTGTGTGTGTGTGTGTGTGTGTGTTGGTGTTGTTGAGATTCTGTGAGTGTATGTGTGTTGAGTCAGGCTGTGCTTCATGCATCATGATTTACCGGACTAGCCTAAAATAACCCAGCATTATTCTCTGACATTATTAAGGTGATGAGGTGATACTGACTAAATGAAACAGAACCCAGTTTTTCCACCAGGCTGCTGATGCTCATGTTGTGATCTTTTTTCTTTCTGCCGGACAGGTCAGCATCTATTTGTGTGCGGTGACATTTTCCATTAACTTTAAATGGGATTTTTGAAATGGATGGGTGTAGAAGGTTCCATGGGAATTAACTGGACATTTGGGGTAATTTATACAAAACTGTATCATGAGCATATTGCTTTGTCATAAGCCGACATGCATGCAAGAAATTTTAAATATATTATTATTATTATTTAATTATCATTTTGACTTTGATTTTTTTATTTATTTATTAATGCACTGTGGTGGGTAGAAATTCAAATGAAATCACATTTAACCTAATATTTCAACTATTAAGTTCCCTTGTATAGACTACCCTGCTCTGCGATGGCCTGGCGAGCTGTCCAGGCTTAGCTGACCCTAATTAGAGCTAAGCGGTTCAGAAAATAAATGAAATAAAATGTATAGACTACCCTGCACATTTCCAGATAATTTAATCCTGTTAAAGGGGACCTGTGGTGAATTAGCATTGCTAGCCTTTTAAAAGCGATCGCGTATAACATCAGCGGTTCCTTCAAGCAAAGTCAGTCCATGCCCAATTTTAAAGTGCGTGTGAGTGTTACGACTCATGGCATGCTCAAAGACATGTTGAATTTCTGATTGGCTGTTCCAGCCTGGTAGTGACACGAATTCAAGCGCAGAAATTGTGGGTAAGTTTCTTTTTGTTCCTAAACCAACTGATGCCAGGAAAGCCCGGGTTGGCAAAACGTTAGCTGCATAAGCCATTTTGGATTTACCGACACATTCATCTCTGGCAGCGTTCTCATCCTCAGAGTCACTAGAATGTAATGTTTCACTGTCAACACAAGTGACATCAACCCCACCCAACACGTTGACGTTACTTCCGGGGAAAAATTACCGCTAAGCTAGTAATCCACAGGATAAAATTACCAGTTTTGTGCTTTTTATGGGTATTTATGTTAAAATAAGCGTCTGTATCGCTTAAACGTATTACATACGCACAAATTATGCTGTAAGGATGGCCAATACCGGTACTCTTTGATTTCTGTGGAAAGTTTACAGATGTTTTATGTATATTACATATGTTTTTTTTTAACTCACAACCATGAGTCAGTAACCATAAAGGGTAAAAACTTGTATGTAATATAACCAGCATTTGTATTTTTGTATGATTATCGTATCCCCTGTGAAGCGTAAAGATATCATGTTTTCAGGGGCTGTCCGCATCCGCTGCAGACACTTCTTGTGAACACTCTAGCAGGGCCGGTTCTCTATGGATTTTATTTATATTTATGTTGTATGGTCCCTACGGCACACCCTACCAGCCTGGATCGAAACTGGGTCACGTTGACCTATTTTTCAAGGTCACAGAGATCAATTCATCAAAAATGCACTTTAACACTCTAGAGGCTGCAGTTGACCATGCAGGGTATACATTTAGTGTTCTGTGACAAGAACGCATTTGTAGTTATTATTAGTAGTAGTAAGATTCTATGGGCTAAATTTAAATTAAAGCTTTTGAATCATTACTGATTTTGACAGGAAACAGCACACTACAGATGCACTACAATGTTTGTATTAAAGTTTCAAATACTTTACACCTCATGACACTTAAAAATGATCATCATTTCCTACAACAGACAAACTTGAACAACAATCAGGTTCACGCAGGTTTTGCCTCGACATTAGGATTTGTCAGAGCAAAATAAGTGGATGGGATCAGATTTGATAGATTAATGGATTTCATATTGGAGGATGCGAAACGGCTAGTTTTCACACAAAGAAAATATTTTAGTCCAGTCAGGGCTTCCATAAACAGTCTGGCTAAAAAAAGAAAAGAAAAGAAAACCTGTCACTGTAGGTGAAACCTTGCTTGTTTCTGCCAGGATTGTGTGTGATTATTCTTTAGTTCCCAGCATTCTGTTGTATTTAAGTTCTTTATTTATCGCCTGTCTCTGGTAGAAAATAACAATAATACAAGTGAATACATGAAGAATAAATGTGTAATGAAATGTGACCTTTATTAATCCTGAAGCGAGGAGGCCATCTTTCCTAAAAGTTTTATTTTTGGATTATTTATTAAAAGCACTTGTATACATTGCGGCACGGTGGTGCAGTAGTTAGCACGTCTGCTTCACAGCTAGAAGGCCTGGGTTTGATTCCTGGGCTCGGGGATGTGGCCCGCCCCGCCCCCCCCC
>JAQMYF010000007.1:5666952-5678465 GCA_030014195.1 Neosilurus mollespiculum
TCTTTCCTTGGCTTCTTCATGCACATTAATACAAATTTTTACCTGGGGTGCCCAAACTTTCGATCCCCACTGTATTTGCTCATTTTTCCTCCTTCCAGCACATCGGCTTCAAGAACAGACTGTTCACTTTATGACTAATACATCATTTCTTACTAAGGTACCACTGTAACAAGATAATCAATGTTATTTAATTCACCTGTCGGTGATGCTAATGTTATGGCTGATGGGTAATACAGCAGTATGAAGGGCTATGGCTTTGACTGCCATGCCTGATATATCCCAAATATTTTATTGTAACTTGAATTTGTATTTACCAATTAAATATTAGCTAAATTTTACAGGCACGGTACAGTGGTGTAGTGGTTAGCATGTTTCTGTGTAGAGTTTACATGTTCCCTTTGTGATTGTGTGGGTTTCCTTTGGGTTCTCCGGTTTCTTCCCACAGTACAAAGACATGCACATTAGGTTAAGTGGCTGTTCCAAATTGCCCCTAGGTGTGAGTTTGAGTGAGGATAGTTGTGTGTGTGTCCCAGCGATGGTATGGTGAGCGGTTCAGGGTGTTTACCCTGCCTTCACCCAGAGTTGGCTGAGATAGGCTTCAGCCTCTTTGCGACCCTTTTTAGGATTAAGCGGCATGGCAAATGAGGGAGTGAGTGATGATGTCATCCACCCAGCGGTGTCACCCAGCAGTTCGGCAAACGATGGAATGAATGAATGAATGAATGGATGGAATGGAATTTTCCAGATGTCCTGTTAGAAGTTCAGTGTTTTCGTTTGTGATGTTGAAGCCTAAAAGGCACTGCGTTATGAGGACCATCTTTCGGTGGCAGAGGACTCTGTAGGGGACTCTGTAAGGTTGTCTAGTCAAATCAGCGTTCTTCTGGGTTTATGCGAACCCTCTATTATTTATTCTCTCCTCCTTCATTCTGTGTATTGTTATATCAAGGTCAGCTCCCTTTGTCTCTTTCCTGTACACACAGGCTCATATACCAGCAATGAGGAAATATTACCTCCAGACAAAGTAAATTTAGTGTTTCTCCCTGTAGGACTGTAAAGCCATTCTAGAAGTAGTGTTCGACTTTGTTTAATTAGTCAAGGAGAGACTACAACACAACCTTAGACTTCAGTTGTGGTTAAATGTCAACACCTTAATTAATGCATGTCAACACATGACTGCAAATAACATCAACACAATACATGACTGCTTTATATGTCACATTATTTCTCCTGTCTGCACTCGCGTCAGTCCAGCAGGAGGTACCAAATGCGGCAGCTCATTCATCCAGTACCAGTGGGAGTGTTTTAATCATTTCAGGCCATTCATGTGTTCTTTTACTTCTTATGCTAGTACACTTGTGTGCTTTAGTACACCGCTCGGCCAAAAAAAAAATTTGCGCACTTTAATATTTTCATGGAGAGCATTTAACCTTCATGTAATCTTCATGGTATTGTTGTTCCAGTTGGTCCGGTCGACTCAGGCTCAGCAACAATAAATAAAGGCAATAAAATAAAGTCCGTTGATGATCTGAATGTACTGAATGAGCAGGTTATCACATCAATGGACTTTTTCTTCCCTGATGGCGCAGATATAAAATGGGGACTCGTATAATGAGCGAGTGGTTCAGTGAGCATGAGGAATCATTTTCACATATGTATTGGCACCCCAGTGTCCTGACCTTAACCCTATTGGAAGTTTTTCGGGATGTGCTGGAGAAGACTTTATGGAGTGGTTCAATTTTTCCTTCATCAATTCAAGACGTGGGTGAGAAATGAACCCAACACTGGATGGAAATAATTGTTATGTTGCTTACAATGACTATTATGTGCTGTAAGCAAGGCTAAAGGCGGAACAACAACCTATTTGTGTGCGGCTTCTTTTTTGGAGTATGTGATATCAGACTTCTTAAAACCTCAAATAGAAAGTAAGATGCCTATGTGGTGGAGTTTTTTTTTTCTTGCTGCTAATTCACGCCTCAGTAGTTTTCAGTGGAGGGTTTACTTTTGGCCTTTGGAGACTCCTGAAACGTGGTCTTTTCTCCTTCAACTGAAAGAAGTGTTGCGTATGAGTAAGTCCAACTGGTTTCATGGAAGAGGTCAGCGAAATCCATTTTTCTTGGGTGGAAAATCAGAGAACAGCTGTGGAGGGCTATATTTCTGAAAAGCAACAATATCCTAATCCCTCATGTGTGCAGATTTCCTCAGAGCCAGATGTCTGATTTTGTTTAATAGACCAGCAACAGAATATGACTGGTCACTTTAAGTGGCACTCACATATCAGTGGAGCTGTCGTTCGACAGTGGCTTTTTCATCAAGGTTACAAGAGAAGGGTTTACTTAGGCTGAATATAATAAGACATGGCATGCTGTTTATATTAAAAGCATCCAAAAGCTAAAAGCAGTACTAACCTTAATATTATAAAACGTTCCATCTTTTTTAATTTTTGACTTTCATATTTAGGACTTTTTATAAAAACAAGCTTGACATTGGAGAACGGAAAGTAAGAAGATGAAAGCACTAATAATAACATCGGGGGACTTTTTTAAACCATTAATGTAAAGAAGAATGTAGCCTTTGATTGTTTGTGAGAATCAAGTATCAACTGCTGACACGGTTGAAGAAAACTCCGTAGCCAAATGTAGGGGTAGAGGGTGTACATATATTTAATCATCAGGAAGTAAATATGTTTTGAGAGTATGCATGGGGGCTGGTACGTTGCCGTAGTGGTTAGTACGTCCACCTCACAGCAAGAAGGTACTGGGTTTGAGTCACAGGCTCGGGCCAAAGACACTTTGGCTAATTGTCTAGTTGGCTAATTGGATGTTCCAAATTGCCCCAGGTGTGGATGTGAGTACTTGTGTGTGGGTGTGTGTTGCCCTGCGGTGCTCTGGTGAGCCGTTTAGGGTGTACTCCACATTCACCCAGTGTCGGCAGAGATAGGCTCCAACCTCCTCGTGGATTAAGTGGTTCGGCAAATGACGGAGTATGAAAAATCCTGATGCGTTTCTCTCAGTGCAGATTCATTTCAGTGAAAAACTAAGTTGGTTATCAGTAGAAGATCTTACAAGAACCAACAAAAAAAGACGGTGCGGGTTGCTTTTACTGCTAGTAACCGGGACAATCAAAAGCCCTACGATAATGGAGCATATTAAACCTAGCGTGCCACTCGTATTGTGTTGAATGAACTGTGTTCATTCATTTTTCCTAACAAAAAGTCATTGCTGCATTGTAATTTTAGCAACGTTGTACAGTTTATGTTGTAGCAACTTACAAAGTGATATTTCTGAGAGTCGTTGTCGGGACACTGTGCCGACATTATTATATATTCCTGGGGTGTCACATGTAAAATCCCTTCTAAAATAAAGTTGTTATGGGAAATTATGACAAGTTCACAGATTTTAAATACGTGGTAAAGGTCACATTTTAGCACCATAGCAATAACGGTACTATATACAGTCCAGAAAGCATCACACAGAGGACATGGAAAAAACATTGTACTAGATGCCCTCTATGAGGGAATTGCACCTGCCGCTGCCCAGCCAATATAATTGGTGTCCATTTTGCTGACCTTGAACTTGACCTGCAATGACTTTTTTTATAAACTCGTTTCAGCCTTTTGACCGAAGTTGCTACTGCAGAAATTTAGTGGTGCTATGACTAGCAGTTCTTGAGATATAGGTGTTTGTAACCACAAAAAAGAAGACGAAAACACCCTAAAGCACAAACTGACAGAAGTGAAAACAATACCATCTATGCTATCGCGGCTGGAAAAAAATACCATAGAATACACATGGTGGTGTAAAATTTCAGTGAAGTAATAGCAAAATAATCAAAGGTATGTTGGATCTGTTATGTTCAGTTCAGTGATGATACCATGTCACAAAAAAACATGTTACAATCATGACATTGCTAAGACTTCATGATTCATTGTCAGTAAATGTTTTATTCTGGTCAGGGTCACTAGGAGTGTTTCCATTAACGTCCTCGAAATCGTGAACTAATAATCAAGTAATTAAAACATGAATTTGGTGGAAAAAAACCTCAAATAGCACTGGAAACTTCATACACTTGCATGAGGTGTTTTTCAACAAAGAAATGTTTCGCAAAATTGGTATGAAAACACATATTTTACATTTAAGTCATGATATGACATAAATCAATATGGCAATAATTGTCAGGTCTTGTAGCTCTGCCGCCATTTTTAACTGACAGGATCATCACAAGAGGAGAAAACCCAACTTTAATTACATAACATCACTCAAATACACAGCATTCGCAAGTGGCTTTTGTCTCACACACACACCACTAAATCCTACAGGGTCACAGGGAGGCTGGAGCCTAACTCAGCCAGCACTGGGCGAAGACAGAGTACACCCTGAACAGCTCACCAGAGCATTGCAGGGCAACGCGTACAAGCGTTCACACCCACACTTATTCCGAGGGCAATTTGGTAAAGCCAATTAGGCTAATGTGCATTTTTTTTTTTTGCAATGTGGAAGGAAACCAGAGTAGCTGGAGGAAACCCATGCAAGCAAGGGGAGAACATACAAACTCCATACTGAAACATCCTCACTGAGCACAGGGCTTGAACCCAGGATCTTCTTGCTGTGAGGCGGACGTCACACTCTGCCACCGTGCTGCCCTTTTTTTTTTTCTTTTTTTTTAACTTAGCGTCCATATTGCGCAAACTGCGAAGGTAAACCCGCCCACTGTGGTTTCAGTTGCTACATTTTGGGGAGCAAAGACCCAACAGCACTGATTAAAAATGATTGTAGGGAAGTACAATGAAAAATAATACACGGCCCAGCCAAAAAAAAGTCACACACACGAATATGTTGTTGTTCTGCCTTTAGTGTTGCTTACAGGGCATAATCATCATGCCATTGTTTAAAAAAACTTAAGCAACATTTATATATTATTAGAACATTTATTTCCATCCAGTGTTGGGTTCATTTCTCACCGTCGTCTTGAATCGATGAGAGAAAAACTGAACCACTCCATAAAGTCTTCTCCAGCACATCCCAAAAACTTTCAAAAGGGTTAAGGTCAGGACTCTGGGGTGCCGATACAATGTGAAAATGATTCCTCGTGCTCCCTGAACCACGCTTTCATTATGAGTCTTCATTTTATATCTGCGCCATCAGGGAAGAAAAAGTCCATTGATGTGATAACCTGCTCATTCAATACATTCAGCTCATCAGCTCAATGAGCCATATTAATGTTGCTGAGCCTCGACCAGACCAACTGGAGCAACAATGCCATGGAGATTATGCGCTGTGATCAAGGCTAAATGCACCCCATGAAAATATTTTTTTTGCCGAGCAGTGTACATGTGGGAGCGAATGTGATTGGTCAGAATTCCTTTAGGATATCGCCCGTATAAACATTCCACTACTTTTACTGGGCTGAAGAACAAAGTCAGTCATGTACAACATGCACGAAGAGCCTATGAATCATGTGGCCATGAAAAGTAGCTGACAGCCACACTGAAATTCTGCTTTTATAGCAATTCAGTTCAAGTGTAAATGCAAAAACAGTGTAAATGTAACAGCAACATGATCGCAAAGTACACTTTCTACTATATACAACATGTAAAGCATTGCCTTAGTATACAGTCAATGACAGGCTGAGAGCCGAATGAATATTAGGCATGTGATGTGTCTAGCAGCATTTAGGTAAAAACTTCCTGAAGAACTTTCTGAACTCGGTGTTGAAGACGGTGTAGATGATGGGGTTGATGGCACTGTTAACATAACCCAACCAGGTGACGATGCTAATGAGACTGCTAGGAATGTCGCAGTCCTCACACAGAGCACGCATCGTGTGCACCACGAAGAACGGAGTCCAGCAGAACAGGAAGGCACCTGGAGAGAAAAAAACAAACACAGAGTTCGTCAGCTCGGCCGTCAGAACGTCAGAGCATTTTAAAGACACAGTAAGAGGTGCCCTAGGAGAGGTAGAACGTCTTACCCCTGAAACAGTAACATTAACTTCACAATATACCAAATCATTTCTGGGAGGTGATCGGGATGAAAAATGAGCGTGTAAAGCTGCCGGAGTTGATTTGTATTCTTTCGGTTGTTAGGAAGAGGGGTGTGGCTGAGGGTGACTCATATGTCCTCAGTTTATGAATTATGGACCAGTTCCCTGTCACTGTCCGTGTTGTCAAGTGCTGAAGACCGTCATCAGTCCATCACAAGGGACAGGTTGAAGTAAAGGGGGTGGAGGGATGAGTCGCGAGGAGAGAGAAGGAGCAGCAGGAGTAGTGCTATACATAACAAGGACTGGATTTCACACAACATCAAAAGCTTCCATACAAAAACGACTCCACACCTCGTCTATCACCACAGCAAAAGATATTCACGAGTACAGATACAGCGGGTCTTGCTAGCATTGTACCCTGTTTTGTTTAAGCATGATTGTGTGTGTGTGTGTGTGTGTGTGTGTGTGTATGTGTGTGTGTGTGTGTTGGGGGGGTCTTAATACATTTTATTTTCGGGAGGACCGAAATACATTTTAAATCAACAAAGTGAAAACATTAGGGTGGCACTGTGGTGTAGTGGTTAGCACATCCACCTCCAAGTCCCAGGCTCGCAGGGCCATTTCTGTATGGAGTTTGCATGTTTATGTTGGTTTATTCCGGGTACTCTTGTGTCCTCCCAGTTCTAAGACATGCACATTAGGCCAATCGGTGGTTCCAAATTGCCCCTAGGTGTGAGAGTGAGTGTGAATGGTTCTGTGTGTGTGTGTGTGTGTGTGTGGGGTGTAGTGTCAGCTGAGATAGGATCCAGCCTCCTTGGTAGTAGGATTAAGCGGTTTTGCAATTGAGTGAGTAAGTGAGGATATTTTTGGGAAGTGAGGACATTTTGGCTGATGCTAACTTCTTCAAAGAGCTGTTTGAGGATGAAGATGTGGTTTTAGGGATGAGATTAGAATCAGGTTTAGGTTGGGGTTAGGGCTGAGGTCAATCATTTAGTTGTGATGGTTAAGGGTAAGGGGGTAGTTAATGCATTATGTCAATGAATGTCTCCACAAAGACAGAAGTATAAGAGTGTGTATGTGTGTGTGTGTGTGTGTGTACTTGCAGTTGCTACATATTGAGGACCTAAATACATTTTGAACCGACAAAGTGAGGACATTTTGGCTCCTCACTTCATCAAAGTGTGTGTGAGTGTGTGTGCGTGTGCGTGCAAAATACTGTAATGGGAGTGTCCTAACTCCGTATGTCTGTGTGTCCAGCCTAGTACAAAGGTTATGTCATAATAGGATTGAAGGATTTAGGTAGCATGATCAGCCAATGTGCCTCAGGAGAGTCACTCTGTATCATGGCGTACGGGTGTTGTATTTACCTTCAGAAACGTTTGCTTGATTTAAAGGCAAACTAAAAAAAAATCAGTGCTAATTCAAAAGTTCTGCTTCAAGCTAACATCTCTGGATAATAAACCAAAAATAATTAACCTGAAAGATATTAGCATAATCCATATGGGAAGCATCTGTTTGGGTAGAAAGTGATTAGAGCTTATTCTGATATACCACAATTCCAGAGTCATCTTTATCTCTTTCTCAGCCGACTCGGGGTGAAGGCAGGGTACACCCTGAACAGCTCGCCAGCCCATTGCAGGGCCAACACACAGACAAGCATTCATACTTAGGGGCGACCCTGACTGTGCAGGAAGGAAACCGGAGTACCTAGAGGAAACCCACGCAAGCAACGTGCAAACTCCACACACAAACGACCGACCCTGGGAATCGAACCCAGGCCTTCTTGCTGTAAGGTGGACATGCTGTTTCAGAGTTTAATACATGTACATGTAAGAGAGTGGGCATCTAGGGTGTATTGTGAAAAAGAAAATTGAAATAAACAAGTACTTCTAGAAGGTTCTCGTTATTTATTCTTATTTATTTATTTAAAAATCTCGACAAATTGCTGGAAGTCACCTCAAGTTCCTAGCTTCTGTCACTGATTCTGTTTTTTTATGTATGAGTGATGTACTCTCCAACAGAGATTTTGTTCCCCATAGCGGATTTGTATAACAACCAGCTCACTGTACATGTCATTGTCATGTCATTTTCTGAACCGCTTAATCCTAATTAGGGTCGCGGGAAGGCCGGCGCCCATCTCAGCCGACCCCGGGCGAGGGCATGACACACCCCGGACAGCTCGAAAGGCCATCGCAGGGCAGAAACACGCTGACGGCTATGCAGCCTACTCTTGACGAAAATCAGCAATGGTTCTTTTACATGCCTCTCACCATAGACAGTGAGAGACATGGCCGGCATTTGATAACCCAGTTAGCTGCACTGGGGGCTCACTGTACATTACCTTGCTTATTACACGGCATGAGTCCACTCATGATACACTTCATAGCAATGGCCTGTCATACTGAGCAGTGATGTGTTCTAAAGAACGCGTCCAAGCAATAGTCTTGAGATAAGAGTAAAGACCTACTCACCCACCACGACAGGAAGCACCCTCATGGCCTTCCTTTCCCTCCCATTAATCTTCGCCCTCTTCTTCTCCCGGTTCTGATCTTGGTTGTAACCACTATCGGAGAAGGTCAGCGAAGCTACAGGTCCATTTTTACACTCTACTGTATAAGGTCTGTCCGGAACCGGATCCTGGTCCATTACTTTCAGATTAAGGTCTGTAAAGTCATTCTCTATGACAGGTGGAAGAGGTGGTGGGAGAGAAGCCAGTGGTGGTAGAGATCCTGGTAGCTCGTCGGGTTTCTCACAGGCCTGCGTGCTACTCTTCAGCTTGGCTTTCCTGGCCTCCTTCCACCTCCTGAGACCCTGAAATATTCCGCAGTAGAGCAGCAGCATGATCGGACAGGGCACAAAGAATGAGCAGACAGACGAGTAGACCACGTAGTTGTTGTTCTCTAGCTTGCACTCGCTGTGGTCCCGATTTGGCACATCGTTGATGCCGAACAGCACAGGTGAGGCCACGGCTAGTGCCAGGATCCAAGTGGCAGACAGCAGGACAACCTGACGCTGGTCCACATGCTTGCGGTTGTAATTGAGTGGGATCGACACAGCAATAAACCTGCAGTGATCCAAACAGAGACGCTATTAGCAGCAGCTAAAAAAAGGATCAACTCGTAAAATGCGTTAAATCATTACATAAAACTTTTTTCACAATCAACCTGCAGGGTTGTTTTTTTGTAGTACGACTTTAGCGGCACTACGACAGAAGGGACTGAGGTAGGCTTGGGTGAGGTGGATTTAAAAGGTGCATAGCTGCATTCACATATTCACTATGTTGTGGTGAAAGTAGGGCAGGTCTTTAAGTCAAATCAGATGATGTTCATACAAAAGTGGTACAATCTTACAAGAAATTCGTAAAACTGTGACATAGGACTGCTGGATGCCTCCCAAACACTGTCGTAAATGTTATCTGCTCAATTTATACTCTTTTCTTGTACAAAAATAAAGACGTATGTTTCAAATCTTTCAACCAACACCATACACATACGTACGTCATATACATCAGCATCGATATTAAGCAGTACATCCACTAGGGGGCAGTTCAGAGTTGACAGAGCACAAAAATGGCAACGGTGGAAGAGGTCATAATACAGTAGAGTCTTGTTAATATGTGCATTTCGGGGTCCAATGGACCTGAATGCATATTAAGTGAGATTGCCTTTTTGCATGTGAAAATTCTTATTCTCAAAAGGTTGGTGCCCCTTAATGGTCTGGCAAACTGTTCAGGGTGTGCCCCACCATCGCCCAGTGTTGGCTGAGAATAACTCCAGCTTGCCCACAACCCTAATAGGATTAAGCAGTTCGGCAAATAAGTAAGAGAGCAAAACAGGAAAATGCAGAGTTACCATGGTAGACGGCAGTAATCTGTGAGGCCGTTAAATACATTTCAACATGTAGCTGGAGCTTTCTTCTGCTCCTCTTGCTTATGGACTTGTTCTGAACACAAACAAATCGGTCTCACATGACCTGCCATTTTTCCTTCGCTGCTGTCCAAATTACACCCAGTCACCTCCTAGCTGTTCTGTATCAGATGTCTGCCCCTGCGCCTAGGTGAGGTCTTCATGACTGTCCTGTGGGCGGCACCATGGTGTAGTGGTTAGCACATCTGCCTCACAGCAAGAAGGTCCTGTGTTCAAGTGTTGGTGAGGGTATTTCTGTGTGGAGTTTGCACGTTCTCCCCGTGCTTGCATGGGTTTCCTCTGGGCATTCCGGTTTCCTCCCACAGTCTAAAGACATGCATGATAGGCTAATTTCCTGTTTAAAATTTACCCTGGGTGTGAGGGTGAGTCTGAATGGTTGTGTTTGTGTTGCCCTGCAATGGTCTGGCAAGCTGTTCAAGCGTTCGCCCAATATTGGCTGAGATAAGCTCCGCCTCCATGCGATCCTAATAGAATTATGCCTTTCGGCAAATGAGTAACTGAAAGTGACTCTCCTGTGAACTATTGGCTATAGCGCCCTCTTGGTTGCTGGCAGTACTGCACCATTTTTGCACATCCGCAAGCAGAGTACGAATAGGCTGTCTGTATCCGTATCTGTCTTTAATGCTGAGCATAAATGTGCTTTAACCCTGTCCTAAAAATGTCATACGATACATGTGTGTACATACATGAGGAGGTCCTGTGAGTTTAATGTAGGCCAATCAGTCTATGTTAAGTAAACGCTATGATTCTGAGCACATGAATTCATGACCCAGAAAACATTTAATTTCGTATGTCGGTTCATAACACAGTTGTAAGACGTCGCAGGGCATTGAACAACAGATCTGGCATTGAGAATTACCTACAAGACAAAACAAAATTTAAACTTGCTCAAAACTCAATGACAAGAGTCTTCGACGGCATTCTCCGTCATGCAAACAGGTGAGTTTTATATGATACACCCACATCTGTCCTAGGAATCTGCCTCATTTCCTATTGAGGACTTGTTATACAGTTGTTGTGTTATGAATGTGATGGGGGTTTAAAGGACTTCAGTGCGTTAAAGATCTCTGTTCATCATGTGCACTGCTCTGTGAGTACAGTGTCGGGTGCAATGGGCTGTGTCGCTATCCTCGATTAGCAAACCAATGTCAATGACAGTGTAAATGAGACAACCACAGGTAGTCTCTACATCCTACTAGTGACTGTCTGTCACTCTGACACCACATTAACTCCCTGGCTATGCTTTATTCGTGCCCTGGGGTCATACTTATATCCCTTATATGCCACATACGGTTGAAATTACCATACAAGACCAAGGGACCCCAAACTACAAATTCATCCTTTGGTTAAACTCATTCTCTCTCTCTCTCTCTCTCTCTCTTTCTTAAGCCTACCTGTCAATGCTAATTGCACAAAGGTTGAATATGGAGGCAGTACACAGCATCACGTCCATGGTCATCAGGCCGTCGCACACGGTCATGTTCAGGGACCAAACTCCACCCTGGAACTGAAACAGAACAGCAATTAGTCTCTCTCTCTTTCTCTCTCTCTCTCTCTCTCTCTCTCTCTCTCACTCTCTCTCTCTCTCTCTCTGTCTCTCTCTCACTT
>JAQMYF010000007.1:5686237-5697017 GCA_030014195.1 Neosilurus mollespiculum
AGCATGGATTTCCGTCTTGTACTCTGGTTTCCTTCCACAGACCTAAAACATGCACTGTAGGTTGACCAGCTGTTCCAAATTGCCCCTAGGTGTGAGAGTGAGTGTGAATGGTTGTGTGCATGTCGGCCTGCAATGGCATGGTGAGCTGTTCAGGGTGTGCACCGTCTTCGCCCAGAGTCGGCTGAGATAAGCAACCCTAAGCAGCTTAGAAAATGAATGAATGAATCTGGTGTTTTGATTGTGATTGTGTACAGTCTTGGTAAACTGAGTCTCTACGTGTCTGACTGTTGTATTTCAACAAGGAGAAGGAGAAATACTGTTGTATTTCATATTACTCGCTCTTGACACTAGCTCCTGCTGGTGATTTCCATTGGTCCTAAATATAAACTGTGAAGATGGCTTTCTGCTGGTGATATGAACTCTTTTACTAAAATAATGCTTGATTGCACTCAGATTGCAATTTTCCTCCTCAGTTAACGGATTTTTCTGTAATATATCAACCTTTTCTCATTAACCTTCTGGCATAGTTTTTGTCTTTTCTGCTGGTGATTAAAGGTGGTTACAAGACTAAATATCACCAGTGTCACTGATTAACTATAGCATATTTTTCTGCATGAAAGTATCTGTAGTTTTATCAATCAGCACAGGTGGAAGAAGTTCACATCAAGAAATCTTTCGGTAAAACTTCAGTCAGGTTTAAATGTTAAAATACAAACACTTTTTTAACTGACAATAAATCAGTGCCACTGATTCACAGAAAGTTTGAGCCAATCATATGAAAATAGTTAATAAAGTTGCTAACAAACACACCACCACCGACAAAAACACAACTTTCTTGGCAGTGGTTAAAATTTAGTTAAATAAAATATTTAGCTTTAAAATATCATTGCAACGTCCATGTTACTGTAATAGTGTAGAATAGTACCAGTACTGGTCACACTCACAGCATAATTCATGTGTAATGTAATATATTAAAGAGATACAGAGCTTATTTTAACATAAATGACCATAAAAACACTATACTGGACAATTTTCCCCTGGATTACTAGCGGGGGCTGAACCAATGCAGAGCAACCATTTTTCCCAGAAGTGACGTGAAGTGGTTGGGCCGGGTCGTCCGGTGCAAGTAAACAATCAGAGGGCGACATTTTAGGAGATAAAACTCCCCGCACACTAAAGGCTCTTGCCTTTTACTGGTTCCTTTTGGCTTACTTTACTTTACTGGTTCTTTTTGGAGTCCGGTTTTAGACGTAAAAGCTTGGGCTTTGTGCCAAGTAGTTCTGTCTGGAGGTCACACTGATATCATTCGGCTTGAGGTGGTCTTTGCAGACTACTGAATTGTGTCCGAAAGGAAACGTTTTCAGAGTACGGCCTGTGCCGGAGTTCTGCTATGTTTTCCGCAATTTCTGTTTCTTGTTGTTTGTATGCTGTGAACTCAGACATTTTCCTGGCACCACAGTGCAGCACTGGCCCATACTGTGTTATCTTAGACTGGTGTCTGCTGCACGCAGCCCATCCAATAGGACAAAACAATGAATTCGTGTCACTTCCAGGACTGGAACAGCCAGTGAAGAAGGCAACATGTCACTGCGCATGCCTAGTAGTAGTAATAATACTGTGGCGGAACTCTGACGTACTTGACAAGAAGCAAGGACTGACATTGCCTGATGGAACCGCTGATGTCATAACATGATGGTTTAAACAGCTAGTAATACAAATTCACCACAGGTGCCCTTTAAGCTGTATCCTATCTAAAAATGCTGCTTTAGATCTTTTCAACACACTCAGTAATGACAATAAATATCTATTTCTTTAGACGGTATGGCAGCACCGTACCACATCCGCCTCACAGCAAGACGGTCCCGAGTCCAAGCCCTGTGCTCAGAAATGGCGTTTCTGAGTGGAGTTTGCCTGTTCTCCTTATGCTTGCGTGTGTTTCCTTCAGGTACTCCGGTTTGCTCCCACGTTCCAAAGACATGCACATTATGCCAGTTGGATATTCTAGGTTGCCCCTATACATGAGCGAGAGTGTAAAAGGTTGTATGGTTTGTGTTGGATCCTGTGATGGACTGAAGAGCTGATGAGGGTGTACTTTTCACTCAGAGTTGGCTGAGTTGGGTCAGAAAATGAGATGAGATTAAATGAAATATTTTTTTTATCGTGCCTCTCAAGAAGTGATTCCTTGCCACTGTCGCCTCTGGCGTGCTGTTAAATCTACATCCAGATTTCTATAAAGCAGTTTTGTAACAGTGTCTGTTGTTAAAAGTGCTATACAGCAAAAGTGGAATTAAATTAAAGCCTGCGTTAAGCTTGACAGCCATTCAGAACATGGAGAACGCGGCTCACTACCACAATGTACACACAGTATAATTATAACATCGGCTTTGTTTAATGACGGTAATAACAGATCACTCATTTAAAAATGATCCATTTATCGAGCAAAAATGCGCCTTCTTCCCTCCTTCATTCAGAGAAGTGTGACATAAAATGTGATCTTACTTTAATAACATGTCTGAACAAGGCACATCATCATATAGCCGCCATTTCAGGTGACCATATAGATCTATAGGTACTAAAAATAAGTTTGGCATGAGAGAGATACCTGATGAGGTTCCTGTAAACAAGCAGAAATGCAACAGTTAAAAATAAAAATGCTTTGTGAGAGATTATCATTCACTCATTCATTTATTTTATAAGCCGCTTAATCCTAATTAGGGTCGTGGGGAGGCTGGCGCACTTCTCAGCTGACTCTGGGCGAGGGTGGGGTGCCCATCGCAGGGCAACCATTCACACTCACTCTCACACCTAGGGGTGATTTGGAACCACCAATTAGCCTACTGTGCATGTTTTTGGACTGTGAGAGGAAACCGGAGTACCCTGAGGAAACCCACACAAGCACGGGGAGAACATGCAAACACCTCACAGAAACGCCCGAGGCCGGGAATCGAACCCTGCTGTGGGGCGGACGTGCTAACCACTGTGCCACCGTGCCACCAGATTATCATAATATTAAATAAAAATAAAATGATTATTTTCTACATTTCTACTTGCTATATTTTTTTCTGATGCCTCTTCTAGGTCTCAGAAATAATATTTGCTAATATGATGGCTGGGTTGTCTGCTAGTCAAGAAAAGCCATCAGCCCCAGGCTCAGAATGTACGTACTGTATTATAGTAGCACTCAGGTGCTCATTTTATAGCAGCATATGCATACAGATTGTTTTGTTAGTGCTATTTTTGGATCAATAGCTTTGTTAAAAATAGAGAATATGTGACACACAGTGTGGATATGAGGTGATGCTTCAGCAGATGTTATGGTGACAAAATGCATGTGCATTGAGCCCTGGTATACTATTTAATGTCTCCATAGAGAACTATTGAATCCTTATGGCAACAATCCATAATTTTATATGATATAACTAATCTAAAAAATCACGACACACGTGCATATCACTTTAGTAAATGAAGGGTTTGTGCTCATACCACTCATTTTGGCGGGTTTATAATATTTATCTGGCGCTATAATATGATTTCATGTCAGAACATTGAGCTGTGGTATGAACTCAAATACTCAGAAACAGAAGGATTCCAAAGAGTCAAGCGGTGACTTTTTACCCTTCCCACTGGTCTTTTCTTTAGCTTTGGTCGATGTGTTTTGTCACGCCTCTAAAACCCTAAGGCAGACATTAATCAATCCACGTTCCTCAAGTGAATCAAACCTGGCAATGTAATAGCACACCATGTCCAACACCGACTATCCTAGATACCACCAACCCCAAAGAACGAACAGAGACATGAAGGCAGAAATGTCTTCGACAGCTAATGTTAAGTCTGTTTGTATTGTAGTGAAGGGATGATGAACAGTGTTGAATTTGGAATTTGAAATTCGGAAGAGAGCGAGAGCACACAGCCCTAACCAAGGGTGCAGTAATGAAACCTGCTTTTTAATCCTGTTCTGAATCTAACATCACATTTAAACGTAGTTGTTTGCTTGATTCTGTACATTTGTTTGATTCTGGTCGGCACGGTGGCTTAGCAGTTAGCACATCCACCTCACAGCAAGAAAGTCCTGGGTTTGAGTCCCGGGCTTGGAGAGGGCGTTTCTGTGTAGAGTTAGTTTGTTCTCCCTGTGCTTCTATGGGTTTCCTCCAGGTACTCCGGTTTCCTCCCACAGTCCAAAGATATGCACAATAAACTACCTGGTTGTTCCAAATTGCCCCTAGGTGTGAGTGTTGATGGTTGTGTGTGTTTTGGCCCAGTGATGGTCTGGTGAGCTGTTCATGATACACCCCGCCTTCGCCCAGCGTTGGCTGAGATAGGCTTTAGCCTCTCCCTGACCCTACAGTAGGGTTTAGTGGTTTGGTGAGTGAGTAAGTGAGTGAGAGGGACTGGTTGATTGTGTTGGTTGGTTTTTATACATTTCATTTTACACTGTGGTGGAAGAGGGGTCAATACAGGAGCTAATTATTAAGGAAGAAAAAAAAAGGGATGTCATAGCTATTGTATAAATGTTACTTAAGTACTGTTCCCCCTGTACGTACCCCAATATAGACTGTTAATAGAATATTATGTAACCCGGTTTTGAGATCTTGGACTTTTTGTTTTAACAGTCCACATGTACTCCAGAGCACCATGCCATGGAAGCCCAGTTTAGGTTTGTTGGGGTCAGTGTTGCATTTTAAACATTAAGCAAGCAAATATAAATCAGGATTTTCAGAACATAAAACATTTTGTTCTGTCTGTTTTTTCTCATTTTGTTTCCTCTCATAACTGGGCATCCCAGGCGATAGGCTGAAAGACCTTATGTGTTTCTGTGTTCCTCCTTTTTAACCCTTTCCAGGCAATACTTTAAGAAAGAGAGCTGCATGGTGGCATAGTGGTTAGCACGTCCTTCTCACAGCAATAGGGTCCTGAAACAGGCATTTCTGTGTGGAATTTGCATGTTCTCCCTGTGCTTGTGTGGGTTTCTCCTGGCTAGTCTGGTTTCCTCCCAATGTCCAGAAACATGCACGTTGGGCTAATTAGCTGTTCCAAATCACCTCTAGGTGTGAGAGTGAGTATGAATGGTTGTGTGAGTGTTGGCCCTGTGATGGCCTGGCGTGCTGTCCAGGGTGCACCCCACCCTCACCCAGAGTCGGCTGAGATGGGCACCAGCCTCCCTGCGACCCTAATAAGGATTCAGCTTAGAAAATAAATAAATGAATGAGTCCGGTTTCCTCACACAGTCCAAAGACATGCTGTTCCAGATTGCCCCTCGGCCTGTTTGTGAGTGTGAATCATTGTGTGTGTTGCCCTGTGATGGACTGGTGTATGTTCTGGGTGTACCCTGCCTTTTCCTCATCAAACTTTGCATGCATCATTACAGCCTATCGTTTTGCAGAATGCTACATTAAGGTTTCCTGGATTTGTTGTCTATAAGCCTCTGTCGCCAGAGCTTAGCCTTCACACCCTGTGTTGACGACCTGTACCATGTGAGTTTTAAGCGCAGTAGAGGTGGAGGTGACACACAGACTACATTTTTTCTGTGTCACATGCACACACTCTTTCAGTACTCAAACAATTTGAAAAAAAATGTGCCTTACAAAAAACTAGAAGCAGTGTGTAAAGCTTTGTGGATTGGATGTCCCAGTGATAGTACCCCTCTCTGTGACATCATCACAGAGTATGTAGGTCAATCAGTAGGTGATGATGTCACAGACTGTATGTTATGTAACATGTGGACGAGACATCATGACAAAGAGATGGAGAAAAAAAGGTGGAGGAAAAGGAAGAATGTCTGGCTGCTGGTGGAGTACCACTTAGTGATCTGTCTGTTACAACCAAAATAATATTCATATGGGCCAAAGCCCAGATTCCGGTAGAAATCTCTTAAAATTGGTAAATGTAAAAACAACAACAACAACAGCAACAACATCCTTCCAAAACTTTTTTCTGAGAGTGGATATTCTGCATTATGCTTTCAGGTTGTCTGGCAGGCTCTGGCACAGGAAGTTCTGTGCAGGTATATGGAAGAATGAACTCAGTAAATATTAGAAATTCTGTAAGCAAATGTGTCACAGCCAGTCAAACAACTGAAGCTGAAAGGAGATTGGCTTCTATGTCAGGGACAGTGATCCTCGCAGTGCCCTGACAGGAACATCACTGGGGAGAGATCTTAAACATGCTTTGCACACAAGACCGCCCAAGAATATCTCTGAACTGCAAGGAGGGAACATTCTACCAGGAAGAATGGAAGAGTTTTTGTGATTTTTATTCTGTTGAAATGGCATGAAATGAGAATAGAGGAAACCCCTGCCTGACTACAATAAAGCATTTTCAAGCTGTGATACCTATTAAATGGGGTGTTACTAAGTTTCGAATTAGTAGTATTAAAACCTTTCCACTTGCTGCTGTATTGTTTTATTGTTTAATTTGATCAAATTTAAAACAACGCTGCATTAACAATTGTAAAAAATGTGTGTTTACTTTTTAACACTTCAAAATTCAACCAAATATGTACTATCGCTGGATGAGAGAGCAAAAATATTACACTTAACCAGAATATTACAGTATCCCTCCTTTGAAGTGTAGCGGTATTGGTCACCCTTACAGTGTAATTTGTGTGTAATGTAATACGTTTAAGAGATACAGAGCTTATTTTAACATAAATGACCATAAAAAACACTATACTGGGCAATTTTATCCCATGGATTACTAGCAGGGGCTGAACCAATGCTGAACGGGTTGTCTGGCGCAAGTAAACAAGCAGCGAAAAACATTTTAGGAGACAAAACTCCCCGCATACTAAAGGCTCTTACCTTTCTTACTGGTTCCTTTAGGTGAACCTCTGCTCCCATCCGCTGTCATCCTTTAACTTTTTATGAAGGAATTCCGTAGGAACAGTGTCCGATATTAGACGTAAATGCTTGGCCTTCGAATCAAGTAGTTCTGCCTGGAGGTCACGCCGATAGCCGGTCAGGTTGAAATGGTCTTCACACACTACTGAATTCGGTCCAAAAGGAAACGTTTTCAGAGTACAGCCTGTGCTAATGTTCTGTTATGTTATCCGTGATTTCTGCGCTTGTTGTTTGTATGCTTTGCACTCCACCATTTTCCTGGCAACACAGTTGAGCACTAGCCGATAATATGTTATCTTAGACTGGTGTCTGCTGCACGCAGCCCAGCCAATAGGACAAAACAACCAATCCGCATCACTACCAGGGCTGGAACAGCCAATGAAGAAGGCAACATGTCGCTGCGCATGTCGAGTAGTAGTAGCAGTGTGGCAGCACTCACACGTACTTGACAAGAAGCAAGGATTGACGTTGCCTGACGGAACCGCTGATGTCATATTGTGATCGTTTTAAAGAGCTAGTAATAGAAATTCACCACAGGTACCCTTTAAAGATTCTTGAATAATTATGTTGTTTTATATATACACTTACTCACCCACCCTCTCACTCATTTTATGAACCGCTTAATCCTCCTAGGGTCGCAGGAAGGCTGGAGCCTATATCAGCCAACACTTAGTTACAACTGAACAGACCACACAGGGCAACACACACCCTAATTCACAATTACATTCATACCTAGGGGCAATTTGGAACAGTTAATTAGCCTAATGTGTATGTCTTTGGACTGTAGCAGGAAACCGGAATACCAGGAGGAAACCCGCGCAAGCACGAGAAGAACATGCACACTGGACACCGAGCCCGGGACCTGCCGCCTATGTGTAAATAGTACTATAGTAAAAATAGTACTAGAATAGCAGATTCAATTTAAACTCCAGTATTTTGTAATAGAAAGCAGAATGACTGTACAGTCACTGATTATCTCTCATTCATCCTTTCTTTCTCCTCCCATAAGTTGAAGCATGTAAGAAAATCTAATTTCTTAAATCACAGGTATAGCTCATGACTTCCCCCCAACAAAACATGAAGCTGCAGCTTATAGATATATACAGAATACACTGTACAGATGAAAATATAACCAGACGTCCTCCATCGGTTGGTAAAATTAAAATAATCCATCAGTCCTCTGAACTTTACACTGTACTGGTGAGGGCAGTTTGGGACAGATGAGGAATTTTAATTTATATGACTAACACTTTCTCACTTGCCCAATGTCGGCCGAGATGGGCGTCAGCCTCCCCGCGACCCTAATTAGGATTAAGCTGTTCAGAAAATGAACGATGAATGAACTTTCTCACTAGAATCTTGTGCAGCGCGCACACACACACACACACACACACACACACACACACAGAGCTATTTTAATCATGCCTTTTTCAGCTCACTAACCTCAATTTAGCTCCTCTAATTATGTATTATTGAGATTTCTGTTCAAACCATCAGACTCAAACACTTCTACTCCTGTCCATGCAGCGCCCTAGAGCTGTGAGGAAATATAGTAGTCTAGTCCATAGACACTATCTCTGTCTAAAACCACAGGATATAGACTAATGTCTTCAATAAGCACGCAAGAATAAGGCTTTTTTTATTTGGCCATGATTTTCTCATTAGCGTGATGACACACAGAACAAAAGCATCAATTAGGCAGTACATATTCACAGCCTGGATGGTGGTTGGTGCTGCACTATGTGTGTGTGTGTGTGTGTGTGTGTGTGTGTGTGTGTGTGTGTGCTTGCAATGCTTCATATTGAGGACACAAATATGTGTTTAAGCAACAGAGTGAGGATGTGAAGACATGTTCGGAGGCAGTGGTGGCCTGGTGGAAGGGTGCTGGTCTACTGATCCAAAGGTCGGGGGGTTCAAGCCCCACTGTCACCAAGTTGTCACTGCTGTGCTGCTAACTGGTTATGAAAGGCCAGTCATGTTTCTCACTGTTTGTGGTGAGAGGCGTGTAAAACCAATGCTGACTTTCAAAAAGAGTAGGCCATTGGAAAAAAAACGTTTCTGCCCTGCGATGGCCTGGCGAGCTGTCCAGAGTGTACTCTACCTGCAGAGTTGGCTGAGATGGGCAGCAGCCACCTGCGACCCTAATTAGGATTAAGCAGTTCACAAAATGAATGAATGGATGGAAGACATGTGCACTGGTACTCACTTCTTCGATGGACTGTTTGAGGTTTTAGGGTTCAGGATAGAATTAGGATTTGGTTACGTAAGGGTTAGGCATTTGTCTGTAGTGGATAAGGTTTAGGTCTCTCTCTCTCAGTGGTTAGGGCTCTAGGTTACTGATCTGAAGGTCAGGGGTTTGAGCCCCAGTATCACCAAGCTCTCACTGTTGGGCCCTGGAGCAAGACCCTTAACCCTCAACTACTCCTCAACTGATGTATGAAAATGAAAAATGTAAGTAACTGTGGATAAGGGCGTCTGCCAAATGCCACATATTCATTCCTTTTCTAAACTGCTTCATTAATTTTCTAAGCTAATTAGGGTTGCAAGAACACTGGTGCCCATCTCAGCCGGCTCTGGGTGAGGGCGGGGTACACCCTGAACAGCTCACCATCGCAGGGCCAACACACAAACAACCGTTCACACCTAGGGGTGATTTGGAACAGCCAATTAGCCTACTGTGCATGTTTGTGGACTGTGGGAGGAAACCGGATTACCCGGATAAAACCCACACAAGCACGGGCAGAACATAAGAAACACCTGAGTCCGGGGATCGAACCCAGAACCTTCTTGCTGTGAGGTGGACGTGCTAACCACTGTGCCACCGTGCCACCCAAATGCCGTAAATGTAAATGTAGAAGTTCAAGGTGTGTGTGTGTGTGTGTGTGTGTGTGTGTGTGCCAGCAGTGTAATATATTTTAGACCAACAATAATGAATTAGTCTGACAGAGACCTGCGAGACAAACAGCAGGATCTTATAAGTTTTGATTTGCAGTCATTTCTTCCAGTGACACCATGCCTTGCCCTTTAGAAATGACAGGGCACAGTTTTTTTCTCTCTCATGCACACACAACACCCACACACACACACACACACATACACACACACAAAGTTGCATCCCTCACATTCTCTTCTGTGTGACACATGGCAGCTAAACCTATTTCTTAAATCATCACAAGGACCTGATGTATTCTATCAAATCAAATTTCAGTAATCACTTACATACAGAGAGAACATGAGAAATTGAAATGCTTTTGGACAAACTTTCCTCTCCTATCATTCATCATTGATGTGGAGGACATTTTAAATATACAGTCATTGACCAAAGTCTTGTCGCACATGTGGACATTCATGTATAAAAGCCCATATTTCACCAACCTATTAACCGATTTTTATCAACTATGACTTAAAATAACCCTCTGATGGTACTGAATAATATTTGCTAGCAGCAGTATTGGAAAGAAATTTATTTTAATCTTTACAGCTTCTTAAACATAAACATTCCAGCCTGGACAAATGTCTTAATGAAACTTAATTTCACTTTCAAGACTTTATTTTTTACAGAATAATTATCAAATGGCCTTGTTTATAACTCAATATATAATACTGTAGCAAATATAACATAATATTGAAAAATTAAGACCATCACTCAAGGTTAGTAGTGCCTCTGCAAACATGGCCATGATGGTACCAGAGTCCCAGGTGCTTGTCATGATGAATAATTTTCATATTAAAAGAATCAGACACCCTCAAGACGTTCAGATTACAAATAATAAAAATTTGTAAGTGCCACTAAAAGTTCTTGAGGCCCAAGCCACTTGTAATCCATTTTTAATACACAAGTAAGCTAGTTTGCAGGGCAGCTTGTTCATCAAATGGTCAGAAAACAGTGTGTTATCAACCCTCTGGTGAGAAATCTGAGCCACATGTAGGTTTGAAACATAATG
>JAQMYF010000007.1:5735896-5749135 GCA_030014195.1 Neosilurus mollespiculum
TTTTGCACATTTCCTGTGTTTTCAGGGCATCTGCTGTGTACCATGTACTGAAGAGCGGTAACTATGTTGCCAGATTTGCGAGTAGAAGTGGACTGAGGTGCATCGGTATGGATGAACAAGGCCTTATTTTTAACAGTAATATCTCACTTTGGAAAAACCTTCGCACACATTTCGCCAAAGGTGAACCATTTTCTTGATCTCAGCTACAATACAGGATTATTCAAATAGTTCAAAAACCTTTCACGTGTGTGTGTGTGTGTGTGTGTGTGTGTGTGTATGCATGTGGGCCAGCTCTAACAGGCCCTGGTCTGCAGAGGACAGTGGGTGTGTGTGCTAGTGCCACCAATAAGCACTTGAACGTCCTGAGTGATTTCACGGACTCTTCAGGCCACGTGGATGCTCTGAACTTCCTGCGCTGTGTCGTGGTGGACATCTCCAACAGACTCTTCCTCCGAATTCCGATCAATGGTTCGGTTACCAAACTGTAGATTGGTGTAAATGAACTGAGTATGGAGTGATATATTTCTGTGATCTCTTTTCACTCTTTTGGCAGAGAAAGAGTTGCTGCTGAAGATCCACAGATACTTCGACACTTGGCAGACAGTGCTCATCCAGCCAGAAGTTTTTTTCCGACTACAATGGGTGTATAAAAAACATCAACAAGCGGCGTTGGTTCTCCTCAGCAATCTAAAACATATTTATTACATTCGTTTTTCTTGTTCGTAGTGCTGAGTTCTAACCCGAGTCACCCCTTTTGTAGAAAGGAGCTACAGGACGAGATGGCGAGGCTTGTGGAGCAAAAACGGAAAGTCATCAATTCCATGGAGAAACTGGACGAGATGGATTTTGCAACCGAGTTGATATTTGCTCAGGTTTGTTTGTGCTGAAGGTGTTGTGATTAAAGACTTATTTATTCTTCAACACTGTTCAATTCTCACTTCTGATTGGGCAGAGGTACTTATTGATCTTTTGGAAGAGGAACTGTAAGACTACTCATGGGTTTATTTCGGTGCCGATACTCTAAATCTTTAGAATTTTATTGCATTTTGGGAAAATATCCCAACGGGAATAGTACATAATTGATTTTACTGTAACATCGTGCAAAGATTTGTTTGTAGCATGTAATTGTGGGACGTCCCATGTAATGGGCAAATCACTTAGCAGTGCTCCATCAGGGACCAGAATCCATGTCTCTTAGTCTCTTTGTGTGCCACGATGTCCCGCCAGGGTGTCACATGACCTATACATCCACCTGCAGAGATTTATTCACTACTTCTAGCTCCTGATATGGTGCTTTGATAAGTATTTATGAAGGAATATCCAGTGTTGAATGGTGGGAAGGAGAATTATATTCCCTAGATAAAGAATACAACGCTGATGTCGGTTGCGTATCTCCATCAGAATCATGGAGAGATGTCAGAAGACGACGTAAGGCAGTGTGTGTTGGAGATGGTGATAGCGGCGCCAGATACTCTGTCCATCAGTCTGTTCTTCATGCTGGTGCTCCTGAAGCAGAAGCCAGCAGTGGAGCTGTGTATATTACAGGAGATACACAGTGTCCTTGGTAACTCTCTCACCTCATGATAGTTAAAAAAATTATTATATCAAGAAAGATCATTTCTGTTGCTCTCTTTCTCCCTTGTAGGTGTCCTGTTTCTCACAAAAAGCAAACTTCATTCCTTAATTTAAAGGCAATCGGTCACAAAATCCAAATAATTCTATTGATTCCATTTATAGACTGAAGGAAAAGGATACCTGGGGTATAAGACTTGGCTGCCATAAAGTGTCCATATCTTTAATTAAGAAATTGAGTGTTTCCCTATAAGGCCGAATCAAAAAACATGTCGCAGAGCCCTTTACCATATATGGAAGAGGTCCTGGCCTCTGTTGTCTCATGGGGCATTACGCATGTGCAATTTGTGATTTCTGCGGAACCTTGGGAAATCCGTGTAGGTACTTTGCTCTGGTGTGGGTTGCAGCTGACTTAAGTGTGGTTTGATGTGTTCAGAGCTCGTGCTAGGTTAAGGTGACTGATTCACTTCTAGCATAGGACATGTTTACATACAATAATCATATAGCATTCATACATGAAATCTATTCTATGGTAAAGAAATTACAATGTCTAGCAGTTGGCTAAATTTATAGTGCCTTGATAAAGTATTTGCCCCTTTCTGATTTCCCCTATTTTTGTTAAGTCACACTTAACACTTAGTTGTTTCTGCTCTACAAACAAATGTATTATAATACAAAAAAGAAACTAGAGTAAACAAAATACATTTATTTATTTATTAATTAATTAAACCTCTTAATCCTATTAGGGTTGTGGGGAGGCTGGAGCCTATCTCAGCCGACACTGAGCAATGGCAGGTTATGCCCTGAACAGCTCGCCACACCATCACAGTGCCAACACACAATCATTCACACTCACACTTCAGGGCAACTGAGAATATCCAATCAGCATAATGTGCATGTTTTTGGACTGTGGGAGGAAACCGAAGTGCTTAGAGGAAACCCACACAAGAATGAGGAGATCATGCAAAATCCACCTAGAAACACCCTGAACCAAGCCTGGGATACCATCCCAGGATCTCCTTGCCTTTATTTAAGTTATTTTATGTCATCAAAAGCATGTTATTATTTACAATGGTAAACTGGCACAAGCCTTTTGTGATCACCAGATCATTTTACAACTGTGTAATTTGTTTTCTCAGGTTGTCTTTTGTTCTGTGAATAAAAAGAAACAGAGAAATTCAGAAAACAGCACTTTGTCATGGTACTGTATGTGTAAAATGTTTGAGAATTTTTTAATAATTGAAAAATCCAGCCAATCCTACCTGTGTTTCCAGGTGGACGGGAGATGGATCCGGCTGACCTACCGCAGTTAGTAGTGATGGAGAGTTTTATAAAGGAGTCTTTGCGGTTTCATCCTGTGGTGGATTTCATCATGAGGCGAGCGCTAGAAGACGACATCATTGAAGGCTACCGAGTGAACAAAGGCACAAACATCATTCTGAACATTGGACGGATGCACAAGAGCACAGAGTTCTTTCCCAAAGCCAATGAATTCAGTCTGGAGAACTTTGATAACAATGTAAGTAGGAAGGAGACCTTTATAATTTTCTAAATTTCTGCATAAATATGATTTACAACATCATCAGCTTTTCACACAAGTGAAAAAATGTAGTCAAAGACAACTGGATTACACAAATGAGACAAAAATATTACACGTGGTGATTAACGTATTGAGGGAAATGATCCAATATAACATATCTGTGAGTGGCAACATTCTGTCGATCAGTTCTGCACATTGACTTGGAGGGTTTTTAATCCATTCCTCTTTACAGAACAGTTTCTATTGGATAAAGGTCAGGACACTGTCTTGGTCATTCTAAAACATTACATAATTTTTTTAAAACCACTCTTTTGTAGAAGGATTTATGTCTTTAGGGTCGTTGACTTGCTGCATAATCCACTTTCTCTTGAGATTCAATTCACAGAAAGATATACTCATATTTTCCTTCAGAGTTCACTGGTATAATTCAGAATTTATTGTTTCATGAATGATGACAAATTATCATGACACTACCACCAGCAAGTTTCACAAATGACATAAGGATTTTATGATGGAATGCAGTGTTTTCCTTCTTCAAACTTAGCATTTCTCACAAAAAAAAAAAGAAACAAACAAACAAAACACTTTTTGGTCTCATCTGTCAAAAAAATGTTTCCAATAGGTATATGGCTTGTAAGTTTGATCTGTAACAAACTATAGAAGTGTAGCATTGTACGTTTTGGAGAGCAGTGGCTTTCATATTGCAACCCTGCCATGCACACCACTTTTGTTCAGTATTCTCCTGGTGGGGACTTGAGAACATTTACATTAGAGAGGCATTTACTTCGGTTCCTTTCTAGACCTCCTGGACTATTATACACCTTGCTCTTGGACTGAACCTTGTTGGTCGATCACTCCTAATGAGGGTGACTATGGTATTGAATTTTCTCTGTCTGATGTTGGATTGGTGGAATCTGAATTCTTTAGATATGGTTTTGTAACCTTTTTCCACCCTGATGAGCATCAACAACACCTTTTCTGAGGTCCCCAAAAATCTCCTTTTTTCATGCCTTGATATACTTCCACAAACATGTGCTGTGAAGGTCTGATCCTAGCTGTTTAAATAATACAGGGTGCTCTGTCCCACCTGATTGTCATCCAATTTATTGAAAACACCCGACTCTAATTTCAAAATTCTACAAAATTTTGACACTCACAGATATGTAATATTGGATTATTTTCCTAAATGAATAAATGACTAAGTGTAAGATTTTTGCATCATTTATTGGATTGGGTTCTCTTTATCTCCTTTCATTAATCTGATGTTTTAGGTCATATATTGCAGAAATATATACAGTTATAAAAGGGATCACAAACTCTCAAACACTACTGTAGATTTAGAACACATTTCTGTTTTGTCTTGTGGATCACTATTTATCAACAGGTACAGTAACTGCTACCCAACTGCATGCCATATGCTTTAAAAAATACTTGCAGGCACTTTTTCTTAGCAGTAATGTCAGAATATTGTATTTAATGAACCTGGGGGAAAAAATCAGTGTTGACCTACACTCCTGAACTCCCAGGTGCCGAGTCGTTTCTTCCAGCCATTTGGCTGTGGCCCACGTGCCTGTGTAGGGAAGCACATAGCCATGGTGATGATGAAGGCCATACTGGTGACCGTTTTGTCGCAGTACACAGTGTGTCCTCAGCCCGGCTGTACTGTCAACACCATCAAGCAAACCAACAACCTCTCACAGCAGCCCGTAGAGGAGGACACACAGAGCCTGGCCATGAGGTTCATACCACGCAAACCGAGCTCAGACAAGCAATAATGAGCCTCTGGATTGGTATAACATTGTATAAATGCAGCAGAGTGGAAAGAACTATGATTATCATTCAAACATCCTCGTTTACACGTGTTCTAATAAATTTAAGGGGGGGGGGGAAAACAGAAATGAGAAACTGGAAAATTTAAGAACTAATGTAACGTGATTATCACTTAGTGGCTTAAAAAATAAGTTAATAATTAATAGAACTAAATGGAGTATTTCACTCCTGTAGCAAATTTGTGTTATACATTCATCAAAACACAACAGTGTTTTCTCACATAAATCAGTCTGGTTATAATATTAAGGTATAAAGTGTAAGAACACAAAAACTGCAGCTTTCTCATTTTTCAAGTGTAAATATATAGTTCTGGTTGTAGTTAGTTTAGTGTTTTTTAAACAGAGTTATTACCGAATTAATTTCAAATATTACATTTTAAACTTATTTATAGAATGTGACCCATGCTGGCAAAAGGAGTCGGAATGCACACAGGCTAATTATAAACTAGAAACTAATAAAGTGAAAATTTGATTTTAAATAAAGAGAGACCATCATAAAGACACCATCTAGTGATTCCTTCTCTAGTCAATATGCAGGAGATGACTGACTTTGAAAATACCCTCATTCTTATCAGTAAAATAAGGGCAAATTGAAACTAAGGGCAAAAGTTTGCCAGCTTTCCAGCAGCATGTATTCTGTTCGAAGGGATCAGAGTGTGTAGAGCCCGGTGAAGAGAGGCCTTCAAACTGATACACATGTTGGATTTTTACACCGGAGGTATAAAATTCTTTGCCACTTTCTTGTTGTTGTTGGTGGAGTTGTTGTGGACAGTTAGCCCTAAAAGTGCTACTCCTCCGTTATTACTGACCGGAATTGCACAATTCTATGGGACTGATTTTTTTTTTTCCTTTTCAAACCAGAAATGGAATTATTGGAATTACCCACTATATAGCCTGATCCGAACTGTACCTCAGCTGTGTAGCTTAACTGAGTTGTTATTCAACTTTTTTTTTTGAGAGCATAATCACAACTTCTTGTACACTACGAGCATCATCAGTGGAGGATTCTAAAGGGGCATCCACACGAGAAACAATGAGTGATAGGCAACCATGCAAATTGAAAAGCCAGCAAAATGAACAATGAGAGGCGATGCAAGCAACAGGCAGTGGGCAGCCTTAATACTCAACTGCTCATTTGTATATAAATGCATAAATGTATGTTGCTGTGGATAAGTACATCTGCCAAATGCCATAAATGTTATGCAAATGCAATGTAAAGTGGGAGGGTAAGCTGAGCTGAACTCTAACATTACGAGGTTTGAGCAATAACCAATCAGTTTATAGATACTATTGATTGACAGATGCCATATGTCCTTCACTGGCAAAGTGTTGTGTGTATTGCGTTGTGTGTATTGCATTGTGTGTATAGCATTGTGTATTGTGTTGTGCTGTGTATAGTGTGTATTGTGTATTGCATTGTGCTGTGTATACTGTAGTGTGTATTGTATGTAATGCATTGTGTATTTCGTGTATTGCGTTGTGTGTATTGCACTGTGTGTATTGTGTACTGCGTTGTGTGTATTATATTGTGTGTATTGCATTGTGTGTATTGCGTTGTGTGTATTGCGTTGTGTGTATTGCGTTGTTTTGTTTTGGAATATTTGGAAAATTTCAACTGGATTTTTCTCAAAACAGACATGGGCTTCAAACAAACGTAGCCCAGTCATTCTTTGTCTGATTTCCAAAATCCTACATCAGTGTGAGGATATTCAAAAAATTTTCTCATTGTGACACATTTTGCCACACGGGCCACAAAAAATTCACATTATAACAAATGTGTGTTTCTTTTATTGTATACTCACCTGCTTTGGGGAAAATACTCATGTACTGTGTTTTCAGTAATAATCCACCACAAGGTTCAATAATAAAACATATTTAACTCATCTGCACATACAGTGTCTTATTAAGTCCATTTCCTCTACAGCTATAAAGGAAGACATGGCTCCTTCATTAATGTACTTTCATAAGAAATACTGCTGTAATTAATACAGGAACCAATGAAGTATGTGAATATGTAACATTTCCTGTTCAAACAAAGAAAAAAAGAAAGAAAAAAGGCTTAAAAATATGAAAACCAATAAATATACGTTTATATATACACATATAGTGTGACACTCTGGAAATTAGTTCAATTAGAAAAAAGCAACACCATTAGGATTATAAAGCAGTTCATTAAAGAAACAGCAGATAGATATTGCTTTACAGTCAGTCATCACTTCAAGGCTTCTTCAATCCTAATCTTCACTCATACCGAATTAGCAGAAAGACTCTAAGACATTTCAGTTGATTGATGCTCAGTGTTCTTGCAGGACTCTCTGACAGTGATAGAGGAGACAGTCAGGGAAAGCAGGCAGAGGAGAACGCAGCCATGCAGCCATAGAGGCACCATGTACACGACAGTGAATCAGACAGGGGGCGCCACTCAGCAGACGACAGGCCACGATGCCCTCCGAACCTGAAGATACAGTATAAATAACAATTATTCACAGGCGAGGTGAATATTGCTGTTAGTTTCTGAGATGGAACCCTGAGGATTCAGTGATATCCACCGAGCCTGAGGTAAACATTTGTTCCAGTATAATATTGCAAAGGGAATATAAACAGGCAATAAGATTTTAAACTTTTTAATGAAGTATTATCCCAATTTTGCAGGGTGGGGAATTGTAATTATTATTGTTAATTTAAGAGATTTTCTCATTTCTGATTGGTGGAAAACCATCAAAGAATCCCTAATATTGCATCGCTGCCATTGGGTAACTGGCACGATATTACTGCAGCGATGTTCCTCATAGATATCATATAATATAGGCAGGTTGTGCCCCACAGCATCTTGCTGAAGCACTACAGCCCTCAGTTTGTAAAATTCATTTCACTTTTTTCAGTATTTATGCTTTTGTAAATTTACAGATTGAGATATATATTTAAAAAAATTAAATGAAATTTACAGCTCAGGTCCGCAGTGCTTCTGGCATGGTGGAGCCGTTTGCCGCGGGTCGTAGCTATCTATTCTATGATATCTATGTTTCTCCTCACCCCTGTTATCCCAGATAAAATGGCTGCCCACGTTTAAGACTTCTTGAACATCCTAAAAACCTGATAAAGTTGTGTTTGGTGGGAAAAAGGTCTTATTCTTAAAAATAAATATAGGTTCTTTCTATCAAATACTCAATACTTTGTTGCCTTTTTCATCAAGGATGAATTGAAAAAGGTGCTAAGTGTACAGCAGACCAACCTCGCAGAGCTCACTGTGATGCTAACTAGCTCACTAGCAACATAGCTGATGTATTGTGAAGAAAAGGACACATTCAAATACATAGACTCCCTTTATTTACTAACTGCGAGTTCAAACATATTTAAAAAATATATTATTATTATTATTTGATGGATTATTTATAATGGATATTATAGGTGGATTTCAATATGGTCATACACATTACGTTTACCAGAGTACATACAGCAAACATCAGACACAAGACCGACGCTACTCGGGATATCGTGTGTATTCAGAACATACCGAAAGTTCCCGCCATCTTACCAGAGACAATTAGGCTTTATACATGCAAACATGCTGCAGGACTGAGAAATTTTGCTTCGTTTTGCACTTCATCTTTAGTCATATTGTTATAGTTGCTGGTAAAATACAACGAGACAAGTAAAATTAAACAAATATTTGGACACTTGAGTTTTTTTTCTGGAAAAGAGAATAACGAATAAAGAAAGCAATAATACTTAAAAGTTAAATGTTTTTCCTATCGCTTTAGAGACACTATCTCGCTTGTTGGAGCAAGTTGAGACAACACTCAACACGGATTTTAGTCCTTGGTAATATGGCGGCCACCAAAGGCATATCATGCGAGGGTCTTGTCTGGTTTTGTGTTTATGTCTATGGTGGCTAATAAGGTTATTCTCCCTCACAAGCCTCTTCCAAGTACCTGGCTCAAACCTAGTGGCACGGATAATGATCACACACTCCACACTGCCTACTTATACATTCTGTATTAATAAAAAATAAGTAAATAAAAACATTTGAATGAATAAAAAAATATATAGAATTCTATAATTCCACCGAGGCTAAATAACAACCCCCTTGATGGAATAATTCTCCATATCCTACTTTGCCTCACTTAATAATTACTTATTATTATTAATATTAATAATTCAAAAGTATTTGATGGTAAGAACTTTTTTCCAACAAACACGACTTTATCGGCCTGCTACGAGGAACAGCCCGCAGTTCTTGACTCTTCCATGAAATATCTGATAAAAAGGATGTAGATTTCTTTCATTTTCTAAATTTTGATTAAAATTTAAAAAAATGTTTTATTTCTCACAATTCATGGAGTGTGAATCGAATCAAATGCACTTATTCCACTCACTCTCACCATACAAGACTTATAGCATGGCTTCTTGTGCCTTTTCGATTCGAGCTTGTGGAATAACTTAATTATCCTGAGAAAGTGAACCAATCACATCGCATCATTTCCAATATATTAAGTTCCAATATACAATGAAAATCCCAAAATTTATGCCCATAATACAACTAAAACTGACTATAGGACTCATTTTTCATATTTAAGGGGAGGAAATCATCTTCAGACAGTAGCACCAGCTTGTGCTCTTACCAATGATGTGCACTGTGTGGAGTCGGAGGCTCTCCTCAAGAGCATTTAGAGTGGTTATGAGAGGACCTCTAGCACCTGTCAGCAGCTTCAGATTCTGCTTCACGTCATTAGAGAAGGACAGCCACAATTTCCCATACTCCTCTGTGCTCAATCTGAGTGGCCTGTTGGAAAAACACTTTAAGCACATTTCAAGAATTCATTTTTTCTATTGCACATAGAAATAAGCATTTCTATTTCCACCAGATTATTAAACATAAAAACTAAATATATACATAATGAAGAATTATTTTTTATTACCTTCTCCGGTGTTTCTGTGTGGTGTTTGTGCTTGAGTGGGTTTCCTCCAGGTTCTCTGGTTTCCTCCCACAGTCCAAAGACATGCACACAAGCTAACTGACTGCATGTGTAAGTGTGAGTGTGAATGGTTGTGCGTGTTGGCCCTGCGATGGTCTGGCGGGCTGTTCAAGGTGCACCCCACCTTCGCCCAGTGTTGGCTGAGATAGGCTTTACCCTCCCCCTGACTCTTATAGGATTCAGCAAATGAGTAATGTATTTTGCAAATGAGATGTACTTTATTACATGTTAAAAAATGTCAGTGGGCCTCATTGAACCATCATTCAGTAAAGATGACCCAAACTAAAATTTATTGCCGGATGAACAAAACATTCCAGAAACACTGATTTTCTTCTTATTCGTGGGTGTATGCAGTGTAGGTCTCCTGCAGAGTGCAAAGGGTGTTACTTGCACAACTCATTTGCATCTAGTGACACTCACAAAACGCCATAAAAGGTCAAGTACACAGACAGATGGGAGCATAAAATGAACACTGAGAGTAAAGTGTAAAAGTGAAGTAGAAATTATTGTGGCTCTCCGTTTACAGCAATAATAATATTTAATAAATTATATCATTAATAATAATCATAAGCAAGCATTAGATATTCTGTCAGCAGAGGCATTTGTGTTTTTAATAATTGAATAATTAGGTTTATTGGCTTGTTCCTGTAAAAGAAAACTAGTTTTCAAAAAATTAGACAAGAATAAGAGTGTTTATTTTCATTGTTATGAACGAGTGTTGCTTCATTTTTATGAAATCCAAATTTCGCACACTAATGCTTGGATGAAGAATTTACAGACAAAAAAACCTCACAAGGCCAAAAAAACCCCCAACAGTGTCACCTCCTGCTGTAATATGATTCTTACAATTTAAAAAAAAAAAACAAAAAAAAACGTCATACAGACTCTGTATGAAAACTCTCTCACAGCGTTAAAGATTCCTTTAAAAATTCGAATCAGATCAGCTGTACAATCTAATGAAGTGCTCCCTGATGGACGTAATAAATCCGTTCATGTCCAGCTTGCTAAACAAGGCCCACTGAGAGAAACAAGAGTTCATGTAAAGCACTGAGCTGGTGAGTGCAGGTCATACCTGATGAAGTCAACAGTGGACAGTTTGCCAGTGAATAGCAGTGTGTGTAAATGTCCGGTCTGCGTTTGGTACGACACAGATCCCATGAAGGTCACTTGAATGTGTGGTCTCTCCATCAGCAGCGTGTATCGACACACAGAGGAATCCCTGCCGTCCAGACACTCCATCACATTTCCTCTTAGACTCGCCATCTATAGGGAGTGGAAGGGTTTGTAAGAGTTAAAATGGTCGTTTGGATATTTGATTGACACAAATTTTAAAAATTCAGGCATTCATTATTATTATTTTATTAACCAAAAAAAAAAATCTACTTTTTTTTTTTTTTAAATGATCTAATAAATCGTTATACCACTGCACTGCCAAGTGCTGCTCCACCTGTCTCTAAATATTACTTGGTTAAAGGGCGCCTGTGGTGAATTTGTATTACTAGCTCATTAAAACTATCACATATAACATCAGCGGTTCCATCAGGCAACGTCAGTCCTTGCCCCTTGTCAAGTACACGTGAGTGCTGCCACACTGCTATTACTACTAGGCATACGCAGCGACATGTTGCCTAATTCATTGGCTGTTCCAGCCCTGGTAGTGACGCAAACTCGTTGTTTTGCATGCAGCAGACACCAGTCTAAGATAACACATTATCGGCCAGTGCTGAGCTGTGTCACCAGGAAAATAGTGGAGTGCAAAGCATTTGGCTGCACAAACAACAAGCGCAGAAATCGACGAAGACATAACAGAACATTGGCACAGGCCGTACTCTGAAAACGTGCAGCACCTCACCAAAAGGAACCAGTAAAAGGTAAGAGCCTTTAGCATGTGGGGAGTTTTATCACCTAAAATGTTGCTCGCTGCTTGTTTACCTGCGCTGGACAACCCGGCCCAATGAGTTCACATCACTTCCGGGAAAACATGGTTGTTCCACATTGGTTCAGCCCTCGCTAGTAATCCATGGGATAACATTGCCCAGTATAGTGTTTTTTTATGGTCATTTATATTAAAATAAGCTCTGTGTCACCTTAACGTATTACATTACACACAGCTGTAAGGATGGCCAATACCGCTACTCTTTAAAGCACTACAATAAAGGCAAAGCTACCTAATATCTTTATTTCTTTATTTATTAAGTTTATTTGGCTTAAAAGTTAGTTTATTTATTATGTTATGCATAGGCATGTTTCAGCGTCACTGATAACCGTCGTCATGCAACACAGTGATACATAACAGCCAATCAGGATAAAATCAGTGATGCGTAGACATGAGACAACCATCCAAGATTAAGTCACTGAGTTATTTCTATACAGAGAGTGAAAGCATTGCATAGGAGCCTGCTATAAATATAACACCTAAAATAAATAATTCATTTCTGTGTTTATGGTTTTAATTTTTCTTTGTAAAGAATTGTATAATTGTAAGAAACTTTCTCCAACAAATGTTTAGGGTAGTACCACCTACAGTCAGCGTTCAGTTACACTTTCAGTATTATGCAGTGTATCTCCTTCATGCAGAGGAAATAAGATTATCCAGACTTGTGGTAGGGTTTTCTCCAGGTATGCAGGTTTCCTCCCACAATCCAAAGACATGCACATGATATGAGTCACATGATTACTGACTGAACATCTATTTTTTTTTTTTTAAGGTAAACTCACTAAGAGTTCAGTATCATGCCTACCTCCAGCTCCTCACAGCTCAGTTCAACAGCGACCTCGCGGAGCGGCGTGTCTGTAGTGTTGCATATGAACAACACAAGCAGCACAGCATCCTCTCTGTAGGCGCGGCAGCAGGAGATAGACAGGTGGAGGTCAGAGGTCAAGCTGATAATGTCGGAGTGAGGCAGGTCTTCCAGTTCGGATGGTAACTGTAGATTAGTGGTATCAGAACAACCATTCTGAGGCACTACTGGCACTTTTTCTGCTGGAGTGATTGGTCTGATCATCAGCATATCCACAGTGTCCACTTCATTTTCAACCAAACCATTGGTTGCCTGGTTGGGCTGTGTGGTATCACAGCTGTCGTTAACTCTAGTAGACGTCACGGTGAGGTTTGAGTTCTGTATGTGTGTAACTGGCACCTCTTCCAGCAAGCCGTCATATAAGGTATCTGTTCTGAGCTGGGAAGAGTGAGAAGAATTCGTAGATGCCTCACTGGCGCTTGATGATGATGCTGACTCGTGCTGGTGGTGTTTTCTTCTGAATCGAGGAGGTGGCGCTTCGGTTTTCTCCAGCTGGCACAGAGAGAACATCAACATATATA
>JAQMYF010000007.1:5775729-5786290 GCA_030014195.1 Neosilurus mollespiculum
AGAAAGGAAACTCATTGAATGAGAAGGTGTGTCCAAACTTTTGGTCTGTACTGTATGTATATATATATATATATATTGCGTTACAGCTCCCCTTCACAAGATTATACTAAGTTCTGGCTTGGTTTCAGGTCCTGTGGTTGTTGCTGTTGTGCCATGCCTAGGAGTAGAGGGCGTCTCACTATTGCTGGGAGGTGATTTGGCGGGTGTCAGGTGTTGCCGCAGAGTTGGTGCCGAGCCCAAAGCCAGCGAACCAATCCCATCGTCAAGAGAAGACGCGGCTAAAGAAGAGGACCCCCAGGGATTCCCTTCTCGTCCAGTGACGCGGGCTTTATCCAAGAAACTGGCACAGAAACTGGATATTAATTTTAACGAAGACACTCCAGACTTGTCCCAGCTATTTGCTGATCCCAGTAAGGATCCTGATAATGCTTCAAAAATGAGCACTAAGACATCTACGACGCCCGAGACAAAAATGTCTCTATCGGGAGCAAAACTAATTCAGGAACAGAGCCATGAGCCTGAGTTAAAATGTCTCTTCGATGCTGCTCTTTCCGAAGAGGAGGTGAGCAAAACCCCAATCGGCTATTCTGTCAGAGACAAAATCCTAATAAGAAAGTGGAGACCCCCAGATGTTCCAGCTTCCGAAGATTGGGCAACCATACACCAAACTGCAATTCCGAAAGCTTATCGTCCCGAGATCTTAAGGCTGGCACACGAGGCCCTCCTTGGAGGCCACTTAGGTATAAATAAAACCTATGATAAACTCACGAGACACTTATATTGGCCGAAGATAAGAAGAGAAGTACGTAACAAGTATACCTATATTTAGTACACCATGTACACTTACTCAATTAGTGCATGAATACAGCTGACTCAAATGGAATATTACCAACTGTGAGCTTACCAGAAAAGATGATGGCATCGTTTGACCCCTCCCCCTTCAAAATTAATGCAATTTTAATTTGCTTGGTTGACTCTATATAGATTGAGTGTATTTATTAAATATATAATCACGTCACCATCAGCATCAATGCCACGCCTTCCTCCCGCTGACTGAAAATAGGTTGGTGGACCCGCCCCTTCTGTTGCATAGCCAACATGGCGACCAATGAGGGTGTTGCTGTTTTGAGTTCACCATTCAGGTACTCATCGCGCACTCCAAGTCAACATTACTTCCCAGTGTGAACACAATCACACACTCCAAATATTAAGAGCAAGTTGGCGAGTATTCAAAATAAAACCCACAGTTGGACTAAAGAAAATGGGGATGTATAGAAAATTCATACACTTTTGTGACACCTTTCTGGAATAATTTGATGTGACTCACTCTTCACCATTCATTTGCTAAACCTCTTTCTCCTATTAGGGTCTTGGGGAGGCTGTAGCCTATCTCAGGCCTCACTGGGGGAAGACAGGGTACACCCTGAACAGCTCACCAGACCATCGCAGGGCCAACACACACACAACCATTCACACTCCAATTTACACCTATGTGCAATTTGGAACAGCCAATTAGCCTACTGTGCATGTCATACTCTGTAGGAGGAAAACGGAGTACCTGGAGGAAACATACATGCATGGAGGGAACATGCAAACTCTACACAGCAACACCCAAGGCCAGGACTCGAACCCAGGACCTTCTTGCTGTGAGGCGGATGTGCTTTCATACGCCGTCATGCCGGCCGACTCAATCTTGTGTAATTTGTTATGGCATCAAGGATGTACAATTCGATCATATTTCCATACCATACTTTGTAAAAACAGGCTGATAAGTGTGTATTCTTGCAGTAAACATGCTGTGTAGCACTTACCACTGAGAGAGAAGTCTACACTGGAAGCTCCAAATATGATGCTCTCTTTGGAATAAATTGCCACTTCTCTATCAGCCCTCAGGTCATACAGACGGCACTGATCAAAACAAATCAGACTGATAAAGCTGCAACAGTATCCTTACAATCAAGCTAGCCTCACACAGGGGCGGTTCTGATGGCAGTTCTGCGTGGTTCAAAACCGCATGACATTGTGTGAACACCATGATAATATTCGACTGTCGACTGGCAGTGAGATTTTCAAAATGCCTAAAAGTCCATGGCGGTTCTCAAAACCGAATATCACTGTCTCGCTGCTTTGTAGTTGCCATGTTGCACACCTGTTGTCACACCAGAACCGTGTTCAATACAACCTTATTAGAACTTTTTCCCACCATGTCTTCACTTACTGCTCACAGCTGTTTTAACACACCACCATCATTTTAAAATGCGCTCAACCGCCTTCAAACCAGTCCCCACGTGAGGCTGTTTTATTACACTGCTGTCATATTTTGGCGGTTCAACGCAGTTTGGAACCACGCTGAACCGCTGTCAGTCACCGTAATGTATACATGCATCCATCCACCCACCCATTCATTCACCTACCCATTTATCCATCCATACACCCATCCATCCATTAATTTATCAATCCACCCATCCATTCATCCATCCATTAATCCACCCATCCATTCATCCAACCAGCCACCCATCCGTCCATTATCTTTACCACTTTCAAGTTGAAATTGGAGCCAATCCCAGCTGACTTCTGGTGAAAGGCGGGTTACACCAATTTATCACAGAGCTAATGCAGAAACAAACCATTCATAATCACATTCACACCTATGGGCAGGTAGCCACTATAAACTGTAGAAAGCCCCAGTCAGCCAAATCCAGTTAGCCAAATCCAAAACATTCTCGCAATGAAGTGAAGCAACAACAGTACTAACCCTGGTGTCTGGGTGACTACTTGATTTTAAATCCTCACAACCACCAATTTTGGGGTCATCTTCCCTAACCATTCACCTCACTATTTAAGTATGATCACGTAGACAATGCAGGTAATGCAGATAATACAGGAACTAGATTGCTATATAATAATAATAATATTAATAATAATAATAATAAGGAATAAAACTCACAGTGGCATCATCTGAGCCAGAGGCAAATGCATCCCCACTTGGATAGTATCTACAGGAAAAAAGTAAAAAAAAAAAGTAAAAGTAAAAAAGTAAGCCAAAAGGGGGAATACTTTCCTTTATTTGAAAAAAAATTTGTTTGTTAATGTTTGTTGTTCTAGAATGTGAACTCACCGCACACTGTTAATATCCGACTCGTGGGTCTCAAATGATTGAATGCACTGTCCTGAGCGCATGTCCCATACATTTGCCTTCTTATCACAGCCCTGAGATATTGGTTAAAAAAGAAAAAGCAAGTTCATTGTGTAATCACAGTGCTTCTGAGAGACAGACAGAATGAAAAAGAGAGAGAGAGAGAGAGAGAGAGAGAGAGAGAGAGAGAGAACAGTAAGAGCGCTGGTGTGTTTCTGCTGTATTTTGGAAACCTAACCCCAGAGACAAAGGTGTTGCCGGTCTCAGAGGGAGCGAGGTCCAGGCAAAGCACATCAGCTGCATGGCCATGGAAACTCTGGAGCAGCTGCCCACTTTCCACATCCCACAATGCACACGTTCCATCACCACTCGATGTCAGGATCTGAAATTAAAAACCAAAGCGATTACTTACAACTTTTCAATAACACAGGTCTGACAAATGTGGCTCTCAGCATGTTCTAAGATGTAACGATGTATTTTCCAGCATGTTGAAGACACTGATTTGAAGCAACGTGCTGATTATTTATAATGGACCTGCATGTCTGAGTTGGTGAAGCTGCAGGCAGACAAGTAATTAGTGTGCATTGCCACCGACTTCTTCTTCGCTGCTAGGTTCTCATTCTTATCCAAGGACAGTGGGTAGACAGAACACTTGTTGTCAAGACCACTGAAAAACACAAATCGCTCACTTTAAAAGGCTACAACATTTAAAACAGGGAGGTATCTCAATGACTTATCCGCACAATTATTGATGTGCAGCAACTCCAACACATTAAATCAATTTAATAATCCTTAACCTTAATAATCTTTTAATGTTAATCTGTCTAAAATTGCAAGCCATCATTCCTTAGGTTCAGGCCCTGGTCCTTACCCACAGGCTACTGCACATCCAGATGGAGCATATGCACAGGCCATCACCCATGTACATGGCATGGTCACTGCATGCTCCTATAAATAAAGAGAGAGAGAGAGAGAGAGAAGTAAGCAGTTAAATATCACACGACTATGCAGTATAAAAAGCGAATAGTGAAAGTAGAGTGTTGGGTCAAGAATCTGTGCTGGGTGGGGTCAGTGGTAGCATGATTGAAAGATTTAGGAGAATGTTTTGTATTAAACTTGAGTGTATGGGGATCAAACTGTTGCAGAAAACGTTCTCAGGATATCGGATTTACAGAAATGGATTACATGATGCCACAGTGACCTTGACCTTCGACCAGTGACCTCCAAAATCTAATCAGTTCATCCTTGAGCAAAAGTGGACTTTAATGCAACGTTCAAAAAAATCCCTCAAAAGAGTCTCGAGATACGGCATTCACAGCAATGACCTACATACAGCTGCAGTTACCTTGACCTTTGACCTATGGCCTCAAAAATCTATTCAGTTCACCCTTGAGACACAATTTTGAAGAAATTTCATCAAAGCAGTCTTGAGATACCGAATTTACAAGAATGGCTCACAAGATTGCAGTGACCTTGACCTTTTACCGATGACCTTCAAAATTATCGTATTTACAAGAATGGCAAATGAGGCTGCAGTGACCTTGACCTTTGACCTTCAAAATCTAATCAGTTCATCTTTGAGTCAGTGTCAAAGAAAATCTGTCAAAGCGTTGAGATACTGCATTAAAAAAATGGCCCAGACGAATGTACGTACAGCATGTATAGACGGACAACCTGCAAATATAATGCCTCTGGCCCTCGCTACAAAACTGCTAAGATTCTTTTACCATCTTTTACCATGCAGTCATAATTCTTTAGCTATGAGTAGGAAAGCTTGCTACAGATAAAGAAAAAAGTACATTAAAAAAAAAAATTAGTCTTAATCTGAAAAAAAAAAAAAACAGGATTAAAATGACACTAATTTGAAATTAGGACTCAAGATCTTATATATATATATTTATACAGCAATTTCTTATATAGAAAATATTCATTATGATCGATTATTAAGTTTAAACACTTGGTGTAATTCATTTACCTTATTGGTTGTAAAAGCATCCCACACAATCACCTTTCCATCCTAGAGAACAAAAAGAGTACATAGTATATAGATATTGTGAAAGCATCAACAAATTGACCCATAATCTTTTTGTTTGCAGAAATGATTGAAGGATTACGGACGGCTCTCAACTTGCAGTCAGGCCACAGCAATTAGCCTGCTCCTAATGATACTTCCTGTGAAGCGAAAATCGCAAACAGCTTCCTGTGGGACCCTATAGTGCACTACATAGGAGCCATTAATTCATCCCATATGAGGAGTAAGGCATTGGAATAGGTTTATTTCTGTACCTGGGATGAGCTCACAATTCTTCTCTTGTCTTTACACCAGTCCATGCAAAGCACTTTATTCCCGTGTCCTTTCAGAGTTCTCCTGGTCTTCATGACAAACTGGCCAAGAGTCTCCACCTTCTCTGCCACCTGGTGCACTGGATAATAAAAAAAAAAGGTGGTTAAAAGACTAAAATTTAATCTTCTCATAATAGACTTGAGCTTGAAAACTTGTCAACCATGACTAAGCAGTCGCTACTGAGCTTAGGAAATCTAGATGTATAGATCTGTAACGAGTTTACAAAGGCTCCCGGGTGGCTAATCGACAAGGTGCGTGACTATCAACCCGGAGTTCGCAGGTTCGAATGCAGGTCGATGCCGTAGCCTTCAGCGACCAGGAGTCCATGGGAGCTAACTGGCCGAGGGAGCGATGGCATTCGCTCACCTTCCTGTCACTCACAGCGATCACCAGTCAATCATGGGCGTCTGTGAGCTCATATGTACAAGACAGCGGATAGCACTTTCCCTCAGTGTTAGGCTGCGCCCAAATATGCATGCGGAGCAGTTCATAAAGAGGTGGGTGGCGGAATAGTGCGTCATGGAGGGGGCATGTACATGCTTATGCCCTTCCCTGGTTGTTGGTGGTTTTATGATAGGAAGATCAGGAGTTGGAGATGACTAATTTCCAAATTATTTTTTTTTAAAATCCAAAGTTTATCCCATGTCACCATAATGTTACAACACTTTCTGCAAAGGGCGTGAAAGTTGGTGTTTGTGCAGGTTGTCATTACAACTGAGTAGGAGCCACACCATCCACCTGTTTGAAAATTACGATCAACTGATTTAACCAGGTGGAGGGTGTGGCTCCTACTCAGCTGTAATGACAACCTGCACCCACACCAGCCCTTCGAGGATAAGGTGGAATACTCCTGCTTTAGATAATGGGTGGAGTAGGGTTGCGTATTTGTTTGCTAATAGGGTTGCTTGTTTTTTTGGTACAGAGCTGCATGGTTGTTTAGTTGTTTGGTAGTCATCTGCTATAGGGTTGTTTGGTTGCTTGGTTCAAGGTTTGTTTGGGTGTTTGATAACATGCTTGGGTTTTTGATAAATGCTCATTAAAAAGCTATAAAATTTAAAATGAGTTTGTTTCGAGAATTGTGAATAAAATTTTTCTTTATTGGCCTGTTTAAAAATAAATGGTACTGAAAGTGAGACTGCGATGCTTCTGTATTATATTGCAAGCTATTTTAGTTACAGGTACAAAGGCATGATATTAGATGGAGGTCAACAAGATCTAATCATGTGCAAAGTTTAACATCTGTAAGGCAGTGCAAAACAGAATAACGGCACCCTGAATGTTGCAATGTTGTCAGGAGTGTAACATTTACATATAACAAACCTTAGACTCTAGTGAAGTCTTTTATTATTTCTTTTAATGTCTAAGTTTTAAGAAACAAAATTAATACCAAGAATTAACAAATAATGTGACATATTTTAAAGTGACGATTTAAAGTTGGGGTCTGCCCAGATCTCTGCATATCTGCCAAGTATCTCATCGTGGATGGCAGCTCACCAGCTAAAGCTTAATCCCAGCAAGACTACTGTTCATCCCATCTGACACCTCCCCACATCGAGATCTTGTAATGTCCCTGCACAACTCTTTGATCCCTTATTTGGTCACTGCACAAAGCCTTGGGCTAACCATGGCCTGTCCTTCTCCTCTCATATTACTAATCTTTCTCGATCATGTCAATTTCTCCTCTTTAACATACGAAGAATTAATCCATTTCTTTCCTCTAAGGCCAATCAGATACATGTTCAGTCCCTTGTCATCTTAAGGCCAGACTACGGCAACTCACTCTTGGCAGGTCTGCCTCTGAGCGCCATTTAACCTCTGTAATTGATCCAGAATGCAGCTACACAGCTTCTTATCTTCAAGTCCTCTCACACCATTCCAGAGCTATACTCTCTACACTGGCTTCCTGTAGCTGCTCGCATTAAATTCAAAACACTAATGCTTGCCTACAAAGCCCAAAATGGACCTGCACCCTCCAACCTCAAAGTATCACACCCCGCACTGCACCACATTCTCTTCGACTCTCTAGCACAGTCTCTAGACTGGTCCCTCCTTCTATCAAGGGACAAGGAAAACATGCATTTACACTCTTCTCTGTTCTGGCACCGAGGTGGTGGAACGACCTTCCTCTAGATGGCCAGAAAGCTGAGTCACTGGGTGTTTTCAAACGACAGCTGAAAAACTACCTTTTTCTGCAGTACTTGGATTAGCACTATGTTACACACATACAAAAACCCCACACACACAGACAACCTCTACTCACGGAGTTTTGACTGAGTCCCTACTACTACTTAGACTGTGTTCTAGTAAACCAGTATCAGAATGTATTCATAGTTATATTGATAGTGACTTTAAAGGACTTCTGTAAGTCACTCTAGATAAAATGCTGTAAATGTAAATGGGTATTTTTGCCAAAATGCTACACTCCTAACATCACTGCAACATTCAGGGTGCCATTATTCTGTTTTGCACTGCCTTACAGATGTTAAACTTTGCACATGTTTAGATCCCGTTAGAAATATAGACAAAATTGGTACAGGAAGCCCTCTAGAGAGCACAGTGAGGGACTTAAAGATCATCTCTGTGCATGTCATTTAAAAAAATAACGTGAATAAAAAATAACTTGTATCAGAAAAAACTAACACACATCAAAACAAGAAATTGGAGGGCATAAAAATAATAAATTAATAAGTAAATAATAATAATAATAATAATAATAATAATAATAATAATAATTATAATGTGTTTAAAAAAAAGTGAAGCATACAAAATGGCCCGAGCTGTCCATTGGTTCGATTCTAAGCAAAGCATGGTACCAATTTACCGCCAGTGAAGTGTATTGGTTTATTCATTAAAAAAAAAACAATATTAACGTGGCAGGGTAGCACAGTGGTGTAGTGGTTAGCACATCCACCTCATAGCAAGAAGGTCCTGGGCTCGAGTCCCAGCCATGGGCGTTTCTGTGTGGAGTCTGCATGTTCTCCTTGTGCTTGCATGGGTTTACACCAACTACTCTGGTTTCCTCGCACAGTCCACAGATTTGCACATTAAGCTAACTAGCTGTTCCAAATTGCCCCTAGGTGTGGGTCTGAAAGGATGTGTGTGTGTGTTTGGCGCGCAATGATCTGGTGAGCTATTCAGGGTGTATCTTCCCCTTGCACAGTGTTGGCTGAGATAGGCTTCAGCCTCCCTGCGACCCTAGCGGAATTAAGCAGTTCGGTGAATTAATGAATATATATATATATATATATTTTAAATTTTGTGCATTTATTCTTTCAAAATGCTTTAACACAATTATACAGTAGGAATCCAGTTTTGTTCTGCAGTGTGCAGTCCATCCTAATGTACCCCATGGGGCTACTTTTTGGACCTTAAAGTAACTTTTAGGGCAAAAAAAAAAAGAAAAAAAAGAAAAAAAGGTACATATATTATGTTCTCAAGCAGTATATAAAGCGTACAAATAAATATCTTACGGGATATTGTCCCACTGTACCCCTGAGGGTGTAGTAGTGCACGTACTTTATTTATTTATTTATTTATCCATTTCCAGAATATCTAGATAAACATATATAAGCAGAAATCTGAACAGATCCCTCATTACTTATTAATAACACTCCCTAATGTACCATGCAACCAGCATGGGTGTTATATAATAGTGTAAGGTCTGATCCTTCCATTAGGCCTATGTACAGTCTTAGACGCGTTATAACGTGTGGCTCGTGCTCAGTCTACAGGAGCTATAAATAACTCCCAGCCACAACACAGCGATTTTCTTTTCATCAAAGCATTCTGCATGCAATCTGCTTTTATTTACAGAGATATGAAAACCAGTCCATGCGTGGTCTCGTGCAGGTGTGTGCAATCTGAAGGCTTGTCTCTTATATATATATATATATATATATATATATATATATACATACACACACACACACACACACACACAAACTCACACTCCACATCATGCAGTTTGGCCCGCTCCTCTTCCAGCTTGGTCTTCAGTGTCTCCGACTCGGATTTCAGCTTCGCGATGGTTTCACTCGGCTGCACCTCCTGAGCAGCCATCTTCTCCTCTTCCTCCTGGATCAGATGCTCACCTGGACAAAGCGTGTGATTACTAGCTGTAGTATTTAGTAGGATTTCCCCGAACAGGACCAAGAGAGCCTTCTGCACGGACAGGCTGGATGGTGATGATGATGATACGAGAGAGAGAGAGAGAGAGAGGGGCGGATGCAGCTGATGTGACGTCACGGGAAGGATGCCCTAGCTGTTTCCAGCATCCTGTGAGGCGCTCGTGCCCAAAACAACCCAAAAGCTCCTAACCCCTGAGAGCACTGCACGATGCCCACTTCCTCCACACATTGAAAATTAGGTGCTGAATATGCATGCTTTAATTGTGCAGTGAGAGACATGGTGGTGTAGTGGTGACATCTGCTTAACAGCAAGAAGGTTCTGGGTTCGAGTTCCGGGCTCGGTGTGGAGTTTGCATGTTTCCTCTGGGTACACCGGTTTCCTCCCATAGTCCAAAAATATTCATATTAAGCTGTTACGAATTGTTCCTAGGTGTGCTTGTGTGTGTGTGTGTGTTTGCCGTGTGATGGTCTGGCGAGCTGTTCAGGGTGTACCCCGCCTTCACCCAGTGTTGGCTGAGATAAGCTCCGGGCTCCCAGTGACCAGAGTAGGATAAAATGGTTTGGCAAATGAGTAACAGAGTAATTGTGTAATATGTTCCACTATCCAGCCTTCCATCATCAGTGTGTGTCCTCAGAGCATTTACTGAGATGTGAGGAATATTTCTGGGTTGCTGTGGTCGCATGTAAGAAAGGGATTCAAGTACAGGTGAGATTCGATTAACTTCATACACATAAAAAAAGTTATTTTATTTTATTATACAAAACATCTGCGATGGCCTGGCGAGCTCTCCAGGGTGCACTCTACCCTCGCCCAGCCTCCCCGCAACCCTAATTAGGATTAAACAGTTCAGAAAATGAATGTATATAAACATTTACATTTTACATTTACATCATTTAGCAGACGCTCTTATCCAGAGCGACTTACAGAAGTGCTTTAAAGTCATTATCAGTGAA
>JAQMYF010000007.1:5799923-5818430 GCA_030014195.1 Neosilurus mollespiculum
GACCAAACTCTCTGAGGAATGCTTCCAGCACCTTGTTGAATCTATGCCACGAAGAATTGAGGCAGTTCTGAAGGCAAGATGGGGTCCAACCCGTTACTAGCATGGTGTACCTAATAAAGTGGCCGGTGAGTGTATATGTCTCTCACCATAGACAGTGAGAGACATGGCTGGCATTTTATAACTCAGTTAGCTGCACTGGGGGAGAATTCAATATTTTGACACCAAATATTGATTTTATTAACTGAAAAAAAATTTAAATTTCTTTGCTAATCACGTACTCCACAGCAATGATCTGTTTCAGTTATTCCATGACATCGAGTGGTTCACTGTCATTGTCACTGTCTTTCCATGTCTTTGGATCGTGGGAGGAAACCGGAGCAAACCCACGCACGAGCAGGAAATTTTAAATTATACATGATCATTTCCAACTCCACCCCTTTTTTTTTTTTTTTACTGGAAACTATATGAGATGATATCCTAGTAGCAGAGCAGCCAATCAGAACGCACGATTGATCATGTCCACTAGATTTGGATAAAAAAAAAGAAAAGAAATAATAATAACCACTGAACACTGTGATTGCTTAATCAGAATTAATGTATTCAACTTAGTTGTGTCATAATAGTTGGACTACCTGTCATTTGTTGTATGGTATCTTTGAGCTTCATCTCCAGATCCTGATTCGTCAGCTTGACTTGATCTCTTTCACCTTGAAGCTGAGCAATCATCTTATGGATTAAAATATATGGGGTAAAATATAGTTACTATCTGAAAAATGTACAGAATTATGTACTGATATCTGTGGTCTATTTAAAGAATTCAGGTTCCCAATTATGTATCATGCATATAATTAGGAACGGGTTTGTCAAGAGCCCTCCAGACAATATTAAGTGACGTAAAATAATCCGTATGACTGTCATGTCACCACCTCCTACCTGATTGGCTTCCCCTTTACTCTTCCTCTCTCTGTCTTCTACAGCTAGCTTCTCATTTGCTGCCTTACTGAGCTCTGCCTCCAGGAATTGCACCCTGTCCAATCCTTGAGCATGAGCGTTGGCCAGCATAGTCAGTTTCTCCATCAGACCACGGTTCTCTTTACTCTGAAGAGAACAAAAACCAGCAGTAGACATGCTTCATGGGCTAATCGAATGATCATAATCATTCACTTATTCATTTTCTGAACCGCTTAATCCTAATTAGGGTCACGGGGAGGCTGGCGCCCATCTCAGCTGACTCTGGGCCAGGGCAGAGTACACCCTGGACAGCTCGCCAGGCTATCGCAGGGCAGAAACATGCTGACGGCAATGTAGCCTACTCTTTACAAAAGTCAGCAATGGTTCTTTTACATACCTCTCACCATAGACAGTGAGAGACATGGCCGGCCTTTGATAAGCCAGTTAGCTGCACTGGGGGGGACAGCAGTGACAACCCGGTGACAGTGGGGCTTCAACCCCCGACCTTGGGATCGGTAATAAAGCACCCTACCACTGGGCCACCACTGACCCCATCATAATCATATTTATAATAAAATATACATATTTATATTTTAATACATTGAATTGTATATATTTTTAATTATCATTTATCTTTTATATGTATAACAGAGTTAAATTAAGGACATAACCACAGTGTATAATTTAGTAAAAACAATAATAATTATTCTTCTTTAATGAGAAAAAACATTACAATAAGAACTACTCTGAAAATAAATAGTAATTGCACACTAACAAGTTAATTCCTTTTTTTCATTTTAGTTACGCAGCACAGAAACCCAGTAAAATTTGCAAATACTGTTTCTAATACTCAGGATTATAACCTCACTTGTTCCTCCAGTTTCTTTCGCAGTTGCTGGACTCTGTAAGACAGCTGCACATTTAGGACGAGTCGTCGCATGGTCTGGAAGCGGCGACGCACCAGCCAAGCCCGAGCGTACTTCTGAAGAACCAGAGCCTTGTGTTCCTCCACCATCTACATCAGTAATAAACACAAACATGCAGAAGCTTTAACGTTACAGGTTTCAAACTTATGCAAAATTTCAGTGGAATGAGACGTTTATTAGAAACCTTTTTGTAGCGCTTGCGAGCAATCCATCCCCTGGTATGTGACTGAATAGTGACTGTAGCCACCAGTACAAGCTGGTAAAGCCGGCGTACAAGATAGCCACGGCAATACCTTTGGATAATCACAGCTGCCCATCCCTGCTTCAGAGCTGCTGCTGTAACCATGTGCCTAAAAGAAATACATATCACAACCTGCTAACTGAGTAAACACTATCACTATTGCCCCTTATATAAGCCAAAGTAATTTGGTATAAAGTGGATCTTTTGTGGTCATGTTATTGAATCCAGAATAGAGATTTCAGTCACCTGATCTGCCGCTTGCCATGGATGTACTGCTGGATAATGATGGCGGCTTGTCTCATGCGCAGATACCTGCGTCTCTGGGTCCAACCCCTTACATGCTTCTGAATGGTTACACATGCAGTACGCAGATAATCCAAACGCAGCTTCTCCAGATATGCCACCTGTCCTGCCCGGAAGAAGATTTTGGTCCGTCCAAACTTATACTGATTGGAGTCCTGTTGTGATTAAAACATCACTGTCAGACATTTTCATTTGATATTCGTCCGTTATGACCTGACACCATAAAAAAAATCTATCAGCAGTGTTACAGGGAAATAAAAGCAAGCAATGAAAGTATTTCTTTATATATGTATGTAGGTTTGTATTCAGAGACAAGTTTCACATGTATAGTGATATAATAAATCGAGTTATAGAGTTAATAACAAAACCTTGAACATAGGTATTCACATGTAACTATGGACCAGACAGTTGATGTACACACAAAAGACAGTTGCAGTACTAAGTCTGTTGCCCGTGTCTATCAGTCGGATGTATTCACAATTTATCCTGATGAAATGAACTGACAAACGTTTCCAGGAGACCCTAACTACACTCTTGGGTCTCCCATGTCTGGAGGGCGGCCTCCCCGCCATAGAAGCCAGCTCACCACCAGGTAGTGGTTGGTTGACAGCTCAGCTCCTCCTTCACCCAAGCATCCAGAACAAGCCTGTTCTCCAAGCTGCACCTCTGCGTTGAGAGGAGCCAGTTGAGGTGGATCGGACACCTGATTAGAATGCCTCCCTGGTGTGGTGTTTCGGGCATGTCTACCTGGGAAGAGACCCTGGGATCGACCCAAAACACGCTGGAGGGACTATGTCTCTCGGCTGGTCTGGGAACGCCTTGGCCTCCCCCGCAAGAACTGGAAGAAGTGGCTGGGGAGGGGGACGTCTGGACCTCACTGCTTAGGCTGCTGCCTCTGCGACCCAAACCCAGATCAAGCGGATGATGATGACGATAAAGATGAAGATGAAGAAATGCATGCATGCACTCATAGATCTCACAGCCAAAGTAGAAAGAGCATGCACCCCTTCACCCAAAGAGTACAGCCAGTTTTGTTGCCTCCTGCTCCTGCTAACTGTGTTATTACCAGGATTCGAGCATGAGATCCCCTGACGATATGGTGAACACTTTTCTGTTACGTCACTTATAAGCACAGCATACGTAGAAAAAAAATATTCTGACCCTCAGTCAGCATTTTCTATCCCCTGGTATTTGTTTCAAGTTTAAATGTAAGTGTTTGTGTCTAAAGATGTTATTCTGGACATTGCTAAAAACTGTCACTCAGACACATCTACTTTATAAAAAAGAAAGAAAAAAAACCCTACACGGCTGAAATAACCTGATCAGGGCTCAAAGTAAATCATCTTAAGCATGTTCAGAACCCTACCCTGAATATGCATATCTTTCCTTGTGAAAATGTTAAACATGAACATGAATATATCAATGTTTTAAAATAAAGAGAAAGATTTGATACACTGGCTGACTGGATTTTACGTTGAATATGATGGTGGGCTGCCAATCTCAGATTTGGCTCCTTCAAAAATATGAACAAATAAATAAATGTGGTGTTCTTACAGGGATGAGCCTCTGCAGCACCGTTCTACATGTATGCTTCTTCTCGCTCAGTTTCAGCTCTGCCTGGCTCATCAGAATACTGTAACGGCTGTAGAACTCAATGTAGGTCCACCTGCAACACAAGGGCCAAGACAAAGTGCACACTTGGGATCAGATTACTCAGGGACTGGACAGTAATATCCTTATATTTACTCTTTATACATGCCTTGTGCTTTAACAGCATGTTTACAGTGGTCGTTAAGTACACTTTGCCAAATTTTGGGGATTTTGAGGCTACCATGACTAAATCTGAATAAACTGTCATGTTGAAATAGGGACTGATGTGACTACCTTGATGGGTAGCTTTGAGCACTAATTCGAACGGTCTCTAGAACTCCGCAGGCCCGCAGCTGCTGCACAACACGCTTTGAGTCATATCTGTGGACAGAGATATCAAAGACATGAAACAAGAAAGGGAAAAAATATTTATGTTTCAGAACAGTTGGAATGACTCACTCAAATGGCAGCTTCTCCTCATTTGGCTTAATGCAGCGGACGTAATGTGGTGTAGTAGCATTAAGAGTTTCCATTAAAAGATTCAATGAACTTCGAAACTTAAAGGAGAAACAGAGAGAAAATGGAAAGACTTCATTTTAATCAGAAGTGCATTCAGATTTTACAGTAGCTCACTGAATGGAACAAAGCTTGATTTAATGCACCAGTGCATCCTCTATGTATATGAATATCACAGTGTTATTTATCACAGTATTTGGTCACAATAAACTACAGACAGCATTGTTGACCTGTTTGATTATGCACCTTATCCCCTACGGTGGTTCGAAGCTGCTTATTGGCTGGTTTGACTCCAGGCCATGCTGCTTTCACTTTTACACCTTTGATTGTTTGCACAGAATTGTGATCCTCTTCATTAAAGAAATCTGCCAAGAGAGGAAGCTGACAGGAAAAAGTTTCAAACATCTTCAGATTCATAAATTTAAAACATTTAAGACAATCACTCATCTTTGCTTCAGATGATTTGCTATTTTTCCATTTTATTTTGTGTATTGGTTTCTCTTACAGAAGTTCAAGTCTGAATAAGTTTTGACATATTGTTACAGGAAGGGGAATCTGAGAATAGGTCATATATCTTCACACCACTATCAACTCTACAAAGATGAAATTCATGTGCAAATATCAAAATACAAAAGTTTTCCAGAAGGAAAAAACAGTAATACATGCTACATGAGAAAACTGCAATCTGATTGGTCCGCCATCAGGACATTAAAAACATCCCAAGAGGATTGTGCTTGGAAAACAGCAGACAATTACAGTTTGTCCTGGTCACTTGGAGGAGGCAGCTTCATAACCGTTCTGGATTTAAATGGAATTGGTTTGCTTTTTTCGAGTTTCTCGGTAATATATACTTAAACTTTGAATGAGCTGAAAAATACAACTTTACTGAGCACCGTTTACTTTTGTTTCCGTGTAGTAGGTACAAAACTCTAGGTGAGTAGACTAGAAAAAAAAGCACTGAGCTCTGCCTGGAGTACACAGAGCTCTCCTGACATACCTCATTAATGGCAGTGTAGTGTATTCTAAAACACTGAAGAGGGTTTAAAGAGACTCTGTTACACAGCTCTCTTGCACCTATTAACGCACACACTTGGAGCTCACCTGCTCTGCTCTGTAAAAGCATAGAGTCTAAAAATCTGATGTTTGTTTGGGGTTTTTTTTTTGCTTATATTCCCATGTAGTACATACTAAAACAATTAGGCAAAGTGGATGCACACTAAATATTCAAGCAACATCCTGAGGAAAACAATTGTGAAATAATAAATATTTCAGCTGAATGGAAAGCTTAGTAAAGGGAGATCTATACAATTTTAAAGTTTTAATATTTAAATTAATATTTTTCTGCTTTATACAGGGTTTCTTTTCCACATTGCATCAAATTTAATAAAAATAAAAAATTAGTAATAGTAAATTTAGAGTACATAATCTGGGGCAAGTAACAGCTTGTACCTTGCTGGCTCTCATTATGTCCACCAGCTCTTGATAGAGGGTATCTCTATTCTTCTCCAAGAACCCTTTACACTGATATTCTACCTGGGAATTGAAAAGTGAAAACATTATTAGCGTCACTCATCTGGCAAAAATGTGCAGCACAAGCAAACCTGACAAGAGACACAGCACGTCTTTTCACCTGATCGGCAAAGTGATGGATCACAAATGCCTCATTGGACAGACGAGGTTTCTCAAACATAGGCTTTGAGCTGAGGTAATTATAGAGCTTCTGCAGCCAGTTCTTATCAGTACCCTGAGGAAACTGCCGAGCAAACAGAACACTGAACTTGAAACAATACTGAATTCAAATATTAATTCCTATAAAATTGCTGTCACTACATAAATCTTTTTTTATAGATTTCTTCACCAGACACTCCTCATCCAGCAGGTCTAGGATCCCCATTTTAGCTTCGATAAGGTCAATGACTGGTTGGTTGTCATAGAAATCAATCAGTGTCCAAGGGATGTCCTCCTTCATGTACTCCTCTTGCTCTAGTTTGAACACATGCTAACAGGAAGCAAGCATACAGCATGGAAGAGAGTTGGTCAGTCAACAGCCTGATATGGAATTGAAACACCGAAACATGGAAATGGGGGCGATCATACCAAATTGAACTGTTGTTGAAGTTTCTCATTGGCATAGTTGATGCAAAACTGCTCAAAACTATTGATGTCAAAGGTTTCAAATCTGTAAATTCCAAAAGAGAAAGCAAAATCAAAAGAAGCCTTCATCCTGAATTATGCATAGGTTGAGAGATGGGTAGGTTTAAAGGTAGTGCATTTTAAATATTATATTTAGAAGTGATATTTAGAAGTGTTTAAAATATATAAAATACATCAAAACTATTCCAGATAATTGTATCTTGCCCATAAATATCCAACACCCCAATAAAAGAGTGCTGTTTTCCAGGCACACGCAGAGCCTGGTTGATCCTGTGGATGATACAGTCGAAGAGATAAGCGTAGAGATGCTTGGCCAGTGCATCGCGGGCATTTACAGCACGTTCCCTTGGCTGTGGTTTAACCACGGTCTCAGATGCCAGCACGATACGCCGATGACATATCCAGCGATGTATATCTTCTGCACTGACTTCAAGCAGATCACAGAACACAGCCAGGTGAGAGTCAGGTGACTAGAAAAAAAGAATATTAATACCAGTTATAAACAATGATGTTTCCTTTCACTGTAGACATGCTTAAAGAAATGAATAACTAAAATAAAATAAAGTCACTACTCATAAACTGAGCCATGAGTTAAATGTTCTTTACACTGATGGATGACCGGTCTGAGCTGACTGCTTTGATCGCCACGTTGCCCAAGTGCAAAATCGCTGCCACCATCTTGAACACATCACTCTGAAAGTCATTTTTTAATCCTACAGAAGAACATAAACCAGCACATTGCTATGCAACTCAGGTCCAACACATCATTCATCATTAAAAACACATAACACGGTGTCATGCTGCAGTAAAATAAAAGTATAAAGCAGAGTCCTACCCAGGAGAGTGAAAGTACGGCAGGTTTCAGCCATATCAGCACGATCATCCACTCCCTGGATCTCTGTCTCCCCTCCCATACAGGTGTAGTTAAACTTGTCTGCACTCACTTGCACATTAACAAAATACAAAAAATACACAATCATATTATACATTTTTTTTTTAAATGCACATTTCTTTGAAATGAAGTACCAGTTAAATGAAGATAAAGTTAAAAAGCATACACACTCACAGAGTCTCAAGCTTCTAAACTGTGGCTGGTCCGCACAAGCACATATCTGATAGAAGATGTGATAGTTTCTTTCATTCTCTGACTGGAGGCAGAACAAAAAAAAATTCATAATTATTAAGAAATCCTCCGTATAACCATTCAGTATAATTCAAATCAACATGATGTATCCGCATTAAATGAGTGACTAAAAACAATCAATTATTCAACCAACCAATCAAATGTCTACCAATAGTTGAACAATGGTCCTGAGTTCGAATCCAATGCTTGGGCACGTCTGTGTGAAGTTTGCATGTTCTCCCCATGCCTGAGTGGGTTTCCTCTGGGTACTCTGGTTTTCCTCCCAGTGTCCAACATGTATATTAGACTAACTGGCTGTTCCAAATTGCCCCTCAGTGTGAGGGTGAATGGTTGCGTGTGTGTGTGTGTGTGTGTGTGTGTGTGTGTGTGTGTGTGTGTGTTGTCCTTGTGATGGTCTGGTGAACTGTCCAGGGTGAACCCTGCCATCGCCCAGTGTCGGCTCTGTGACCCTAATAGGATTAAGCGGTTCGGCTAATGAAAGAGTGGGAGAGAGAGAGAGTTAAACAATGAAACTATTAGAACTGAGCAATGTATTATATCACGAGATATTGTTACCTCCACAAGGAAGGTTATGATAAACCCTCAGTTTGTGTGTTTGTATTTTTACAGGATTATGTAAAATGTTGTGTGGATTTTCATGAAATTTCTACCAGAGGTGGGGCATTGGACAGAGAAGCCTACGTTAGATTTTGGAGATGATGTGGATCGAGGTCTAGATACAGGAATTTTTAAAAATTATTCTTTAACATTGTGCTAGGACCACATTTTTTAAAAGTGTGGTATCACAGCAGGTCCAGCACATTTGGCATCATATGGGCGATTGCTGGGCTTGGCAGAGATTTGAAATCTCTCAGCGCTATGTAATAATGAATGAGGCAGAGCAACACAGATGCATATTTAAAGGTGCACTCATTAGTCCACTAGCTGTCCATTATGTGTGCAAGCTGAAAAATAATGTTTGTATACAGCCATGTCTCTGGAGATGAATAACAAAGTATCTTGGCGCGAGCCACACAACGCTATTCCAACCAATCAGCAACAGGTGTTTCTGCACATGCTCAGCACAAATGCACCCCATTTCTGATTGGCTGGGGGAGTTGGGGTGTCTTTACTGCTCTTGGCAATGCATATCCATGAATTTGTGGGGTGGATGTTCTGAAGGTGCAGTGAAGAGAAGAGTGTATTTATTTGGTTCAAATATCTTTCTCAAGAATCCATGTTTGCCCCTTTAAAGGGACATAATTTATTTATTATTGATATATAATTCATACAGATTATTTATTTATAGATGAATTAATTAGCTAAAGTTATTATTTTTAATTTTTAAAGTGCTTTATATTTAGACTTCAGGCTTTTTAATACTTGATCCACCACTGAGTTCATGCTGTATCTTCTATATATACACAGTAGACAGAAAGAGCATTCCACTTTTGTTCAAATAATAATAATAATAATAATAAAAAAGTGCACTAGTAGCTCAGTGGTTAAAAAATTGGCCTATTAATCAGCTGACTGACGCTCTAAATTCTCAACTGCATGATATGCAAACTTCTTTACCTGAAAAACAACCCTAGACTTTTCTAGAAGGTATGTCCTCATGTTAGCACCAATGATCTGGTATCTCCGGTCAAAGCTGATTTCAGTGTATTTCCCAAATCGGCTGCTGTTGTCATTCCTGGTGGTCTTTGCATTACCTATTGCCTGCAAATATACATACAGCAAAAATGTACACTGTACTTTATTTATGTAAACGTACGTAAAAGTATATAATAACTGCTATCGAAGATGGACCACAGTACTTCAGTAATGGGGTTCGATGCCAAAACTTTGTCCTCCACGCGAGTATTGCTGCTAGATTTGCTGACCATCGCAAAGTATCTCATAGCATAGCGAGCAGACACAGTCTTCCCTGCTCCAGACTCCCCACTGACTATGATGGACTGATTTTTGTTGTTTCTGTATAAAAACAGAAATGGACATTGTATTACCAGGTCTGTGATTAGTGGTGTAGCGGTTAGCACGTCTGCCTCACAGCAAGAAAGTCCTGGGCTCAGTAAAGGGTGTTTCTGCATGGGGTAAGCATAGGTTTCTTCTGGGTACTTCTGTTTCCTCCAACAGTCTAAAGACATGCGCATTAGGCTAACTGGCTGTTCTAAAGTGCCCACAGGTGTACATGTGAATGGTTGTGTGTGTTGGCCCTGGGATGGTCTGGCAAGCTGTTCAGGGTGTACAACGCCTTCACCCAGTGTTGGCTGAGATAGGCTTCACCCTCCCTGCGACTATAAGTGAACCAAGCAGTTTGTTCAAAATGAATGAGTGAGTGAGAAAACTGTTGTAGCTCACTGAGAATACAGCCTGAGGAATAAGAATAATTTTATAATGTATAATAGTGGCGGTCCAGAGATCCATACTTATGCAAGTGTCGTAAGGCCATGAGCCCAATTTTGTTGTTGCGTCTGTGCTCAGGCGCGTGCATGTGCTGCCGTCTGCACTGAGTGCAAGTGCACTTTGCAGCTTATTCTCTAATTTTACGTAAGCATTTTCCTGTAAACCTACACATGCATACATTTTCGGGGTTATGCTTTGAGGCAGTGCCTAAATATTTATATCATATTGATATGCAAGCCATTGAAAGCAAGGGCTCGATGGGTATTGTAGTTTGTGGGGTGCCAAATGTTTTGCCTGCATTTAAAAAAAATAATAAAATGCTTGCTCCATTTTAGAGTGATGAATGATAAAGTTTATTTCCCCAGACTAACTGAACACTGAATGTTCTTCTTAAAAAAGCTTAAGTCGAGGCAACTGGACATCTTTTTGTGGTTGTTGAAGACGTTTCGCTTTTAATCCAAAAAGCTTCGTCAGTTAGAAAATTTGGTGGAAAGTTCCAGCCTTATATAGGATGAGAAAAAAATCTCTCAAGTAACATGCAAATCACTGTCCCACACATCCATTCCATTGCTCGTTAGGGTCCTTTGTCCACTAGGGTTGTTTACCTGGTCTGCATTTTGGGTCATCTGGTCACCTGAATCAAGGTGTGAAGTGGAGTGAAACCTTTTAGGAAGGAGATACAGAGCTGCCTTGTAAGTGCTTGAAAGGTGAAACTTCAAACCGCCTCCTCGGTTTAATGTTGGTTTTTTCCTTACTCACATAGATGGCTTCTTTTACTCTCTTCCCTGTCAAGAATCTGTACATTGCTCTCATCAAATTAGTGTCCCTCATCCTTGAGATGTACATGGACCGCTGCATCTTGACCTGAAGAGGTGGCTGTCCTGTGTTTCGCCATCCATTTGTGCAGTTGATGTTTAGTTTCTCCTGTGTACAGGTCTGAGCACTCCTCAGTGCACTGGACTGCGTACACGACGCCGCTCAGCTTCTCTTTGGAAGTTTTGTCCTTGGTGTGAACCAGTTTTTGTCTGAGGGTGGTGTTGGCTTTGAAATTTACTGAAATGTCATGTTTAGAGAAAATCCTTTGAAGTTTTTCACACACTCCTGCCACATATAAGATGGCAACATTTTTGCCCCTGCTCCTCTTCTCCTCTTAGTTGGATGCCATGTTGTTACTTCTGGATTTCTTTGCTGATTTGACAAAAGCTCAGTTTGGATATCCGCAGGTTTGCAGAGCTTTCTTGACATGTTTTAGCTCTTTTTCTTCAAGCTTTCTTCATGACCTGGATGATTGAGAAGCTACACCAGCGTAACCCTGAATGTTATACTGACACTGCACAATATACTGTAACTTCATCCCCTTTTGAATGGTGAAGCCGTGTTCACATGTGCTGGTGCATATTAATGTCAGAATGCTGATGTACACTTACCTTGCCATCTGTTTATAAGCTTCTTCTGCCACAGCAAATATATGGGGGTCCAGATCTCCCATGTTCTGGCCAGAATAAGCACGAATGACTGCATCTCCATAAATGGGGAGCTGTTTATAAGGGTTTATGGCCACTAGAATAATGCCTACGGTACACAGTAGGAAGCAAGAAAGACAACAGATAAACATGAATGAATATAACAAACAAAATAAACATGTCAAAATAACAAGGGCGGCAGGGTCATGTTGTGGTTAGTCTGTCTAACTCACAATAAGAAGGTTCTGGGTTTAAGTCCCGGGATTGGTTTCTGTGTGGAGTTTGCATGTTCTCCCTGTGCTTGTGTGGGTTTCCTCTGGGTACTCCGGTTATCTCCCACAGTTGAAAGATATGCACATTAGGCTAATTGGCTATCCCAAATTGCCCCTAGGTGTGTGTGTGAATGGTTGTGTGTGTTCCCATGCGATGGACTGGTGAATGTTCAGGGTTCGCCCAGCCACACAGCGACCCTAGTAGGATAAAGCGGGTCGGCAAATGAATGAATTGAAAAAAAACTGCATGATGAATAAGACCTTAAACCTCTAAAAGAATAAAGAAATTGACAGGGTTACAATGTATTAAGCAATTTGGAGGTTTTATTTAACTGAATGTCTATATACCCAAAGTAAGTGCAATCCTAAAAAAAAGTTACAGCACATCTAACCATTAAAACTGATGTTTTCATAAAGGGCTTCAAATATTTCTGTTTCTATACTACTTTCCTAAAATCTCTTGATATAACAAAAGATGGGTTCAGGTTCCTGACTTTTTGTACTAAAGCCTGTGAACCGCAGCAAACATTTTATTTAGTTCAGTGCCAGTTCTCACAGTAGCTTCTGTGTCTTATCTGCTGAGTGAGCTCATAAAATGATTAAATTCCTGGGAACAAGACGATCGCTGCCGATTCGCTATCTCACCTACCGCAGTATGTGTAGATGATTTTAGAGTCCACAAATCTGACACGCAGGTTGTGCAGCACAGCCGGTTCATGGAGATAGCTCAGAGCGGTTAGGTCATTCTCTCCCACCAGGATGTCTGGGTTACGGAGGGGGGGTAACTGACCGTCAACCTCCACTGGGTACTGGATCTCCTGAGGCACAGAATCAGCCAGAACAACATGATCTAATGACATTCTCACATAAAATAAGTACAGAATCTTCAAGGAACATAACTATTAGTTAGCCTTACCAGAAATTTAATGAAGGTTCCCTAAAACAGACTCCTGGCTCAGAGTGTCTAATTTTAGATATTTATATAATGAACTATCAAAAACACAAAAGCAAAGTTCTCAGGGATTTTTACAATGCAGCAGACTTAATGAGTATCTAGCATTAACCCACAGCATAAACAAAATTAGTACATACTGTATGAGAATGATACAATCAGATTAACTGGGAAGAATTACGATATTATGCACAGAAGGTGTGGTGGATGTCGCTGAATTAAACAGACACATCAACTTTCTACTCTACAACGACAATAATTGTTTTAGTATATACACTGAACAAAAATATAAACGCACGAACCAAAAATGCAGAGTTAAACTGATCTATAATGAAATATGCTCATAGTGCTTATTGGTGTACTGAATGCTTTGTTCTGCTGAATTCTGGTTACCCACTTTTCATCCCTGTGAGATTATGCAATCAAAAGATGACAAGCATGACAGAGTGTCATGAGAAAGCGTGCCCTTGGAATTCTGAATGCCGGCCAGATCTGCACCGAGTTTCTTGATGATGAGGATCACCTTGCTCCTCAATTGGCCAGCATATTCACCCGATATGCCACCAATGGAGCACCTTTGGCATGTTCTGGATCAACAGGTGAGACAGCGTGTTCCAGTTCCAGAAAACGTGGCCCTTCTCCGAGTTTTGCTGCAGGAGGAATGGGACAAAATTCCACAGGCTACCCACTGATCATCTTGTGAGCTTTATGTGTCGGAGATGTACCGCTTGACATAATGCAGGTGGTGGACACACTCAGGACTGAGTGCTTTGACCTTTGCCCACTGACCCCAGGCTGTGATAACTCATGAAGCTGACACTGGGCAAAGGTGAGGTACACCCTTAACAGCTTGACAGAACATCACAGGGACAACACACACACACACACACACACACACACTAACACATCCACACAATTTGGAACAGCCAGTTAGCCTAATGTGCATGTCTTTGCACTGTGGATAGAAACCAGTGTACCTGGAAGAAACCCACACAAGCACGTGGAAGAACATACAAACTCCACATAGAAACACCTGAGCCTGGGACTTGAACCCAGGACCTTCTTGCTGTGAGGCAGTCGGTGTTAAGTCTTAGCAACCATAGTTTATAGTGATACATGTTAACCATGAGAGAGGCAGGTCAGGTGAGCTCTGTTCTTCGAGCTGTCCTAGAGACTATGTGGTTATTGGTGTTTGTTTAGCCTATTCATTTTGAGTTTAGTACACACACGAAAAACTCCTAGTGTACCGTGACAAACCATGACTGCCCATTATTCTGATTTACATTAAACTCACGTTAAACAATCTGAATACTGTTTTATACTCACCAGATTGTGAGCCAAACAGATTGAACCACTTCAGTGTACTGTATAATAAACATTATCCCGAGTGGATAGTAATTTAATAAAAATTACAAATACTCACAGTTTATCATAATCACTTGGAGCAGGTGGCATCATCAAAATTGGTTCCAAAAAAAAAACAAAAACAAAAAAAAACCATCATTAGCCACACAGTAGTTACGCTCCACTCACAGTGCTCACCTGACCTGCCACTGTAATGATTAAAATATGCAAAAGTAAACTATAAAAATCTTGATTTATTGTGCTTTTTTATGTTTCTGTGAAGTATATACCAAATCAATTATACACCTTGACCTTCCATCTCAGGGAATATTCAGGGACATCCACCTCACCTTTGGCGAATAATTGTGAACCAGTGACTGTGTGTCTGTGCAAGTTTAAAAGGTGCTGCTTTATATTGTTTTAAACTACTTTTATTACTGTCTTATTGATGAATCATATACTGATATTAGATTTCATGTTTTTAGGTTCAAACAAATTTCGAAAAAGATTTACATTAGAATTTATAACAGGATAACCTGTAAATTAAAATAAAGTATTATATGAAAATTAAATACACATTACATCCATAAATAATGAACTCCTCTTTGTAAACAGGTGTTTTGAAATATGAAGCCCTCTTTGTTTCTGTGTAACATCTGCTCAGCTTCAGTTCTATATTATTAAATATTAATTATGAAATATTAAATGTTCTTAAATAGACCATACGGTGTTATAGTACTTTCACATTCAGACGGATGATGTACGCCTGCTTAGTTCAGCTATTATTAATGAGATTTTAAATGTTCCGACCATTTTAATAATGTTAGACAGCATACAATATGTATCCACGTGTACGAGCTGCAATTATAACCATTAAAAAAATTGTAAATGGTAATTATTTTTTTCTATTCTGTCTATATTAGATATTATTATTCCATTCTATATAATAGAAACTAAAAATGCGTTCTTGTCCCAGAACACTAGGTGTATCCTCCCCGCGGTCAACTGCAGAGAGTGTTAACGTGCATTCTTGATTAACTGACCTCTGTAACCTTGAAAAATAGGTCAAGGTGATCCAGTTTCGATAGGCTGGTAGGGTGTGCCCTGTGGTAGGGACCACAGAAAATAAATTTATAAAGAAGCAGCACTGAGTGTTAACAAGAAGTGTCTGCAATGGCGGCGAACTTCCTGTGAAAACATAGTATCCCTACGCTTCGCAGGAGATACAGTTATAACCAATCCTGTAAAATATGATATATTTGACTCTTTACATGACCACCTGTATATTCTGTGACCCCTATGACCTCAAAATTATAGAAGGTCAAGGTGACCCAGGTTCAATAGACTTGAAGACCTTGACACTAAGTATAACAGGTATGAATAACAGGTATGAATTCAAAACCAATCTGACAAAAACTGCACCCTCTAGAGTATTTATGAGTATTTTTGATGAACCGACCTTTGTGACCCTAAAAATTAGATCAAGGTGACCCAGTTTCAATAGGCTCATAGGGTGCATCTTAGGGACCATCCAATATGAAAATATAAAATAAATCCATAAAGAACCGGCACTGCTAGAGTGTTAACAAGAAAGCGTCTGTGGCAGCAGCTTCACGGGGATACAAGACGTGCAGTTTATCTATCTGACAGAACTTGGATCAGTTCTGAACTTTAGGTAAAGCCTTTTGACAAACAAATGACTTAAAACTGCTTTACTTATTGCATGGTACTTTTAAGTCATTAAGGTATCTTTTATTTGTTTACATACCTACCTAATTATAGAAAGAGTGGCTCTCTGAGTGATGACTGCACTGTGAAACCAAACACGAATCCACTTTACACTGATGAATATAAAGGCAGCAACACCATTTTTAATGATTAAATAGATCGAGCAAAAATGCTACCAGGAAAAGATGACAATAGATTTGGTTCTTAATTTCCTTTACCCCCCAGTGCAGCTAACTGGCTTATCAAATGCCGGCCATGTCTCTCACTGTCTGTGGTGAGAGGCATGTAAAAGAACCATTGCTGATTTTCGTCAAGAGTAGGCTACATTGCCGTCAGCGTGTTTCTGCCCTGCGATGGCCTGCCGAGCTGTCCAGAGTGCACTCTGCCCTCGCCCAGAGTCGGCTGAGATGGGCGCCAGCCTCCCCGCGACTAAATGAATGATGAATTTCCTTTACTTTCACTGCAACTTAGGTGGACAAACCTATTCCTACATGACAATACCTCTCTTCACAAAGCAATCTGCCAAGGTGGGAATTTTCTTTTCTTTTCCTTTCCTTTTGGATATACTCTATTAATCCTGTCTCTTTATTTGTCTCTGCATTTAACCCATCAACAGTGAGCACACACACACACACAGTCAGAGCAGTGAGCAGCCACATTGCGGCGCCCGGAGAGCAGATGATGATTACGTGTCGTGTTTAAGGGAACTTCAGCTGTACAGGTGGCTCGCTCCTCCTCCACCTCCACACATATTTTCCTGCTGGTTCAGAAATCAAACCCGTTTCTCTAGGCATTAGCCGTCTTGTCGGTGAACGAACACAAATCCCCACAGCCGCACCACAAAAGCTAATGAAAAGCCTTCCTGGAAGAGTGGAGGTCTACGGTTACACACACACACACACACACACACACTCATATGTGTGTGTGTGTGTCCGTGTGAGAATAACATGCATCAACACACTTCTGGCCCTAAAGAGTGTGTATATAAGGTATAAAATGAGGGCTTACAGCTCCATCCTCTAGCTGCAGGTGTAGAGCTGGATCTCCAGGTGTGTAGTCTCTCAGGAGCTCAGCTGACTTCCACACCTGCTCTGCATCTGGCACCCATACTCTGTTATACTACACACAAACTCTCTTTTACACGCAAACTCTCTGACAAATGTATTAGAAAAGTATTCAAACAAACAGAATTAGTGAAGAAATCACACACACACACACACCAAATGAGTCGAATAAACGATAAACATTCACAGAGGATAAGCTAACAGTGGCAGCTAACTTTCTACCATATGCTGCAACTGAAGACATTTTCTTCATCTAACAAACATTTTAAATATATACCTAATTTGATTTTCCAAAGCAGAGTACATAAACCGGCACATTACAACAGTTTTAAAGTTAAACTAAAGAAAAGAAAAAAAATAACGATAACGTTTAAAAAAAAACGGTTTAAACGGCTTCACGCGCTGTAGCACTTCCGTTTCAATCCTACCTTAGTGTACAGCTCCGAGAGCGCCATGGCAACCGCGCTCGCTCACGCGACACTGATTCCAGTCACGTGTTTGTGTTAAAACTTATATGAAAAATGAGAGAAACATTAGGAGGGAAGCGTGTAAAGCGTGTAAAGCGACTCAAACTCGGCGTGTTAGGTCACTTCACGTCCCTCCACTCACTTCTACAGTGCACCTGCTGTGCGTCTTCAGGTCTCGTGACGCCTGCTTGCTGAAGGGGTGTGGTCATGTACACAAGGACACGGGACACACAGGACACACAGGAAACCGGATCCGAGCTCGTGCGGGCCAGAAAAACGTCCCCTGGCGTCATGTTGTACACACGTTTCTACATGACGTCATGGCTGTGCTGGGTGTGTGATATAATAGTTGTGGGACGCGTCATCATCCTCCTAGTGGATGAACCCTCATCACCAGCTCAGCATTTCTTTAGACGCAGTGATTCTGGGAGATCTCACTCCCACCTACAGGAACAGCCAGACAGCCTAATGTGCATGTCTTTGACCTGTGGGAGGAAACCGGCATATCAGGAGGAAACCCACGCAGCCACAGCGAGAACTACCTCCACACAGAAATGGGATTTAAACCTATAGGACCTTCTTGCTAACCCCTGCGTCACCGTGCTGCCCGTTTCCATTACAGCAGGGGTCATTTTGACTGTGAGGGCCCAGGACGACGTTGTCGATTCCTTGCCTTTTCTGGTGAATTGTACAGTCTGTCGATTGCGGTGAGACGAATCCTACGGTTTTTTTTGCAAGCTGATGCTGGTTGAGTCCATCCTCAGATCGACCCACAATACACCCGCTGAAAAACAAAACAACTTTTTTTGCTCCTGGTGTTCATGATGTAGCGGGTCGCTCTAAACATACATACATACATACATACATTTATTTATTTATTTATTTATTTGCACACACACACACACACACACACACACACACACACACACATATATACACTCACCGGCCACTTTATTAGGTACACCTGTCCAACTGCTCATTAACACTTAATTTCTAATCAGCCA
>JAQMYF010000007.1:5823026-5835124 GCA_030014195.1 Neosilurus mollespiculum
AGAGAGAGAGAGAGAGAGAGAGAGAGAGAGAGAGAGAGAGAGAGAGGGAGATTATTATCCATTATACTCAGCTGAAAGGACATCACAAGCTCAGATGGTCAGGAACAACTCAGGAACCACCAACTTACAGGCCTGCCATGAACTGGACGCGGCTAGAACCCAGGTGTACCTATCTAAACTCAAGCAAGTTTTACATCACCATGAAATGAGAGGCTGCCCTCCAAGAAAGATGCTCTGGCTCTGAAATTGATATGCTCAAACTGAACTGAAGTTTACAGTTGACCACATGAACATGTCTGGAGGAACATTTGGCCACATTGGTATGTTTAGAGAAGGAAAGGCAGTAAACCCCAAGAACAATGAACCATGTGTTAAGCATTGTGGTGGTAGCATCATGCTACAGGGCTGTTTTGTTGCCAGTCAAAGTGGTACACTGAACGATACACCAAAGATTGAATATTGAAGGAGGACAACTTCAGAGTTATTCAGCATAACCTTAAATCATCAGAAGAAGGACACTACTGGGTGATCACGAGCTGGTTGTGGAATGGATAAAACAGACAAGCATTAAACTTTTGGAATGACTTCTGACCTCAACAACTCGATTGAAAGTATGTGAACTGACGCGGGAAACCAAAGCATGTTACTAAACTCGAGATAAAGTATCCAACCAGAAGTCTGCTCAAAGCTGGTTGACTGCTACCAAAAGTGCCTGGTCAAGGTGAAACTAGCTAAGGAACATTTAAAGGAAACTACATGAAAAGCCTTCCAAACCTTCCTGTTACATTAAAAACATGTATCTATATTTTCATCATCAGGTGGTTTTTACTTACATTTTTGAAAAATCATTTAATAGCTTGCATTAGCCTGTTTAAAAGGCCAGCATTTGTAGTCCATTTCACTCATGCAAGTGTGCAAAATCGAAAGCAAGAGATATGGACATGCCAGTTCCAATAAGGCAAGATAACGGCAAAAATAACAGTGTACTGATATTAAGGTAACAAATTAGATATAAACCAGTGAACTACTGACTAAAATAAAACTAAGCACATAATACTACATTACATTTACATACATTGAACAAGAATCACGTCGTATACATGTTCCCGTGGTATATAGCACAGTACATTTAAATGCACAACACTTCCGTGTTTATGGCTTGTTCTATGTCAGTCACGTGTTGATTTTTCAGTACATTGGCCTAATGAAAGCCTAATATTGCCATGATATTCACTTCCTTGATGAGTGTACTTCATGCAAACTTTAACTTCAACTGTAAATATCTTTATGCTTGACCCACACATGAATATCACAGTGGCTCAACTGTAAACATTTAAACAAAGCATGTTTTTTTTATAGGAAAGTAATTAGTAAATTTGTCGCATGGACTATTTTGCAGCACATACGAGTTGCGTTCTAGTCCTCCTAAACCACAATTTGTTTTATTAGTGAAAGTAATACAGTTTATTAGTCTTTTTGTCTGTAAATGCTCATATACTTGCTATTGCTTGAAATGCATGGTATAAATAAAACATTTCACACTTAAAAATCACTTTACTGGAAAATAATCTTCTTCAGGTTAATAATAATAATGCAACACATCAATGTGAGGAGAACCTGGGCCCTTACCAATCATAGGCTGAAGGACGTCCTCCATGGATTTGTTGAGCTGCTGGTAAATCTGGATGACCAAGTCAGTCAGAACCTGCCTGTAGTCAGTCAGGTTAAAGTTCAGCAGACACTGTTTGTTCTGCTGGGGAGTGTTGTGTTTAGTGTAGATCTGAGAACACAGACACCCAAAGTTAATCATGAGAGATCGACTGTAAAAACCAACAAGTATGCGACTGTGACGCACACACACACACACCTACCTCTTCTCCACTATACTGTTTCAGGCAGTGCAGGAGGCGACAGGTGTTGGCCAGCCAAAACGACACTGTATCAAAATCACTGCCTCTTTTCTACAAAGAAACACCAATTACAAATACAGGTTCAACTTCAATCCTTCTTGCACTAAAAGCAATTTTAATATAGTTACATACACATACACGTTCTAGCCACCGTGTTCACTGCATTTTTGGGAAATGTGATGATTGCGTTTACAGTTATGGCATTGGTCAGATGCCCTTATCCAGATCGACTTACATTTTATCTTATTCATACAACTGAGCAGTGGTTAAGGGCCTTGCTCAAGGGCCCAACAGCGACAATTTGAGTATGTCAGAGAATTAACCACTGGTCTCCAAGGCCAATGGTCTCCAGAGGCCGTCGTCAGGTCACCATGAGCAGGAGCATCCTGTAAGACTTGAGCGCTGTTCACGGCAAACATGGCGAAATGTATTTCAGAACTTACATTGAACGCAGCCGGTCATCACCATTTCTTAACTACGTTCTCTTTGTCCATTGTACAACTTTATTACATTCATTGTAGGTGCTTCAGTTTGTGCTGTGCTAGTGATAGAGAAACACCACCATTATGCCTCCAAGAAAGAGAATCAAGCCTTTAAATGCAGCCTCGAAGCCTGTGGAGTCATCATCACCTTCTCATCGTCGGTCACCAAGCCAGCTAACGAAGCAGAAGGGCCTGGCCTGCTGCACCACCAGCACAAGATCTGCCTGCTTATGAACGTTCCGGAAAATCCCAAGCCTCTATCCTCCCAGTAGCGGTGCCAGTCAGGAGTCACAGGTAATTTGTGACCCATCACAGCAAATTCGGAGTGAAGTCGGAAATTATTAAATACTTCGTTGAACATGATTTTCTCCAAAGTTGGATGTTTAAAAGGCTGAAAATTCCTGCCAGGGTTTTGATTAATTACTCCAAAACTAGACAATTATGTTAGAAAGTTTACTTTAAAATGGTACCAATAACTCTAAATTAATAATCTCCAACTTAATATCCACTTTGTTTTGATGGGTCACATTTATCAATTTTACCCCGAACAAAAAAAGGAGGTAAAGGCCAAGTGGGCATTGATCCAGAGCTGCTGATTGCCAGAAGTTGACAAAAATTTGTACATTTTTAAAAACTTTTTTCAAAAAAATCCAATATGGCAGAATATAGCATAAATGTGCCTCCAAATCTGTTCCACTGGTGGCGCTAAAGCACTTGAAGTACAGACATGGAACTCGGTCAAAAGAATGAGTGGACTGTCCCAAATCATTGCATTTTTTAGCAAATTGTTCTAGAGGCTGCCACTTCTATAGACACCCTAGCAAGAAGAAGAAAAAGAGGTAGTAGAATGACTAGGATGAAGACTACTTTACCCCCACAATATTATTGTTCAGTTTAACATGAATTAAAATGCTAATTAGGTTAATCTTAATTAGGCTACAGAATTTATGTTGCAATGAATACAAGTCTTTTATACAAAAAAATAGCAGTAGCTATTCTAACTGACAATTTTAGCAAGTAAATAAAACATTTTTTTAATTATTTTGTGTCAAATTGACTTCTTAGTAATTAGGAATGTAATAAGCAGGCTAACGTACAGTAAGCATGTTGTTACTGTGAAATAATCCACTTCAGGGTGATACAAAACCACCTTTTCCTGCACCGGTCAGGAAAAAGGTCACCATCACGTCAGGGTTTACTTCTCAGTGCTGTCTGGCTTGCTGTACATTATCCTCTACATAAAAGCATGCCATGTCTCTTATGGTTTATACTCTTAGATGCGTCACTGTAAACAACAGACTATTTTGCACTGTGGTAATCTCACCTTGAGCACATTCTTGATGCTGCTGATGGAGGAGTTGAGCAGCGTGCGGACTCTGTGGTCATTGTTAGTGTAGTCAGCATGGCGGAGGCACATGAAGAGAATATAAGCTGGTAGGTCTGGGAGCAATCTCACTGCAACCCCACTGGGTTTTAGATCTACGTATTAAACACAATTTATTTCATTATTCAGGCTGCTCAACAACAAGGAACATTTTAATGACCCCAGAGAATATACATCACATTAAGTATAGATAAAACAGGAATGGTGCAATCTGATTGGTTCAATGTCTCAGACATATTAGACATTATCCCAAGTGGATAATGCTTGAATCAAAATGAGAAGGATTCATGGAGTCACGGCCACTTGGAGCAGGCAGTATCACCACTGTCATACCTTCTTCGTGTTTTCCCCTAGTATATACTAAAACTTTAAATAAAACACCATCACACAGCACTTATGCTCTGCTGAGCCAAAAATGCACATATGAAACTCACTCACCTGCCTGTCTTGGTTTAAATATATAAAAATAAACCACAAAAATATAATTTAAGTTTGATTTTCTTTATGCTTTCATGTAGTATATACTTAAAAATAAATAAATAAATAAATAAATAAAAAAGACACCTTACATAGAACGGAGCTCACCTGCTTCTGTCGTGATACTTTGGGATGGTGGACATTATATAATTCTTTCAAGATATTTTGCTATTTCTGGATGGTAGAAAGCCACCAGCTGATTTGATGCATTCCATCATTGAGACTGTATACGTTAAACAATTTTGCCAATTGTGCAAATATTCCTTCTCAGAGATATCACATAAGCTACGCCCCATGGCAGACAGCTCCACCTGCCCACCAACGTGGTTATTTTCTCCCTATTTTTGCTGTTGTAAGCCATATCTGAGAGTAACAAACAACGACCAAGATGGCAGTGCCAAATTCTGCCACCCAACAGCACTATCAGTAGGGTGCAGCCTATCTATCTTATTCGCTATATACGTTTCTCCTTTCTGTTACAAGTCAGCAGCAATAGATCACAACTCCAGAATATAAACTCAAACAATTTATTATTGAACAACAATAAAGAAAAGTAAAAATTAATTAGTTACACTTACAGAAAGCGCTCAGGATTTACACACAAAAGTCCTTGTTTGCTCCGGAACTCTGTAATGTGTTCACAGTCCAAACGTCCGAATATTTCCGCGCGAGAATGACAATCCAGTCTTTTTAGGCCGAAACAAGTGGAAATCCAAAAAGTTTCCACTTTTGATAAAGTCCAAGTCTTTTGAATAATAACTGTAGAGTAATAATAATCCTTGGTGGTTTCACCAATGACAGATTTCTCCAGCAGGTCCAACGGCAAACTGTTTCTGAATTAATTTCCAGTGTCCTTATATAGTCTTTAGAATATTCAGGAACAATTTTTTCTCGACAATTTTCAATTCTTGAAAATAAAAAATACGTTCTTACTGTTAAATACTTTAATTCCATATTTTGTTTCATATTTTTGTGGAACTTTTCTAGAATTATCCTGAAACAGTGTTAGCAGGGAACAGCAGATTAATTGCTAGCAGCACTTCCAGCTAAAATCACACATGGTTGCAATGCACTTTCCTCCAGATTTAAAAATATTTTTAATGAATGACTACAGAATTGGCCTTTTGTATCACATGGAGTTTTATTTATATCTCTGAGTGTTCTACACAGTTGGTAAAATCACATAATCTAAATAATCTAACATGATTAATCAATCATAAACTCAGAATGATGCTTGAATCAAAATTGCGGACAAAAACCCCATGGTTTGCCATGGTCATAGACTATAAAATATAAGAAATGCAACGAAATCTACACAATATGTCCCTAATATTTTTCAAGGTTAAAAAAAAAAAACGAAACAAATTAAAAAAAAAAAACAACCACCACATTTTAGCTCCCGCACACAAAGTGGCTCTGGAGTTTTAGGAATGGGTTCATAAATGGGTTTGTGTGTAGTATACTCTAACACATAACTATCCAACAGTAATTGTTGTAGATAATCACATGATCACATCACCTGTGATAAGGGTCTTAAGAAGCTTGGCCTCATCCTCCATTCTGTACTCCAGCATGCCCTGACTGTGTCGTTCTTTGCGCAGGATGTTCACCTTTGGCAGAACCTCACCCCCGCCATTTTCTGTACACGGCTGATCCAATGAGGTATCTGTGCAAACTAAAAACCCACCTGACTTTTACCACCTTTTAAAAAAGTTACAGCAAAAGCATTTCTGTTAAAAAGAGAGTTTATTAAATATGAACTGTTAATATTAACTACACTCACTGTCCGACTCCTCCGGTTTCCTCATGTGCATCTTTAGCTGTTTCTTCAGCTTGCGAATGGTCTTGTCCTGATTGTCCATTTGTTCCATTAAGTCCTTAAAAACACAATTCAAAATATTTTAAGAATTTCTTCTTCTACTACAATCCTAACACCCAAATTATAACACAGTCTCTCCAAAACCCGTTCATCTGCTTCCGCACTCACCAGATTGTAGCGGGTGAGGCGACTGATCTCGTTCTGGAGCACTGCGTTTACACGACCATCATGAGGCAGTAGTAGTGTATCAGAGAGAAGATGCTGCTGTTGGTCTCGTTCCTCTTTCAAAGCCTGCAACTCTGCTCTCAGGGCCTTCAGCTCCTCCATATGACTCTGTCTTTCACCTTGCAGCTGAGCCTCCAGCACTCTACAGGAAAAAAAACCCAGGGGTTAGACACAGGAAATAAATTAGAATATGGATGCTTTAGATATTGCTTTATAGTTTGTATGCTTGCAGCTCACCTGTTCGTTTCTTTCAGTCCCTCGTATACCATCCACAGCTCTCCATCTTCATTAAGCTCACGGAGATCTAGAGTGGGGGATCTAAGCCCACAAGGGGGAGAGAGAGACAGAGAGAGACAGAGAGAGTGAGAATGAGAGTGTGTGTGTGCGCTCCATGTAGACCCATGCATTTTAAAAGCTACAATCTGTAAATGAAAGTTATTGCAGACACTGATGGATGGTTGAAGAGGAGTGCATGAAGCAATACCTGCTGACGTCACTTGAGTTACTTTCCACTGATGCTTCCTAAAGACAATAGTGAGTTAGTGATGAGAAAGTAAAGGAGTAATAGTAATATTATGAACATAATGTACAGGGCCAATAGAAAGAGTTTTTACTACAATCTTATGGCTTCATTCAAAACACAAGACACAATTTTCTAATGTTTATTTAGCAATGCATGTTTAATGAAGGGCCAACATATCCTCTAACTAACATATCGTCCTACGAGCCTTTGTGGAGGAACTCCATAGCCTCAGAGCCTCCACGTTTTTCTTTTTTTTTTTTATATATATTTTTGATATACTGTATTAATCTTGCATGGGAAATTATTGCCTCTGTATTTAACCCATCCAAAGTGAGAACACACACACGTAACCAGTGAGCACACACTCGGAGAGCAGTTGGGGGTCAGGACCCTTGCTCAAGGGCACTTCAGCCATTAAGGTGGAGGAAGGGAAGATGCTACGCACTCCCCTCCACTGCCACCCCCTCGAAACTAGAACATCCTCTGTGGATCCAGCTGAAATCCACAATAAAGATTTTCATTAGATTAGATTTAAAGGTATTCCGTTTGCCGAAAAAAAAATACATGCTGAAATTTTTCCTCCCAGAATCGCTTGCTATGAATCTGTGTGTTAAGATACCTATTGGCATTTTACATTTATATTTATGGCATTTGGCAGACACGTCTATCCAGAGTGACTTATATGTTATCTTATTTGAGCAGATCAAGGTTAAGAACCTTGCACATTCAGGGGCCCAACAATGGCAGACTGGTGGAACTTTCTGATCAGTAGCCAAGCACTTTAACCACTGAGCTACCCATGTTTATATTTATAGTTATCATTCGCAGATCCTATATAAACCCCCGTGAATACTCCTTAGTCCCTCGGCGGAAGCTCTGTAGAAGTTCCACTGGGGAACTGCGTTGCATGCCGTTTAATTCTGTGTGTCCCTCTAAAACCCAGTGTGAATCCCCTGCGGAGACGCCTTGAAGGATATATACCTGGTAAGTGACAGTACTGAATGCATCATACCTTAAACTTGAAGCCCTCTAGATTGACCAGCTGAGTGCGCAGCAATAAAACTTCCTCTTTGCGCAATTCCAGCTCCTCAGTTGTTGAGCTCAATTGCTCTAGGAGTATGTTATAGGCTGCCGCCAATCCCGAGCCCTTCCCTGCCATGAGAGATGTACGCAGCTCATTTAGATCTTTCTTCAGCCTCTTAGTTACTGACTCCAGCTCCTGTCGCTGGTGGGGAGAAAGAAGAAGAAAATGGGTGCATATATTTAATTTCAGAGAAAAAAATGTAGCATTCTGATATCATAATTTTAAACAGAAACTGCTTCAAAGCAACAGTTCCAGCTGGCAGCTAGAAAATTCCTCTACTAATCATGATCACCAGGAGATATCTCCAGTCAAAAAGAAGGCAGATAGATTTTTATCATCCTTTAGGGGCTCCATCAAGGAGAACTGCAGTGTTTACTAAAAGAAAAAAGAAAAACAACCACCCCGGCTCTGTATGGTGTTACCTTCTGGGCCTCATAGTCTCTTTCAGCTCCTAATGTTCTCCGACACTCCTCCAGGCCCTGAATTAAGATACATAATATACATTATTATATTATATCCACACCCACTGGATATGAGCAATCTACATTCTGATTGGCTCCTTTACTACTAGGATATTAGCTCAATGACTGTGAGTACTGAAAAACAAAATAGAGCAATTTGCTGACCTACTGCACATGAAACTTAAAACACACACACAAAAACCAACATAATTAAATTAGAAATTAAAGTATTTGATGATAAGAATGTGTATTTTCTTATTTTCAAAAATTATTAATATTGAATTTTTTTACCAAATGAATTATTGGCTGTTGCTAAAGTTTGCCCGGTTTCAGCCAACGATTCATGCAGCAAAGCTTAAATTACATTATATAATTTCAAATCTAAATAAAATAAAAATGCTATATTTTTTTCACAATCCAATGAATGGATATAACAACATTATTCCACTCAATCATGTCGTATATGGCTGATAGCCCAAGGTCACACCCGACTCGATTACACTGAATGGATATTAAATATTTCCTATAAACCTATACACAGGTCTGTCTGCAATTAACTACAACAATAAGTTTCAAGCTAAAACCATGGAAATCCCATGTAAAATAGGGGCTTGTCTACTCTCAAGGATGTACGCAGTAGAGGAAGTGTATGAGGAAAAGATGCAGTTAATACTTGTTATTCTGTCCTGTGGAATTGTACAACACAGTAAGCCATTTGAGGAGTTGTGATTGGCTGCCTTTACGTGTGTCAGAGGAATCACATTAGCCTCCTGAATTCATCTACTGTCTATTGGAACTGCAGTATCATCTATAAGAAACCATCCATATTCAAACTATTTCAGATTACAAACCATTTGAATTCATTCTGAGAAAAACTGTTAAATACCATTATATCTGTGTTAGGAGTCTAGATCCTCAGTACACATCCTGTACACATGTACCTTGGTGTGTTCTTGCTGCAGCTCCTCCTCTCTGGAATCCCACTCTCTCTGAAGCGTCATCTTCTCCTGCTTCAGCTCAGCAACACGCTTCTGCAGCTTCAGCAGGAGAGCCACATCCACGTTTCCCTGAAAAACGTTTCCCAGAAAGCACAGGACTCGAGCAGGTGAGAAAGAGAGACTTTCTTCTTCTCTCGGGTCAGCGGTCGGGAATGGATTGGACTGATCCATTCGGGATTGTGTAGAATGTTGAAGTGCTATGCCTTCGGTTAACGCTCATGACTGCAATCACTTACATACAGTGCAGCTACAGATACAATAACTGCTCAAGATGAACACTGGGACTATATTTATTGTACCGAGAGTTTCCATCAATTATTTTCAGAGGGGGATTGAAAATCTACAGACGCACACATTTCCAACAGCTTAAAAGATGATGCTAATTTAATAAGTTTAATAAATTATAAACATGAAGCAGGATAATGTCTCAGTGAGATAACTTGATCCAATTCAGTATATTAACATATATTATATATTAGTATATTATTTCGTTCTGAAACAGGAAGTCAGACTGATAGGTCTGATAGGACTGAAAGGTTGAAGCACTCGACTGACAAGAGCCAACAGTTTTTGAGATACGCCTCTGCAAATCCAAACAACCCAGAAGATAGCAGTGCGAGCTAACTAAAACAAGAAAAACTTTACCCAAAGCCTTTTATTTACACTCAGTGATGGAGAAGTGTGACTGTCCATAAAGACACGATCGTATCAAAGTGTCCAAAGTTGGCAAAGCAGCCCTGAACAGTGCAGCAAGGCTTCATATAAATTCCACCATCTTCTTTCCTACCAAGTAATGGAAAAGTAAAAAACTGTACTAAAATACATAGCTTAAAACACCAATAAACCAAGTGTATTGCTACTACTGAAGTCCTACAGCAGGCCCACCATCAGGGGGTAAAGGGTACGCATGGTCCAAGGTTAAGGGAATTGTGTCCATATTGAGCACAATTTGGAAAACTTGAAAAATTTTCATCTCTCTCTTTTAGAATGCTAATGGCTGACCTGAGATGAATTTAAGATTACGGTGAAGTGTAGTGCGTAACGTGTTACAATCATCCTGAACATTTGCAGTGTGCATTCTTTAGTTACAGAAAAGGAAAACAGTAAGAAAAACACTATTTCTTTATAAACAGATCCAACTATAAATTTAAGGAAATATTCGCTCAATAAGCACTAGGCTGCTCAGTTACCAGTCCAAATCACGCTATTAATAGAATCACTGACAATACAATACGTCCAAAAATCCTATATTTTCAGAAGATTCAGCCTTGTTATTAAACTTTTCATGAAACATCAGAGTTACTCTGTTGTCTCGCTTTTTTTGGAGCATTCCATGATTTACAGAAAGACTGTTACTGTGAAAACTGTATTTTATCAGTGGAACTTCTCCAGATGCCATTTTGGAGACAGATGAATACATAAAAAATTTACCATGCTCCAGTGTAGTGCTGTGCAACTGAAGTACACAAAATTGAAATGAACAGATTGTTTTTACTCAGCACTGTTCATATTGAGTGTGTCTCTTGTACAAGCTACAGTTAAAAAAAAAAAAAAAAAACAACCCTCCCCCCAAAACAAACAAACAAACAAACAAAAAACCCAGACGGTTCTACAGTGCAATTCATTGTATGATTAGAAAGCTATAAATTAGCCAGTTTGTTTTGTAAATAATTTTCCTAAATATGATGAAATATAAATTTGAAATGAGAACGACAGTGGAGTGGTTGACTGCCTTATGTTACAGGGTCCTCTCATGTCTGTCTTCCTTCTGGTTCTCTCTTTTTGTTATGCTGTCATAGTCGGTCATGCCAGAGTCCCTGCTTGCTCAGCACTAATAAACTCTCTTCTTATCTCTCTTCATACCTAACACAATCTCTCTGTGTTTTTGCTGAGGTATACATGCTACTTCTGAGATACCAGTGATCCTAATAATTCCGCTTTATGAATAACCCCTTGGGTTTCCCTTTTGAGTCTGGTTCCTCTCAAAGCTTCCTCGTGTTGTCTTGCCGCCATCACTGTGGCCTTGCTCATTGAGGATGAGTAGGGTTTATACAGAAATGTTTCTATACCAAATTTGTTTTTAGTATGTAAAGCTGTTTTGCGAAAATGCCAGTTGTTAAAAGCATTATACAAATAAGACTAAATTAAATACCTATTAAACTTTTCCCATCCAGTTATACTGTTATCTATAAAAGTCCTTATAAGGTACAGTGTGCAGAATTTACTGGTATCTAATGGCATCTTGCGGTAAGGTTCCAAATTGCAAACAACTGAAATTTCATTCCCAACCTGAACTGTTTTGCACCGTTTAAATTGCAGACCTATTACATTTTTGATATATATACGCCTTAGTAAAAAAAAAAAAAAAAAAAAAATGGCCCTTACTGTCACATTCTCCTGCTCGGATTTTAGATCAGTGTACTGAGCCTCCAGTTTGATGTGTTCCGTGAGAAGGTTCTGGTAGCGTGTGCGCTCTTCATTAAGCTCCCTCTGAAGACGCTCTGTATATTCCTTATGGGCCTCCTGCAGCTGATCTACAAATATAAATATGTGTTTAGTAAAGACTTAAAAAAGATTCATTTCAAGCCAGTCAATAAACAATAGCTTTCACTGATTCTCATGTTTTAATGAGTTATCGATGGTAAAAGTCCAAATCCAAGTGTGAGTGTGAATGGTTGTGTGACTGATGGCCCTGCAATGGCCTGGCGAGCTGTCCAGGGTGTACCCCGCCCTCG
>JAQMYF010000007.1:5835570-5845642 GCA_030014195.1 Neosilurus mollespiculum
TCGGCTGAGATGGGCGCCAGCCTCCCCGCGACCCTAATTAGGAATAAGCGGTTCAGAAATGAATGAATGAATGAATAGACCAAATCCAGCTTTTCGTCATCTCAGACCCTATCCATTGAAATAATTAGCTTAGCCAGCTAGCCGTCGATATCATGCATTACTTTTAAACAGTTCTAGTTCAACCTTTGTGTCTGGTTAGACTCATAATAATCAGTGATGTATTTTACTGAAATATTATGTGCAAACTAACACACCCAATACTGCACACATCATGTTATGGAATAAAAGTGACTCAACACACCGCCGGCTGATTATCCTGAAAGTAGAGTCAACTGTGTAATACTTCTCTACAATATATCATGAAAGTTCTATAAAAAAGATGAAAAAATGGTTAATACCGCAGCCTTCTGCAATCGCGTGACCATGAAGGCTAATTTGCATACGCTCCCCTTCCTGTCACTCACAGCAATGGCCTATCATTGGAGGTCAATTTTACAAAACAGGCAAGTGTGTTAGGCCACCCCCAAATGCAGCAGTTCATAGCCTGTGAATGCTAACACCCCTCCCTGGTTGGTGGTCGTATGTGATTGGGAGGCAATAATTAAAATAAAATATAAATAATAAAAAGTCCTTCAGTGGTAGCCTATTGCAATTTTTCAAAGCATTTTTTAATTATACAGTGGGTGAAGCTAGACTCATGGCTGGACATGATCTAACATTTCAGGCTGGTTTTTAATTATTTTATTATAGTCAACTACGGTATGGTATATACACCTACCAGTAATCTGCTGACTCTGTTCCTGGATCAGTCTGTTCAGCTCGTCTTTCTCACACTTCAGCAGACAGTTTGTCTCTTTAAGTTCAGCAAGAATCTGAACGCATTACCAAGGAAAACATGATTATAGTATTTCTACTTACAATTGAATTTATTATAGGTGGACTCTTTCAGGAAACAAGTTTAATAAAATAAGCCTAAAAAGGTGCCAAAACTTACGTTTGTTAAAAGATGAACCAATGAGCCCCTAGAATCACTTTGTAGGCAAGAGATAAAGAGGAGACAAGGAGCCTAAAAAGACGCTGTTGTAGATTATGCTAATTTCTTGGCAATACAATACTTTATAAGTGTGTGTGTGTGTGTGTGTGGGGTTGGGGGGCTGTGTTAAATTATCCATCCATGCATTATCTATACCACTTATCCGTCAGGGTCGAAGGGGAGCTGGAGCCAATCCCAGCTGACCACAGGACCCTAAAACAGGTCACCAGTCCATTACAGGATTTAGCTACTTTATTTAAATCTTTAAAGTGTCAACTAGTATCACATTTGCCTCCATAATATTGTGAAGCAATATAAACATGTAAATTTTTTCCTCACCTTTCTATTCCTTTCGAGTTCATGCTGAGTCATACCCAGCTCCTCTTCAAGAGCACACACCTGGACCCTAAAACAGCAAGCTTCTTCCTCCACTCTGTGCAGAGTTTCGAGTTGGGTACGCAATTTATCCATTTCTGCCATACTCCAGCTCTGCATTGCACACAACCGCTCGGACAGTTCCCTGTTCTCTTTATGCTGGAAATTCACACACACACACACACACACACACACACACACACACACACACACACACACACACACACACACACAGAGACAGATAAGAAATCCTTATGACAGGCTTTGCTTTCATTAATATTCAATGTTATTCCACCCACCCAAAAAAACAAATAAATCATACCTGCTCATCCACCTTCCTCTGTAGCTGGATTATCTTTTTCTCCATCCCTACGCTCAGCATCTTGTAGTGCTCAACCGAACGTGCCTCAATCTTGAGTCTTCTGAGCTCTCGGCGAGCCAGCGTTCGGCGCACACAGCACTGCAGATACACCACAGCCTGCACAGTGCGTCTGTAGTGCAGCCGTGCGAGCCATCCACGCACCCAGCGCTGCACCACCACCACCTTCTGCTCATACCATAGCTGAACACAACACAAAGACTATGTGTATAGATCCTCGTTTGGAACTCTGCAGTGCATTTGATCAGAAAAATCAACATAAAATAAATCACTGCTTGAGGAAATCATACTTAGAGCGTAAGGTTTTAAACTTTACCATGGTGTCTATTTCCATATTATATATTGCTGAACTTCTTAAATAGGGATAATGATTTTCAATTTCAAAAAATTGGCAATTCCGTTTTGTGATTTTGCCAATTCTACCCCCCCCCCGTTTTCTCTAATTAGAAATGAGAACAATTACTATAGTTACTGGATCATACAGATTTTAAGTTCTGAAATCCAGAGAAAAAAAAACTTAAACCATAATGTTTCATTCATTTTCCACATAACAGGTTAATATATAATTATCATGTGAGAGACAGAACTTGAAATAATGTTTGGCATCACCTTCGCTGAAAGACATGAAAATGAAATAAAAAGACATTAGGTGCGTGATGAAATGTCCCATAAATTAACAAAGAACATTCATTCATTTTCTAAGCCTCTTAATCCTAATTAGGGTGGCGAGGAGGCTGGTGCCCATCTCAGCCAACTCTGTGCAAAGGCGGGGTACATCATGAACAGCTCACCAGGCCATTGCAGGGCCAACACACACAACCATTCACACGCTAAATGATTTGAAACAGCCAATTAGCCCCCTGTGCATGTTTTTGTACTGCGGGAGGAAAACAGAGTACCTGTAGGAAACCCACACAAGCACGGAGAGAACATGCAAACTCCACACAAACACCCGAGACTGGGAAATCGAACACAGGCCTTCTTGCTGTGAGGCAGACGTTGTTGAACGAAATTGTTGTTTGGATATAGATACTGACTCGTAATACTCGGCCCGACTCCAAGATTTAACAGCGACGTCTTTATCGACACATCTATAATTCACACCGTGCTGACAGCATTTACAGAATAGAATCTTCATAAGAATCGTCACTGTATTGTTTAGCTCGGTTACTCGCTGACAACGATGTTCTGCACGGCGCACATTACTGACGTTCAGCAGATGATGCCATGTTGGACTCGACTCTTCTCTCATTCAGAGTATTCTTTATAGTCCCCGCATGTGCTTCTTATCCAATCAGAGTGCACACTGGTCATAAGCTGTCGAGTTATTCACAACATGGCCGGATGTTGATAGTTTGTTCACACAGGGATTGGCTTTCTTTTAGCAAAAACCCTTACTATCTGGCTGCGTGGATTTAATCTTAAACTCTTGTGCTTTGATACTGGATGATGACAAAAACTCCTTTTCCGTTTCAGGCTGGCAATTCAGTTTCGGACAAGTGTTTCCAAGATTTCCACATTTTTTCGGAAAATCATTCCTGCTCAAAATACTACTATTAATATAAGCAAAAAATACAATAGTTTAACTATAAAATTCTCAATCTGAAAGTTTTTACACATACAGGGCAACATAAATAAATGATTTATGTGTGAAAAGTGTGAAGAAAAAAAAAGTGGACAAATTTAATGCAGAACTGACCACAGCACCTGGGCGATATGGCAAGTCTGCATCACAGACAGGTGGTCCTGGCGTGGACATTTCTGTGTGGGGTTTGCATGTTCTGCCTTGCATGTTTCCTCCCACAGTCCAAAGACATGCACAAATTGCCCAAGGTGTGAGTGTAAATGGATGTATGTGTTGGCCCTTCAAATGGTTCAGGGTGTACTCCGTGTTCGCCCAGAGTCAGCTGAGATAGGCTCCAGTTGGTGCTAATTATTTTACTAACAAGGGGACACAGAGGTTCAGATGCTTCTGCCAGCAGGCATATAATTTGAAAAGTCCTATATATAAAAAGTGACCTTATGACCTTGAAGCAAGGTCAGAGTGACAGATATATAATCCAACACTATTCGCCCCAGAAGGCGTCCCATCCACCAAATTTGGTGATCCTATGTCATTTCTTTCCACTGTGTGGGTAGTAATCGCACTAACAAGTCGATGGACGGACAGAACTCATTTCTATAGCTTCCGTTCCGCTCACTTTCAGAGGGAGTGGATTTGGGTACATCCTATCCTGAGAAACATGTGGGTTTCAGGGTGTCTGTTGCTTGATTTGAAGAGTAGTTGGAGATGCCGATGCCACATTCAAAACGGTCATCTTCGTTATTATTTTTGTTGTCCTTGTCAAACAGTGCTGGATTTTGAGACATAAGTGATTGAACCCAAGACTCCGCTCCAGTGCCTACAGCAGTATGATGAGGTTTACCGAACCTACACCCTGATTGGTTTACGGTGTTCCTTTGGAAACTTTCTTGCACATGTACATTCATCTTTGATATTAAAGTGTTGAATTATGGGATAGTTGTAAAATAATTAAATAAATAAATAAACAGATATTGTTATGTGAAAAAATCCTAAATCACACTGTACACTATACAGACAAAAGTTTATGGACACTTGACCATAACACTCGTATGCGTCTCTTGATTGTTGGACTCCTGGTTTCATTCCTCTTTGTTTTTATAATACATTTCTCTCCTCTGGGAAGGCTGTCCACTAGATTTTGGACTGTAGCTGTGGGGAGCGACCCATGCTTTCTGTTACTCCCTCATTGTTTCTCTGCCTCTGAAACTACTTGCTAAAACCAATCCTTACAATCCAAAGTCAAAATGTAGGAAAACCTAAACTTATTTAGAATTAGTATTTATAAGACGTGAACTGCATACCTGTCTGTATCGCAGTCTGGCTCCATGGCCGCGAAGCAGGCGCTGAAGGAGTACTGCTGCTGCTTGTTTCTGTTTATAAATTCGCCTGGCTGCATACCTTCGCTGGTATTTCTGAATGACCACAGCTGCCCAGGTCCTCCTCAAAAACTTACACAAGCTGAGAAGGATGAACAGAACAATGGTATAATTCTGGAAATAACTAAACAGTGAGGGGATCCTCAGTCTTGGTTTCATAAAATACAGATTCAAACTGTGCACTCACGCCCGAGCCTGGTGTCCACGTATGAATCTCTGCATGGTGACTGCCGCTCTGCGTAGACGCAGGTATTTCTTGCGAGCGAGCCAGCACCGGATGGTCTTCTGGATCTGTACACAAGCCACCCGCAGTTTATTGGCTCGCAGTTTCTCCAAATATGCCACCTGCCCAGCCCGGAGGAAGATCTTAGTTTTCCCAAACTGGTACTTATCTTGGTCCTGTAAAGAGAACTTGACAATTAGAAGACTTGCGATGATGTGTGTCATTGTAATCTAATCAAGACCCAAGCCTATAATGTTTACATATAATAGCATGCAACTCCATTATTACTGTCGGAGCACGAAGAATTGAGAGACCTGTATTAGCTGCGCTAGAACGTTCTGGCAGGTTAACCTCATGTCTGATTGCACATCTTTCTGCTTCATCAGAACCCGGTACCGACTGAAAAACTCCTCATAAGTCCACCTGAAAAAGAGTGTATGAATCAATGACAGTCAATAATGTTGAAAAAGACATACTATTCATCCATCCATCTTCCTCCACTTAACAGGTCTAGGCTTCCCTCTCCCCATCATACTATCCAGCTCCTCCTGGGGGATCCCGACGCATTCCCAGGCCAGTCTACATATATAATCCCTCCGGTGAGTTCTGAGTCTGCCCTGGGGCCTGGAGTAGGATGTGCCCGGAAAAGCTCTAAAGTGAGGTGACCAGGAGGCATCCTAATCAGACAACCGAACCACCTCGACTGACTCTACACCTGGATGTCTGAGCTCCTCATCCTATTTTTTAGGCTGAGCCCAGATACCCTCTGAAAGAAACTAACCTTAGACGCTTGTATCCACAATCTTACTCACTACCCAAACCTCATGACCATAGGTGAGGGCTGGAATGTAGATGAACTGGTAAATCGATATCTTTGCTTTTCGACTCAGCTCCCTCTTCACCAAATGAGAGCAGTTGAGATGAGATGGTTTAAATGAGATACTGTCATACAGTTTATTTCACCTTCGTTCCATTTGTTCCATACATATAAAGAATTTTTGTTTATCATTTTTAGGTAATATTGTTCAGCTACTCATTTCATTCTTGAAATGACCAAATTAACTTTTCATGCTGCAGAATTAATAAGAACACAAGAGACATTTTGTTACACTGAGCTATACAGGGACTACAGAAGGAGAAGCTGCATATTTGCTTTGGATGGTCAAGTTGCCAAGTCTCAAGAGATGACAAGACAAATAGATTTTTGACATTTGTAAAGGGTAAATCATATGCAAGCATGTCAGAAAAACCATTAAAACGGTCTACAAACAAGGAGGTTTGGAAGGAAAACTTCAGACATTGATACGTGTTGTGAACCTGACCCCCTTTGGATCAATTTCTTAACCGAATAGGTTCATCTGCTGGTTACAACAATAATGATTCAATATAAAATCACAGTCGACCACTTATTTATGAGATGCATGGAAGGAATGCCAACCTGAAAAATTAAATAAATCTACCCCCATAATTATGACTCACCACTTTATAATGAAATGAAGACATTTAAATCAGATATACATACACTGCCTGTCAAAAGTTTTAGAACATCCCCATTTTATCTTTTAAAAAAAAAAAAAAAAAAAAAAAAAAAAGTGCATTTTATTCATTTTATACATGTCTTCATATACTCTGAATTAAAAGCTACACATTCACTAGTGAACAGTCTATGTGCTTTATCCTCGATTATCAGTTTATTTTGGCAGAATACAAAAGGTTTCACAGTAAAACCACCCCAGCTCACAGGCTTAGTATCTATTAAAAACCTGCATCTTGTTTTGATTCTATGTCTCTTTTCAATAACAAGACCGTGTGACCAGAGGAACGATCTTGTACATGAGATAACTTGGCAGGGCGATACCAATTTGTAAAAAGTCAGATCATTAGGAAACAGAAGGAGGCATAAAATTTCAAGAAAAGGAAAAAGATGTTTACTAATGTCACTGCACCCGGTCCAGGGGTCAGTGACACTCGCGTACAGGAGAAATCAAATCGTTTTAGAAAGACGTTGTTGTCATTTCCATTTCCAAGTGATAACACTGTATTTAAGGGCAGCACGATAACGTAATGATTAGCATGTCCACCTCACAGCAAGAAGTTTTTGCATGTTCTCCCAGTGCTTGCACAGGTTTCCTCCAGGTACTCCGGTCTCCTCCCGCGGTCCAAAGACATGCACATTAGGCTAACTGGCTGTTCCAAATTGCCCCCAGATGTGTGAGTAAATGGTTGTATGTATGTTGTTGTGCAATGCTCTGGCAAGCTGTTCAGGGTGTACCCTGCCTTCACCCAGTGTTGGATGGGATAGGCTTCAGCCTTCCCGTGACTTTAGTAGGATTAAGTGGTTCAGCAAATTAGTGAGTGAGTGAACACTGTATTTCATTTCATTTAATTGTTGTGAAATTATTCACATTTAATGAAATCACAAAAAAAAATGGACTTATTAAACTCAACACCTTTTAGTCAAATTTCACTTAAACAATTTGTGGTATTCTTTCGACGATGGAAATCAAATATCATTCTGGAAGTCCGCCCCCCCTCAATGTTGTTGCAGGTGTTTCTACAAATGTGCTGCACTTCTTGGTTGCTTTGCCTTCACTGTTTCGGGTACTTTATCCAAAACCATCTTGATGGGGTTTAGGTCTGGAGAGCATGCTGGGGCCACTCTATGACTTGAATCCTAACGCCTTGTTCTTTTCTTCTAAGGTATTTCTGATATACTGCATATGTTTTCTCCTTTTCAGGTCATTTACTGGACTTAAACTGCTTATATTTCAATAAAATGGAAAAAAATGGGGTGTTCTTAAACTTTTGACGAGTAGTGTAAATGACAAAAGTCACCAATTCCCAAAAATGTACAAACACAAAAATGTGTGCGTAATCTTAAATGACCATATTTGGTATAATAGCTGAACCTGGATGGAAAGCCTGCTGCAGAGATGCGGATAGTTTCTAGTACACCACATGCCCTTAACTGCTGCACTGCTCTAATAGGGTTCATCCTAAAAAGAGAGAGAGAGAGAGATGAGATGAGACGCATATGGCAGATAGAAAATAATATGAAGCAAGAATCAGAGTAAAAATTATGAGATGTTGACAATGAAAGTTTTACTAACATAAAAGGAGTTTTCTGGTCATTGGGCTTTATGCAGCGCACATAATGCGGAGTTGTGGCATTTAAAGTGTCCATGAGCAACTGCAAAGAGTTTCGGAACTAAAAAGGAGGAAAAAAAGGAAACTACAATACTTATGGCAAGGCATACAGTACTGGTGAGTGTTCAGACTATTCTCTGGTCTCTAGTGTATTTAACAAAATGTTTTATACAATCAAAAGCAACGCATGTGTAAATGAACATGATATACCTGCAGTCCAACAGATTTCTTGTGCTCTCTGAAAGACTTTCCCACTTGTATCCCCTTTGTGCAACTTGAGGATACTTTGGCTGGTGCTTTTTCCTCTTCCTGAAAGATCTCCAGCAGCAACGCAAACTAAAAAAGTGCACGGGAAGCCAAATGCTTTCTGATATGAAAAGATTTTACAAATTTCTACATGTTAATGTGAATTCTCAAATGTTGTAATTTTTTTCCACTGTTACTGGGACGGACAAACCTTACTCGATTTCAGCACATTTATCTGTTCCTCATTCACCGTGTCTTTGTTTTTCTCTAGAAACCCCTTACACTTATACTCCACCTGATGCACAGAATCAAACATAAAAAACATTTAAGATAGGCCAAAAAAGTATTATAAACTCATAAAAGAGCCCTTATAAAACTTTTAAAAAATATACCCTGTCTGCAAAATGACGGATAATGAAAGACTTGTTGGATATGCGTGGCTTTTCAAAGTGAACACTCTTCTTCAGGTGGGTGTTATATAGCTTTTGTGCCCACGAATCATCTGATCCCTTTGGCATCTGTGGGTTTTGTGACAGGACATGAAATGAAAATGAATACAGTGAAGTGACAAAACAAGACACTATCTATCTGTGTAGGTATTTTCCTGAACCTAACCATTTATCATGCAACCCATGCAATAAAACTAATGAACAAATCATGAATAGGTGGTGAATGGTTTGCCACATGAATAGGTTTATTTATGGTTGAGTAATCGGGAAGGATGGAGGAAAACGAGTGGAAATATGTAGGATGACTGGGTGGATGGATAGGTGAGTAAATGGATAGATGGATGCAGGGCTGCATGAATGGGTTGTTGGGCAAATGGATTGGTTCTAATGATTATTAAAATTATTGGATGATTGAATGAATGGATGCAAAATTGGGCGGCTGGATGGATGAATAGATAGTAAACTGGGCGAAAGAACAGACGAATCGATGGATAGTGAACTGGATGAATGGATGGAAGGATGGATAGCTGGAGAATTAGGTGGTTGTATGGACGGACAGTGATTTGGGTGACTGGATGGATGGATGAATGGTTGGACAATTGGGTGGCTGTATGGACAGATGGTAAATTGGGTGGGTGAGTGGATGGAGAATTGGGTGGCTGAATGGAAGATGAATCGGGTGGCTTGATTTGATGGATGGATGGAAGGAAGGAAAAAGAATTGGGTGGCTGGATGGATGAAAGGTGAACTGGGTGGCTGGATTGGTGGAAAGTGAAATTAGGTGGCTGGATAGACAGATGGATAGATGGAAAGTGAATTGGGTGGCTCAATGGATGGATGAAAAGTTAATTGGTGGCTAGATGGATGGATGGATGGAAGGTGAACTGGGTGGCTAGATAGATGGATGGAAGGTGAACTGGGTGTCTGAATGGATGGATGGATGGAAGGTAACCTGGGTAGATGGATGGAAGGTAACCTGGGTGGATGGATGGCTGAATGGATGAATGGAAGGTGAACTGGGTGGGTGGATGAAAGGTGAACTGGGTAGATGGATGGATGGAAGGTCTGTGTCCCAAGGTCTGCCACTAACCATATCGTGAAGTTTGCTGTTGACATAACAGTGGTGGGTCTCATGAGAGATGATAACGATCTGGCGTACAGAGAGGAGGTGGAGCAGCTGGTGAGACAACAACCTGATCCTGAACGTCGACAAGACCAAAGAGATCATTGTGGACTTCAGGAAGATCCAGCCCAGCCAC
>JAQMYF010000007.1:5845742-5861206 GCA_030014195.1 Neosilurus mollespiculum
TATTACATTTTGTACAGTTTTTGCCATTTGCACTAGATTCTATATATTTGCACTATATTCTATATATTTTGCACAGTTTTTGCCATTGCACTATACTCTGTATATTTTGCAGTTTTTGCCATTTTCCACCATACTGTTATACTGTCCTTATTGCATATTTTTATACTGTGAACAATGCTTCTTATTATATATTTATATAATACTATATATGTTTTTTTTATATAAATACTGTCTATATTTCATATATATTTATGTCAATCATTTTTCATCTCTTATACTGTAGCGAGCAAATGCAACGACATATCGTTCTGTATACACCTGTATATCTGAATGACAAATAAAGCTAAGTCTAAGGTGAACTGAATGGCTGGCTGGATGGATGGATGGAAGGTGAACTGGGTGGCTGGCTGGATGGATGGATGAAGGGTGACCTGGGTGGCTGGCTGGCTGGATGGATGGAAGATGAACTGGGTGGCTGGCTGGATGGATGGAAGATGAACTGGGTGGCTGGCTGGATGGATGGATGGAAGCTGAACTGGGTGGCTGGCTGGATGGATGGATGGAAGATGAACTGGGTGGCTGGCTGGATGGATGGATGGAAGATGAACTGGGTGGCTGGCTGGATGGAAGATGAACTGGGTGGCTGGCTGGATGGATGGATGGAAGATGAACTGGGTGGCTGGCTGGATGGATGGATGGATGTATGGTGAACTGGGCGAAAGAACAGACGAATCGATAGATAGTGAACTGGATGGATGGATGGATAGCTGGAGAATTAGGTGGTTGTATGGACGGACAGTGCTTTGGGTGACTGGATGGATGGATGAATGGTTGGACAATTGGGTGGCTGTATGGACAGATGGTAAATTGGGTGGGTGAGTGGATGGAGAATTGGGTAGCTGAATGGAAGATGAATCGGGTGGCTGGATTTGATGGATGGATGGAAGGAAGGAAGAAGAATTGGGTGGCTGGATGGATGAAAGGTGAACCTGGTGGCTGGATTGGTGGAAAGTGAAATTAGGTGGCTGAGTAGACAGATGGATAGATGGAAAGTGAATTGGGTGGCTGGATGGAGGAATGAAAAGTTAGTAGGTGGCTGGATGGATGGAAGGTGAACTGGGTGGCTGCCTGGATGGATGGAAGGTGAACTGGGTGGCTGGCTGGCTGGATGGATGGAAGGTGAACTGGGTGGCTGGCTGGCTGGATGGATGGAAGGGTGGCTGGCTGGACGGATGGTGAACTGGGTGGCTGCCTGGATGGATGGATGGAAGGTGAACTGGGTGGCTGGACGGGTGGTAAACTGGGTGGCTGACTGGATGGATGGATGGAAGGTAAACTGGGTGGCTGGCTGGCTGGATGGATGGAAGGTGAACTGGGTGGCTGGCTGGATGGATGGATGGAAGGAGAACTGGGTGGCTGGCTGGATGGATGGATGGAAGGAGAACTGTGTGGCTGGCTGGCTGGCTGGCTGGATGGAAGGTGAACTGGGTGGCTGGCTGGATGGAAGGTGAACTGGGTGGCTGGCTGGATGGAAGGTGAACTGGGTGGCTGGCTGGATGGATGAATGGAAGGTAGCTAATTGCAATGTAGCTAATTTTTACGCTAATTTTTGAGCCTGGAAGCCTCTTCTGAATTATGTAATAAATTTCTTCATTTTTTTTATTAATAAGATCACCACCACAAGGGCTCTCATCTCAGCTCCTGCTTTTGACCCTTCTGTTCCTGTCTTGTGTTCTGCTGTTTTTGATCAGTTTGAACCTGTGACTTTGTCAGTGTTAGAGGACGTTGTTAACCATATCAAGCCCTCTGGTTCCCCCATGATACTGTCCCCCTCCTAGGTTTTTTAAAGAGGTTTCCCCGTGCATAGGTCAGTCAGTTCTCACTATTATTAACAACAGACGGTCTTCTGGTGTAGTTCCTGTGAATTTTAAACACTCTGTAGTGCAACCCCTAATTAAGAAACTTGGTCTCAATCACTCAGTTTTAGCAAATTTTAGGCCAAGCTGCCATTCATACAGTGGACCGCAACATTTTATCATCTTGTTTACAGCACCTACTTGGGCATTTGTGGTACTGCCCTGAAAATCTCCTATCTGGCGGATAGAACCATTAGTGTAAACATTGCTGGTTCTGAATCCTGCTCCTCTCCCCTGTTATGTGGGGTTCCACAGGGCTCAAATTTAGGGCCTCTGCTGTTCACACTCTATATACTTCCTCTGGGCTATATTTTTAGAAAGCATGGTGTCTCCTTCCACTGCTGTGCTGATGACCACTAAAGCAGATCGATTCCTTTTCAGCTCACCTCTTTTTCTTTGCCTAAATGACATAAAAGCTTGGATGGCCCTTAACCTTTTCAATTTTAATGACAAAAAAACTGAAGTGATGGTGTTTGGTCCCAGTGGCTCCTGTGAGTCCCCTCCTGGTGACCTGGGTCCCTTGGCACTGTATGTAAGGCCTGTGGTTACAAATCTGGGTTTTAAGATGGACAGTGATTTTAAGATGGACCATCAAATTGCTGCAGTAGTGAAGTTCAGCTTTTTTTTTTAATTTAAGGCAGCTGGCAAAGGTGAAACCCATCCTTTCGCGACAGCATTTAGAGTCAGCAATCCATGCCTTCATCACATCTCAGCTGGATTACTGCAGTGCACATTATTTTGGAGTCAGCCAGTCTTTCCCCTCAAGTCTCAAGTTGGTTCAAAATGCAGCTGAACATCTTTTAACTGGAGCTCTCAAAAAAGACCACATTACACCCATTCCGGTTTTGCTTAATTAGTTACTGGTGTATCTTAGAGTTAATTTTAAACTTCTTTTAATTGTTTTTAAATCCATAAATGGCCTCGCCCCACCTTATCTCTCTGAGCTGCTTCATCCATATGCCCCTACCCGGTCTCTTAGGTCAGCTGATCAGCTGCTCCTAGCTGTACCAAAACCAATGCAGAAGCTCAGAGGGGGCCGAGCGTTTTCCATCGCCGCTCCTAAATTGTGGAACAGTCTGCCATTTCACGTTAGACAGACCCCTTCATTGTCCACTTTTAAAACCCATATGTACTCTTTGGTTTTTGACCCAGTATGAGACTTAGACTTTTATTTGTTATTGTTTGTTTTTACTTATTGATTGTTTTTATGTTGTTTTGATTTGTTTTTATCTATTTTTATATTAATTGTTTTTATGTTTTTAATGTTTTATGTTTTGCTTTAATTTTACTTGTGATGTACACACTTGGTTTCAGCCATGGTTGTGTGAAGGTGCTATATAAATAAAGTTGGTATGGTAAGATGAATTGGGTGGCTGGATGGATGAATGGAAGAAGAACTGGGTGTTTGGATGGATGGAAGGTGAACTGGGTGGCTGGATGGTAAACTGGGTGGCAGGATGGATGGATAGTAAACTGGGTGGCTGGATGGTAAACTGGGTGGGTGGATGGAGAGCTGGGTTTGCTGGATGGATGGATGGTTGGATGGAAGGTGAACTGGGTGGCTGGAAGGTGAACTGGGTGGCTGGAAGGTGTACTGGGTGGCTGGATGGATGGATGGAAGGTGTACTGGGTGGCTGGATGGATGGATGAAAGGTGAACTGGGTGTCTGAATGGATGTATGTTTGGATGGAAGGTCAATTGTGTGGTTGGATGAATGGACAGTGAATTGGGTGGCTGGCTAGATGGATGGTGACTTGGGTGACTGAATGGATGGATGGATGAAAAAAAAAAATAAGGGCACACATACCATGCACTCCTCATCAAGCAGATCCAACACTCCCATCTTGGCCTCAATCAGATTAATACATGGCATATTGTCATAGAACTCAATCAGAGTCCATGGAATCTTTTCCTTTATGTATTCCTCTTGCTCCAGTTTGAACACATGCTTTGGTAAGACAGTAATGCAAGATGGTTTTTGTTGCTTTGGACAGAAGTGATATTTTGAACACATGCCTTTGCTGATGTAGAACAGGGTGTGAATGCAACTCACTTACCATATTAAACTGCTGTTGGAGTTTTTCATTAGCGTAGTTTATACAAAACTGCTCGAAGCTATTTTTCTCAAATGTTTCAAACCTAAATTCACAAAGTACATGATTTAACAGCAACATGGCTACACCATATATATATATATATATATATATATATATATATAAACACAATACATTTTATAAATATATATAAAACACAATACATTTTTAATGAAAAGCTTATCCATACAATTTCAAAAGGTTAATAATGCAACCAATAATTACCCATAAATGTCCAGCACCCCAATGAACGAGTGCTGCTTGCTGGATGAAAGCAGAGCCTTATTGATCTGACAAACTATCCATGTAAAAAGTTTGGAGTAGATGTGCTTAGCCAAGGCATCACGGCCATCCACTGCCTCTGATTTGGCCAGAGGCTTACTGAAGGTTTCTGTAGCGGTCTTCAGTCTTTTATAACAAAACCAATGGGCCATGGCCTCAGGAGACACCATCAGTAGATCACAGAATAGAATCAAGTGATTGTTTGAGGCCTGAAATCAGTGTACAGGAACAACAAGGTGGCTCTTGTCAAAGTCACTCAGATTATTATTTTTTTCTTCTTCAACACTTGTAACCTGATGTCTTGTTTTTATACAACACTGACCATAAATACTGAATTGACTGATGCTTAAGCTTGACATGTTTCCTGCTTTAAACACACCAACTTTGAAAACTTTGACTGCTCACTTTATGTCTATACATCCCACTCCTTGGCAAGTGCCACTGTACACGTCACCCTTGATTTCCCGTACCCGTTTCCCGGATTTCGGATTTCCCGGACAAAATCCGGCGCCGGACATCGTTTGGTATTGCCAGAAAAATGCTCGGACAAGTCCGGGAATCGATGATGGAAGTCGGGGTCGGTCATGATTTTCCAAATTCCCTCCTGTCTGGCCTGTTCCTGTCCGAGTGGATGGACGAAAATGAAGCAGCAGAGGGGCACGAAATAATGTCCAATGAACAGATAGTTGCATCGGTGATGGGAGAGCGAAGTGAAAGTCAGGACATTGAACATGAGCTGGAAGCCACATTTAAAATGAATGTGATAAAAGAATGTGCTGATACGCTCCTTAAGTTTTGTGGAAGCACAATATTGTGTATTGAGTGTTGGATGTGTGTTGTAAAAGTCCGGGACTGCTGCTGAATAATGGTGATTGCCGGACTGATTATGGTAAATGTCAGGGAAAGGGTAAGGACTCAGGACATTAGCGATTGCCAGACTTTTGAGGTCCCCGGACAGCCTATCCCCCCTAATTGTCGGGGAAATTGAGGGTGAAGTGTTTTGAAAATCAGTGTTATTCACTTTACTGTCAGTAGACAATGTTTTCACTGATACCTTAAGCCAGGATAAACAGCCCATTCACAATATTTTAAGAGTATTTAAAAATACACTAACTGCCCCCTTGTATGCTTGAGCTCACAAATGCCCATGATTGGCTGGTGATCGCTGACAGACGCTGATGATTGGATGGTGATCGCTTTAAATGATGGGGAGGTAAATGTATGCCATCCCTACCGTGAGAGTCAGCTTCCATGGACTCCCAGCCACAGATGGCTGCGTACATCAACCTAGATTCAAACTCATAGTAGTATAGTAGTCATGAACCTTGTCAATGTGCCACTTGGGAGCCCTTATGGATTGATTCTTGATTTCCTACAAGTTGAACTAAGCTCTCAAATGGAAGCGAGAACACTGTTAACAGGAATGGTCATCATCTCACTCATACTCACTGAGATGCTGCAACTTCCTGAGCCTTTCCCCGTCATCTCTACATTGCACAGGTGAAGAATGGCAGCCAGGATTTGGAATAAATCTAACTGTTGACTTTCACTAAAACCTGTGGCAGAAATTAAAACTGTTAATAACAATATCCGATTGTTTATCAAGATCTCAACACTATTTCCAAACCTGAGCCCATTTTTTGACACTCACACAGTCTACTGTCTAGAGAAAACACAAAATCAATGTAGTTATTTTACCTAGAAGTGAGAGAGCCCTTCGAGTGACTTGCATTTCCTGAAGGTCAGCCACTCCATCTATGATGAGGCTTCTGCCTTGATTAGTGCACTGAAACTCAGACGCGCTGCCTTCAAACAGAGAGCGATTACTCAGAGGTATGGTACAATGAAACTAGGAATAAAAATCAGCGTGGTAATTCTATGACAGAACAACATGATAATGGCAGAATGATACTGATAATAAATACTACATATATTTTTATGTTAACAAAATAGTATAGATTTAAGCACTGCCTAAAAGCGGAGCTCCGAATAGATGTCTCTATTGCCTTTCCTTTCACTAACTGATTTCTGCTTTCATTTGTATCACCTGCCTTGTTAGTTAAATGATCCGATTAACAAGTTCATGTTCTGTCAAGCAACTGCTTGCAGCATTTGGTCCATGAAGAATTATTAACCTGCAAGTCTGTCTCCATTAAAAATAGAATTTTTTAAAATAGCTCATAGACCACCACTTATATCTGAGTTAGATTGCTTTTTATTCTGTGTGAGTCTGAGCTTATATTTTTTTATTCTATTATTAATTTTATTTTCTTTTATTAATTTTTTTTCTTTCAGTTTCATTATTACTAATAAATTTGATTATTTTGTCTTTAATTTGTAAATCTGCTTTTTTTGTCTTTAATTTGGTTTGTGTTTTTTTGGGGGGTTTTTTTGCTGCTCATCATCATGCAAGTCAACGATACATAACAGCCAATCAGCACCGACTCAGCGACACAACAGCCTTATTGGATTTCCTGTGATGGACACATGCAAACACTGGATGGACATGGGACAACCATCCAAAAAACATTCCATGGCTATGGTGCTCGTCTCACAAGCTCCACTATTAATTTCTGTGACAACTGTGGCTGCAATAATTATTTACATTTTTGAGACCTGAGTAAAAAGCTACGCTCATATTTCTCACTTTTAATTCTTGAAATTCCTATAAATCAAACAGAAGAATTATACCTAACTGCAGAGATTTGAATTCAGGTAAATGAGCAGAAGCACACAGTTGATAGAAGATGTGATAGTTGCGCTCTTCATTTGCCTGAAATGAGCAATATAGACATGACTTATTTGTACAAAGACACAGATGTTACTTTAACCATCACTTGCATGGAATTCAACAATCACAATTTTACTGTAGTTTATATGCGCACAATGCACTTTAATTAAAAAAAAAAAAAAGGGTTTAACATTAAAAGTTAATAAAAATCATGATAGAGAAGTATCAGGCATCGGCTTTGCAAGCTTCAGATAGTTTTTAAATCAGTAGGTGGTGTTTTGATCCATTTTCCACCCATAAAATGCAAATTTTATACAAATCTAAATTTTGTCAACATTAACACCAGCACAGATGTGTTTCATCACAGCACACACACTTTACTGTGCAGTACCCTTTTAAGGAAAGTGAGCACTTGTATTTATTTTTAATCTTCTAGACATTTTAACCTTACAGAATTCTCCTTTTTCCACATTCATGAAGGAAATTTGAAAGATGTTACAGGTAATGTTTAATAGATTTAAGGTAACCAAAGACTTGGCTTGGAGTTGTTGCAGTGATGAATAAACAAAACAGATGAATAAATTGTCCTACATGTCAAAGCACCAAGCAAAGCAAAGTTATTCATCACCATAACAGCTCCGAGACAAGTTGTCAGTTCATTTAAATCTATTTCTCAAACATCACTTGTAACGTCTTTCATGTATCTTTTGTGAATTACTAATCCTGGAAAAAAAAAAAAAAAAGCCAGATCAGTAAGAAAGATACACAGGATTATTAAGAATTGTTCAAATTCGTTAATAAGTTAATTTTTTTTTTTACTTTTTTGGAAAAGTAAGGTGGACATTACATACCAAAAGGTTTAAAAAAATAATTTAAAAAATTCAACAAGAGCTTTCCTTAAAAAGGTAGTGTACACTTAGAGTTATTTTTTTCACTGCAAACCAAATAATATGACAGTACTGTGATGAAACACATGTGTGCTGGTGTTAATGTCGATTAAATAATTCTTTTGATTAAAAATTTCTTTTAAAATTTTTATTTGTGGAAAATGGCCCAAACGCCACCTATTGGTTTCAAAAAATCCCCCTGAACTTTACAAGGACAATGCTAATGTATAGACAAATGTCTAATTTTTTCACCAGAGGTGTCCGGTGTCAGACATTCGTCACCTTGTTGTTGTTGTTATGGATTGGCTCTAAAAGTCCTACTCCTATGTTATTAGCGATCAGAATCACAGGAAACTTGGCAGACTTGTTTTTGTGGGCAACAGCTACAATTTCATGGAGCCCGAATTTGGATTTTTGAAGCGGAAACAACCAATGTTACCACTGCGGACCAAGCTCTGGCTCCAGCAATACATAGACCGAATAGCACGTAGCAACAGGGTCCAGTATACCATATTCCCGGAGCACACCCCACAAGATAACCCGAGGGACACGGTCGAAAGCCTTCTCCACAAAGTCCAAAAAGCACATGTGGGCAGGTTGGGAAAACTCCCATGCCCCCTCCAGGATCCTGTAGAGTGTGTAGAGCTGGTCAAGAGTGCTGCGGCCGGGACAAAAACTACATTGTTCCTTCTGAATCCAAGGTTCAACTATCGGCCGGATCCTCCTCTCCAGTACTCCTGAATAGACTTTCCCCAGGTACTCTGAGGAGTGTGATTCAAAAATAGTTAGAACACACTCTCCAGTCCCCTTTTTTAAAAAGGGAAACTACCATCCCGGTGTGCCAATCCAGAGGTACGGCCCCTGATGACCACGTGATGTTGCAGAGACGTGTCAACCAAGACAGTTCTACAACATCCAGAGCCTTGAGATGAAGCGGCCGGTATGAGAATCAGCACCTCGAAGTCCAAGGCCATGGTTGTCAGCTGGAAAAGTGTGGAGTGCACCCTCCAAGTCTGGAATGAGGTCCTGCCCCAAGTGTAGGAGTTCAAGTTTCTCGGGGTCTTCAAGTTCACAAGTGAGGGAAGCATGGAGCAGGAGATCGACAGGCAGATCAGTGCAGCCTCTGTTGTAAAGGGGAACTTGTACCAGTCTGTCGTGGTGAAGAGGGAGCTGAGCCAGAAGGCAAAGCTCTCAATTTATCAGTCGGTTTACGTGCCTACCCTCACTCATGGCCACAATCTTTGGGTAGTGACCAAAAGAACAAGATTGCTGATACAAGCAGCTGAAATGAGCTTCCTTCGCAGGGTGGCAGGGCTCTCCCTCAGAGATAGGGTGAGAAGTTCTGTCACCCAGGAGGAGCTTAGAGTAGAACCAGTTGATGTGGCTCGAGCATCTGTTTAGAATGCCCCATTTCGCGCATGTCCAATCGGGAAGAGACCCTGGGGCCAACCCAGAACAAGATGAGAGGACAATGTGTCTCAGCTGGTCTGGGAACGCCTCGGCGTCCCCCCGGAAGAGCTGGAGGAAGTGGCTGGGGGGAGGGACGTCTGGATCTCACTGCTTAAACAGAATTATGGTGTCATAGTCCAACTGCTCCATGATGTGTGGACAACATCAAATGAAATTTGGCAACATTATACTAGGTAACAATACCAAAAATTCTGTGGGGGCCAGTTTTGCACTTTATGACGTACTGCTCTGGAATCATATGAAACTTTGAATGCTTATCCTAGATGACCTGATGAGCAAATATATGGAGCTGAATTTTTTATTTTCAAACTGAAGGCAGAATTATTGGGATTACCATCTATGTAGGTGGACCTGAAGGTGTCACAGATATATATCCAGTGTGTAGCTCAATTGAACTTAACTTTTTTAATGTTAAATGTCCCTTATCCACCCCCACACCACATTTCCCACCCCTCTGAATGGGAGGAAAGAATTATTAAAGTAATGCATGGACCTGAAACACAACACGAGACTTCTCGAGCAGGTACGTCCTCATGTTAGCCCCAGAGATGTGGTGATTCCTGTCAAATCCAATCTCAATGTACTTCCCAAAGCGACTGCTGTTGTCATTCCTGGTCGTCTTTGCATTTCCGATTGCCTGGTTTTAAAGGTATTAGGTACATTTAGATGACTTAATATTGCCTTGCAAAATATAAAATGTCGATAATACAATACATTAATGATAAATTTACATACTCGTAAACTTAAATTTAAACACTAAAGCTTGGCAAAACAAGACTGAAAGGAATGAAGAACTTGAAGAATACCTCCATTATAGGGTTGGATGCCAACACTTTTTCCTCCACACTGGCTTCTGTTGAGGAACTGCTGACTGTAGCAAAGTAGCGCATGGTGTATTTAGCGGATACAGTCTTCCCTGCTCCAGACTCGCCACTCACTATGATAGACTGATTCCTCCCATCTCTTACAGGCGAACAAAGAGAAACAGTCTTACAGTCATCCTAGAGCAGAGGCTTACCAACCCTGGTCCTGAAGGACACCCTGTCCTGCACATTTTAGTGCTTTCCCTGCTCTGTCACACCCATTTCAAGTCATGAATAGAATTTATTAGCTAGTTAGATAAAGCAGGTGTATTGGGAACAAGGAATACACTAAAATTATCCAGGCAGGGGGTACTCCTGGACCCGTTTTGGGGAACCATGTATTTAATCCCTGTCTTACCCCTGATTTCCTCATGGCCAATTACCACCTATCAGGCTAGACTTCCTATCACACAACCACAACCAATCAGGGAGGGTAAAGTCAAATAGTACTTCCTTCAAGGCATGTGAGGACAGCCAACAACATCTTTTTAAACTGCTGCACACGCATTGTCAGGGGGAGGTGTAACACACTCAGAGGAAAGCGCTATCTGACCCCTCGTATGCATGAGCTCACAAACACTCATGATTGGCTAGCATCGCTTATAAGTGACAGGGAAGAGAATGTCATTATTGATTGAGAATGTCATCAATCAATAAGCAATAAGATGGCTGGGTGGGTCAGCAGGGGTGTGATGCTATGATTAACAGATGACAGGAAAAACACTTTTTTGTTGCACCACTTAAGAGACCTCAAATCAGCATTTCCCTTCAGCTAGTGGCCAAGTGATATAGGTTCTCTGCCTTCAACTGCTTGGATAAAGACATGCTTACTGCACATCATCTTTGGTTGATGTTAACAGCTATTCGAAGCAGTCTGGGGTGAAAGGAATTGGCTAGATTTTAAATTCCTGAAGTCTAAAACAGTGGTCTCCAACCCTGTTCCTGGAGATCTACCTTCCTGCAGGTTTTATCTCCAACCACAATCCAACACAACTCTTGGACCTCTTCAAGAACTTCTTCAAAGCAATAAATCAGGTAGCCAAGTGTGCATAATTAAGGTTGGAGCCAAAGTCTTCAGGAAGGTAGATCTTCAGCAACATGGTTCCTGACCCCTAGTCTAAAACAAGGTTGAGAAGATGTAGTTCTCTGTAAGGAGACAGAGCAAAAAGAATTGGACAATAAGTTCCCATACCGAGTCATCTGTTTGTAGGCTTCCTCAGCAACTGCAAAAATGTGTGGGTCCATGTCTCCCATGTTCTGTCCACTGTATGCATTAATGATGTCGGCTCCATAGATTGGCAGCGTCTCATAAGGATTAATTGCCACCAGGATGATTCCTAAAAAGAAACTAGCATTTCTTATTTTTCAGTATTTTCATGGTGATTGTGTTTTGTTATTTCACACACTATACATGTCAGGATATTATAAAGTATTGTAGCATGACCTCCACAGGCAAAATGTACAGTACTGTATTACAGTTCGCACACTGTTTAAGTACACGTGGCTCTAGACTCGCTGAGATCAGTTACTGAATGACTCACCGCAGTAGGTGTAGATAAGCTTCGAGTCGATGAATCTGATGCCCAGGTTGTGTAGTACAGCCGGTTCGTGAAGGTAGCTCAGAGCGGTCAGGTCGTTCTCACCCACCAGGATGTCTGGGTTACGAAGGGGAGGTGGCGTACTGCTTTTGGGGTCTAATTTGTATTCCAACTCCTTGAGATCAAAGTGAATAGTAGGTCAGTAATAGTCATGTTAGTGTGTGGACGTGGAAGCGAGGAAGTCCGAATACTGATCCAGAGTTTTTCAGTTTTTAAAAAAAGGTTCAGGGAAGTGACGAGGAAGAGCTTGTGCAGGTTCATGGGGATAATTGGGGGAAAACACTCTAGGTTTGTTTGTCTGCAGACTACAACTACATTCATTCATTCATTGTACTGCTTAATTGTACTAGGGTGACTCATCAACAAGGTCCGTGACTATCAACCTGGAGAACACCAGTTTGAATCCAGGTTGATGCCGCAGCCATCCGTGACCAGGAGTCCATTGGAGCTAAGTGGGAGGGAGGGATGGCGTATGCTCACTTCCGGTCACTCACAGCAACCACCAGCCAATCATGGGCATCTGTGAGCTCATTTGAATGAGAGGTGGATAGCTCTTTGCCGCCGAGTGTGTTAGGTCACATGTGCAGCAGTTCGTAAAGAGGCGGGTAGCAGCATCACATGTCACAGAGAGGGCATGTATATCTTTACGTCCCTCCCTGATTGGTGGTGGTCATGTGTTAGGGAGGGCCACACTTGACAGGTTGGAATCAGATAAGACTAAATTAGGGGAGATTATGGGGGAAATGGAAATAAATAAATATATAAATGTCATACTCTTGTCAGGGGAAGACTGGAGCCTATCTCAGCCTCCCTTTTCTGTTGCTGATGGTTAAGTTTTTTTGCCAGAAGATCAGGACACAATGAATCATAGCATGAATACAGACATCTACGGGTGCCACCTTACATGCCTGTAATCATGCTATTATTCATTGTGTCCTGATCTTCTAGCAAATAAAAAAAAACATCAGGCATCTGAAACATGAAACCATTTCAGGAGGAGTAAAAAAATATATAATCAAAAGGGATGGAACCGCTTGGATAGTGTTTAGCACGTCTGCCGAACAGCAAGAAGATCCTGGGTTTGAGTACTGGGCTTGTCAAGGGCGTTTCTGAGTGATTTCATTTAAAAAAAATGTTGCTATACTGTATTAATCCCGCAAGGGAAATTATTGCCTCTGGATTTAACCCATCTAAAGTGAGCACGCACACGTGCACACACACACACACACACTCACACACACTTGGAGCAGTGGGCTGCCTCACACTGGGGCGCCTGGAGAGCAGTTAGGTACCTTGCTCAAGGGCACTTCAGCTATGAAGGTGGAGGAAGGTAAGGTGCAGCTCACCCCCCCCCAAAACACACATTTTTTCCTGCTGGTTTGGGAATCGAACCAGTGACCTTTTATTCCCAGAGCCGCTTCTCTAACCATTAGGCCATGGCTGCCACCAAATTTTGCATGTTGTCCCCGTGCTTGCGTGGATTTCCTTTGGATACTCTGGTTTCCTCCCAGTCCATGCACATAAGGCTAAGTGTCTGTTCCAAATTGCCCCTAGCTGGAGTGTGAATATTTGTGTGTGTGTTGGCACTGCAATGGTCTGGCAAGCTGTTCAGAGTGTACACCGCCTTCACCCAGTGTCAACTGATATAGGCTCCAGCCTCCTATTAGGATTAAGTGGTTTGGCAGATGAATGAGTGCGAAACCACAGGGACTTTGATGTAACCATAATTAATTATACTTTTGCCGAGATTTTGCATATAGCAAAAGATAAATGATCAATTAACACCAAAACACAGGATTAAAACCTTGCATGGGTGTACTCCAGGTACTCCGGTTTCCTCCCACAGTCAAAAGACATGTACATTACGCTAACTGGCTGTTCCAAATTGCCCCTAGGTGTGAATGTTGTTGGTAGTGTGTGTCTGTTGGCCCTAAGATGGACTGGCAAGCTGTACAGGGTGTACCCCACCTTTGCCCAGAGTCGGTCTCCCAGCAACCCGAATACTAGTAAACAGTTCAGCAAATGAAAGAATGAATGACTGGTGGAGTGAACACACGCATTCACTGACCTTTTATATCTCACCAATTAAAGACATGCTGAAATGTATTAAGGAGGCATTTTTATAGGACATGTGGGCACACAAAGCTTCCTCTGACTTTGTGCGAGATGTTTTGAAAACTTTACGTGTGCATGTCTGTCCGCAGCAGTCCACTAAGACCAAGCACACACTCATGAACTGTGGACAGACAAACACACACAATTTCCTGCAGAACGAAAATCAGCGGGTCACAATACCTTCCGTGTTGCGCACACGAAAGGTAGTAATTAAAAGTAATCCTAACAGCTCTTCAGTGTTGTCTCATACACAGTGCAGTCAAGACGTTACATTTTTTATAATTAAATAAAACATTTTTCATTATAAATTATATAATTTTCAAGAATTTGAGTGGAATGTTAAAAGACTTAATATTAAATACTATTTCTAATCATATTTTCTAACATTACATTAATTTTTTTCTAACCTCCTGGTAGAGATATCATACTGTGACCTGATTTTTTTTAAGGTGACGTGTCGAGATTTCCAGCTGATCCACTGAGAAAATTACTGTAGTGTTGCGATTAACAATTTTTCTCTTTCCAGCTCACCGTGCCATCATCGAGCTTCAGCTGTAGAGCAGGGTCTCCTGGTCTGTAGTTTTTGGTCAACTCTGCAGATCTCCAAACCTCCTGAGAGTCTGGGATCCAAACTTGCGTACCCTGAAAGTATTAGGAAGCTGTTAATGATCTCAGATCAAGATAATGCAAGGGAAGGGAAATATTATGAAGAGTCAAACTTGTCTGGCCTGTATCATGCACTTTAGTGGAGATTTCATTTGTTTAGGGATTAAAGCTCTGAGCTGAATAATAGTAAAAAAAAAAAATGAAATAAAGATTGAAAACACTGGGCAAGGGACCTGGAGTTGATCTTTCTGAGAAGGTGATGGATGTAAATTTGTATGAATGATGAATTTTGAAGAGAATATATTTGAAAATGAGCACTGTTTCACAGACTCCCACTCAAGGGCGAGGGCTATGGGACGTGAGGGCTGTTCATGCATTAACAGTTATTCTTAATAAAAATTTATTGACAGATTAAAGTATTAAACAGCTGACTTTAGATCAACAACTGCCTTTCAGGGTTCTGTAATACTTTAAAAGTCCCAGTGAATCTGATGTCAGCGTGCAATATGTTTTCGAACAATTATGTATTTCAATTAAAAACAGAAAGCTAGTGGGGGACTTTTTCATGCATATTGACTGGCAATTATAGCATCCAATAGCACTGAAGGTAGCTAGCAGATCACCACAGAAAATCATGAGGACAGGCATGGTCCGGTTCTAGTTCCAAGCAGAGGAACACGGATGTGTGCAGGGCTAGCAGCAGACAGGCCGAATAGCGGCTCATAGAAGACTAAGTACACATGTTGACCAGTGGCTCATAGAAGCGTGAGACTAAGCAGACATGTTGAATAGCAACTCATAGGAGCTCAAACGAGCTCGAGAGCCAGAGACCAGGTGGACATGTTGAAAAAGGAGCCGGAGACCAGGTGGACATGTTGAAAAAGGAGCCGGAGACCAGGTGGA
>JAQMYF010000007.1:5887644-5903033 GCA_030014195.1 Neosilurus mollespiculum
CCCCCCCCCCCCCCCCCCCCCCCCCCCCCGGAGAGAGAAAAAAATGAGACGGAGAGATGAAGAAATGAGAAGATTCTCTTATTTTTAAATACATTTTTCACATCTTAAAAATTGGCTGACTTAGTGAAGTGGAGTGATGTCACAGAGAGGAGTCTGAATCTGGAATTAGCGGTTATGTCACAGTAGACGTGTGAGCCGTCTCTTATGGCTGGCTCCCAGGTCTATATCACAGAGAGGGGTTTGAATCTGTAAAAAGGATATCTGCAGATACGGGTTCCAAGCCAATGCTTGGACCATGGGCGTAACCACGTCCCCTTAATACTGGAAAAATACAAATCTGTCTACAATTTACTTTCCTTTATCTGTTTGTTAAGAAAAGAAACGGTGTGACCGCCCTTCTCTCTATTTGCACACTTGGTTGCGCCCGGCCCCGGCGGCTTTCTTTGAAACACTGGTCTGACTGACACTGTCACAGCCAGGCTAGAGGGAGGTCTGATACAGATCATGGAGGGAGTACTGTTAGCAGCTAAAAAGCAGAAAAAGCAGGACCATCTGGCAGACATTAGAGTGTTTTTTTCAGACAGTAAGCAACTAAATACCTAAATAACAGTGCTGTTGCCAACATGAGTGCGCAATTTTTTTAATTAATGTGAAAATATGTATCGTGTTGAAGTGATTCAGTAAAGATATAGGCAAATAAAACTATAAGGTTGGCTATCTGCTTCTGCCTCTGAGGCGAACTACGTTTGTGTAAATCAGTGCGCCCCTCCCGCACGTGCACAGTCACACCGCATGAGAACGGGAGGACGAGAGTAGGAGGATTTGGATGGAGAGTTTGGTTGTTATTGTGTTGCTAATAAAATAATATGAGAGATAATCTCCCCCCCCGTGTGTGTGTGTGCTTTGTGATGGACAGTTATATAGTTAAAATTCAACTGACATCTGAACATATAGGCTTGGGTGGGTTAAAGCAAATAACATTAAAATCAATAATACATTTGTTTACATTAGGTTAAAATCAAAACTTTACATTTACAAAAAAAAATTTACATTTTAAATCTGTGATGTAATTCATATTAAACTTTTCATTGTAAAATATCACATTAATTTTGAGACAACTCAACAAAATACAGATAAACTTGGAATTAACTTAAAAGTCCACTGCACATTCTTGTGATTCCAATCAGAATATAATTTTCATATACTAATATAAAACAGAATTGAGGGAAATGCACTTCTACTTTCTAGGGGAGAGTTTGCAATAGGACATTACCTACAGTAATTGGGCCAATTTACAAAATATGGTACACAGAGTGTGTATAAAAATATACGTGTATGTACATACACACACAGGTAATTTTACAGTCAGGGAACACATACAAATAAACTCATCTAATATATAAGTATCTGTTAGGACAAGGCCTTTATCATTTAAAATTTCAGAGCTCAACAAATATTTGTTGTGCAAATACAGGCATGTATGTTGGACCTCCCATTTTATGGAAAAATATCCTGTTATCATAATATATGTTGATGGGGGACACCAAACCTGTCACTTGCCAGCTTTTATATGACCACACTTTGCAGGAAATTCCAATTACTGTTGAACAATGTTTAGTACATATGTACCTTTACAGGTAATATGGTATTTGTTGTCAAACTGAAATGTATAACCCCAGTCAGAGCCCTTGTTCAGGAGGGGACATTATTGATGGACAAAACATGGCACTTATGACGGTTCACAAAAATGATCGTAAACAGTGACCAGCCAGTACAGCAAAAACCAGTGACTTAGATATAGCATACAGAGTGAAAAACAACAAATACATGTTTCATTATCCACTTTTTATTTTCCATACAGCATGTTTAATAAAACATCAAAACAATCTGACATAACATATACGCACTGTTATGTTTGTATAAATCACACTATTTAAGAAACCATTAGAAACAGTGCACATGGGGTACATAAAATAGTAAATTAATAATACTATTATTAGTTCTATAAAAATATGTAAGTGTTAATGGTCAAAAATGACTTTTGTTCCCTGACTGTAAAACTGCCCTTATACATGTATACACACATTTTATAGACAGATCAACACTCTGTTCAATAACAAGAGGTTGAATTTATAAAAGTGAAGAAAACTTCTGTGTATAAATTTAAGTAGAAACTCATAACATGCAGTATATTGTGTATTAAAATGTACTTGGAACATGGGTTTTCTGAGTAAAGATGACATCCTGAAGCTATTTGGAGTAACAGGAACTATTTCATATAAATATAAACATAAATATGCTTTTAATGAACTGAAGCAAACACATCAGTGTGTTTATATGTGTGTGTTAGTGCACTGTTGAGTGAACATGAATGAAATAAAAGTTAGTTAGCAGTACACAGCAGGATGAATACGTGTCACTTACCCCTGTTCCAGTGATCAGCCATCTTTGTAAACAAACCCTCTCTCAAGCCTATAGTAGTATTATTATCCCACAAACTATCAAGATAACCAGTCAAAAACTAACCAGTCGGCTAAAAAGCAAACAACAGGTGCAAAATTAAACTAAACAAAACTAAAATGGTTCCTCGCTCTCTCAAAAGGGCTAAAACAATCCAGGAAATGTTAATCCGTCTACTGGATTAGCTGGCTAGTCGATTTATGCTAGCAGTGCCTGCCATCTTTGCTCGGCCGTGATTGGCTAGTGGGTCAACCTCATAAGCGGTGAGAATGAGCTTCCAGCTAATCCTAAACTGTAGCCGTGAGCCGTTCGACCAATAGCAGCGTAGAAGGCGGGTCTTATCGGGATACGGGTAACAGCGACAAATGCGTTTCATAAGATGTCAGGGTAGAAAGCATCCTCCATGTAAAAGGAGTCATCAAGGTAATTTATCTTTAACTGTGTTAATAAATGCATCTTTTTTTTTAATAGTAAAATGTGTGTTGGTGCTTATGATATGATTATGATTAGGGTTTATGAATGGTTACGAACAGCATCAATGTTAAATGGCTATTTATAGGAGACTTGTTCAAGATGTGTTCATCATGGCAGATATAAATAAACAGTTGTTATATTTTGTGTGTGTGCTGTTTAAATTTATTGGTTTGGGGTTTTGAGGTTATTTTCTACTTTTTCAGCATTGTCTACAATATTCAACTGCTTTGTCTTTACTGATTAAATCTTATTTCTAATGTCTGTGTTATTATAATGACTATAATTATACAATTATTATAATAATTTGCTTTCACATTTTATGGACAGTTTTATATGTGTAGTAATGTAATATTTGTAGTATATGATCAATCTACAATCTACTACACGGGTGGTACGGTGGTGTAGTGGATAACAACACGAAGGTCCTGGGTTCGATCCCGCTTTCGTGTGGCGTTTGCATGTTCTCCCTTGCTTGCGCGGGTTTCCTTCGGTTAGTATGGTTTCCGCCAACAGTCCAGGGAATTGCACACTAGGTTAGGTTAATTGGTTTTTCCAAATTGCCCATAGGTGTGGCACAGTGGTTAGCACGTGCACCTGACAGCAAGAAGGTCGTGGGTTCGATTCCTGAGTTGGGCATTCCTATGTGAAGTTTCCATTGTGTGGGTTTCCTCTGGGAACTCCGGTTTCCTCCAACAGTCCAAAGACATGCACATTAACTCACTAGCTGTTCCAATTTGAGTGTGGCGTGAGTATGAATTTTTGTGTGTGTGTTGAACTGCGATGGTCTGGCAAGCTGTTCAGATTGTACCCCACCTATGCTGATTGTTGGCTGAGATAGGTCCAGTTTCCCGGCAATCCTAGTAGGATTAAGCAGTTCAGCAAAGAGTGAGTGATAATCTGTTACACTGAGGCTCATCCTGATATTTCTCTTGTTTTGCTTGGGTTTTTTTTTTTTTTTTCAGATTCTATCTCGTCTTCTTGTACTCTTTTAATCACAAAGACAAAATCAAAATCAATGGATGTTTAGTGAATAAACGGACATCCACATCACATCCAAACTGGGATGCTGCCCAGTGTTGGTTAGTTCAGGATCCTCTGAACTCCTGCATCGTGGTAATGTATGTTTGGTTTACCCCACCTCCGTCATTGTTCAGTACAGTAAAACTTCCGTCAGGTTGTTTTAAAGTTTGCACCAGTTTACCTTATGCATGATCTCTAATAGGTTAAAAGCAGTGTTACAAACCACAGGTGTAACACCATCCTCTCTCTTCTCTCCAAAGAGAAACTGGCATTAGTATATACTCCTCAGGAATGGAGTGATCTGACTGCTTCGTGATCTCTGGATGGTTAACAGTTATGTAGTGAAGGCCAAGTCGATGTTGTTGAATAGCCAAACGTATCTTAATACGTATAAATAAGACCGAACGTAAGAATTTAGCAACATCCACTGAGCCTGAAGTGCAGAATTATTTCGGTATATACTACACAGGAAGATGAGATTGTTATGGATTGTTTTTCCATTTTAAAGCGTGAAGTGAGAACACTGCTTGTTCCAAGTAACCGTCACAAACTGTGAGTGTTTGTCCTTTTGATTCATCATCCATTCGGAATCCTGAGATTGCGAACCAATCAGATTGCCCCATTACTGTGAGTATACACTAATAGATATTAGTATTAGATAATAGATATTAGATATTAGTACCAATACACTGGAAGAGTGCAATATAACTGGTTCATTATCCGGGTGGGGGTGAAAATGATTTGTCAGTTGGAGCAGGAAACATCATCACTACAAACTTTGTTTTTGTTTGCTTATGTGTCTCTGTATTATATAATAAAACACCAAATGAGTGTTAAAAACAGGCCATTACACAGCACGTATGCTGTCAGCAGAGTGCACAGAGCTCACCTGCTTCTGTCGTGGTTACAATATGTAAAAAATAAACTATAACCATTTTGATTTAGTTTGCTTTTTATGTTCCCATGTAGTATATACTAAAACAATTATTCGCCTTCTGCTCTGTGACTGCTGCTGGATTGAATAATATAACCTCGCCTTCTGCGAATCACTGATAATAAATAGGCATCAGTTATCAGTAATTTATTTTTCTGTGCAATATATTTTTTATTATAAATAATTTCAAATCCCCCCAGTGCAGCTAACTGGGTTATCAAATGCCGGCCATGTCTCTCACTGTCTGTGGTGAGAGGCATGTGAAAGAACCATTGCTGATTTTCGTCAAAAGTAGGCTGCATAGATGTCAGCGTGTTTCTGCCTTGCAATGGCCTGGCAAGCTGTCCAGGGTGGACTCTGCCCTCACCCAGAGTCGGCTGAGATGGGCGCAAGCCTCCCCGCAACCCTAATTAGGATTAAGTGGTTCAGAAAATGAATGAGTGAATGATAATTTCAAATCATGGTAATTTTAGATGAATTACTATTCTGTTTAGTACTGAAATAGCTGTGCAATTATTTTAGTTTGAATATCATTTAAAAAGAAATTATACTTAAAAAGAAAATAGACTTAATAGATTATTTTATCTGCTATGGCCTGGCGAGCTGTCCAGGGTATACCCTGCCCTCGCCCAGAGTTGGCTGAGATGGGCGCCAGCCTCCCCAAGACTCTAATTAGGATTAAGTTCTTCAGAAAATTAATAGATGAATGGATGTTTTATTATGTTGTTTATTAGAGCAACGCTCTTCAAAATCCAGCAATGTTGGCTCGGAAAGGCCTGGTGCCTGAAGGGTTTCTGTTGACTCGCCTGGCTGAAGACGCCACCCAGCCTAACCGCTTCCGTAGCAAGTCACAGCGCGCTCGCTTCATCACGAAGAGTGGATCATGCAACGTTGCTCACAAAAACATACGGGAACAGGTACAAAGCTGCAGTTTTTTATTTTCATCTGATGCATTCTCAGTTTTTCTTAGAAGACACTTAACTTAAGCCATGCTTCCTTTATTTTGATAAAATGTATCCCAGATATGGAATTTAGCTGTGTTTTACTTTTAATTTCTCTCTCCAGGGTCGTTTTCTGCAGGATGTTTTTACCACTATGGTGGATCTTAAATGGCAGCACTCGCTCCTTATATTTACCTCAGCATTCCTGTGCTCATGGATGCTCTTTGCCATGATGTGGTGGCTCCTGGCCTTTGCTCATGGTGATCTGGAGCCACGAGATCCCAGTGAGCCTGGACCTGTTCCCTGTGTCACTGCCATCCACTCCTTCACTTCAGCGTTTCTCTTCTCCATCGAGGTGCAGGTGAGAAGCAGGCTGGGTGGAATGAAAGATTTATGATGGGTGGTTTTCAGTGTCCTTCAGAATTACTGGCAATAATTTGAAAAACAAATGAGCAAACAAGAGCAGCCAGAGAGCACCACCCACCGCCAATCTCAAAAAATGACAAAAAGACAAAATTATTGGCACTGTAGCTGGTCTTGCTGTAATATCACTCTCCCAGACATCATCTCACAATGTTAAAAAAATCCTTTAAAAAATTTCTAGATTCACAATTTGTGAATCCGTGTCATCTCCAAAATCTAATGGAGTCTTTCTTGTTCAAACCCCCACCTCTGGTAGAAATGTCATGGAAATTTGCTCATAACTTTTTGCATAATCCTGCTATCAAACACAAACACAAACAAACCAAAGGTAAAATATAACCACCTAGGTGGTGGTAAAATAAACAAAACCATCTTTTTATATATTCATGATATACTCTGGCTTTTTCCTGCCGATCGTGCTGCGGAAAGATGAGCATCGACTGAAGGAAACAGACTCTACGGTGGAAAAATAAATTCAGATTGGCTTGGCTGGAGAAATTGGTAAAAAAAAAAAAGTTAGTCAGAAAAGTTTATATGGCTGGTAAAGTGTTTTGCATCTACTGTAATGATCTGATCCATTATGGTTCCAAAGGATCTATTGCTCTAGAGAGCCATGCTAGAGGTTAAAATACCCACACCGAAATTGCATCAAAAGCTGTTAAGGGACAGGCTGAAGTGTTAGCTAAAGCAGCACACAAGAGGAAAATGAAAAGAAAGACAAGGCTTGAGGAATCAGCCCAAAACATGAAAAATTAATTGAAAAAAAAAAAAAAAAAAACCAGATCATGCATACAAGTGTAGGGAGGTTAAGATAGCTAAATAATTAGAAATAGAATTGACTTATAGATTACATGTAGTTTATTTTTTGTGCTTGTGAATGCAGAACCATATTATCATATAGCTGAATCTCTAATAAATTTGATGATGTGCCTGGAACAGTAACTTACCCTTCTAGTAACTTTGAAATACATCATGGATGCTAAGTGCGTAGACTTCTACATGTTAACTAAACCAGTAGATGGAGAGATCTATAACACAGCTGAAAATGGATTTACTTATGTGCCTGAAACGAGGGGAAATGAGGGGCTCCAATAACTCTGAAGGCCACAGAGTGAAGCATCACTCTAGATACAATCCTGTGGTACAGATATGTTTTTTAAATCTGTACCATGGACTGTTTTATTGTTGGCCGGATTTAAATGACATTTCTGATGTAACTGGTGCTCACGTCGATTAATGTTGTGCCATGTTGTGTGATGTTACCCAGGTGACCATTGGTTTTGGTGGGAGGATGGTCACAGAAGAGTGTCCTCTGGCCATTGTAGTTCTGATAATCCAGAACATTTTGGGCCTCATCATCAACGCTGTCATGCTGGGATGCGTGTTCATGAAAACGGCTCAAGCCAACCGCCGAGCCGAGACACTCATTTTCTCCCGTAACGCTGTCATCGCGCCACGCAACGGCAAACCCACATTGATGCTTCGTGTTGGAGATCTGAGGAAGAGTATGATCATATCAGCTACCATTCAGATGCAGGTGAGTAAAACATCCAGGGATTCCTTAATTAACTTCAACCAGAAATCGGGGGAATTATAAATGACCAAATGAGGAATTCTTGTCTTTGTATCGTCATCATCACCATCATCAGTGTTGTAGTAGTGTTTTTATTCTGTCCTATGAATGCTGATTGATTCTCTCAGGTGATTCGGAGGACGGTGACGGCAGAAGGGGAGGTGATTCCCGTCTGCCAACTTGACATCCAAGTGGAAAACCCACTCAGGAGCAATGGCATCTTCCTCGTCTCACCCCTCATCATCAGTCACACTATTGATCGTGGAAGCCCCCTGTATGAACTTTCCGCCCAGTCTCTGGCCACTGAGGATCTGGAGATCATAGTTATTCTGGAAGGTAGGAGGACGGTCCACTGCAGCTACAATAAGCTACAGGTTGCTTTTTTAGTGGATTATTTATTCCACATGCTTTGTTTAATAAAGGCCTATTCGGGTGGCTATTAGTAAAAGGTGTTCAAAGGTAAACCGTGAGAGCAAGAGTTTAGTAATAATGGTTCATGATACCAAACAAGCTTGAAACACATAATGGAAATTCCTGCTCGGTGTCTTAATTCACATACTTGCAAACTTATATTACTTATACTTGCATACTCACAATTTTGAGTGAATATGTAAGAACATTTATATTGTAAAGTACCTCGACATGCAGTTTGGGTTCAATTCCCGGGCTTGGGTGGTTCTGTGTGGAGTTTGCATGTTCTTCCCTTGCTTGCGTGGGTTTCCTCCGGGTACTCCGGTTTCCTCCTACAGTCCAAAAACATGCCCAGTAGGTTAATTAGATGTTCAAAATGGCTCCTAGGTTTGAGTGTTAGTGTGCATGGTTGTATGTGTGTTGGCTCTGCAATGGCCTGGTAATCGTTCAGCGAACGATTCGGCGATAACCAATCAGAACTTAAAGATCCTGTTGATTGGCAGATGCCGGAAAATATAGGCTATTTCACATGTAGTTCAACAGCAAAGCGAATCACATGTTACTTGTTGCTTCCTGTGTGAATGCAGCGTAAGTAGTAATCATTAATAAAACTGCTAGACTCCTTCAACTATAGAAGGCAGCAATATTATCATAAATGTATTATAAAGTCTAAAAAGTATTTTATTATCTAAGGTTTTTGTTGCTGATATGTAGCTACAGGGTACATTTCTTATGCAAATCAAGATCCACTTGCATAGATCCTGATTAGGATCCAACTGATAATGAGTAAATTAAAGGTCTTCTAAATTAAAAAAAATCTATCAAATGTTACCCCAGGGAGGCACGTTGGTGCAGTGGTTAGCACGTCCACCTCACAGCAAGAGGCCTGGGTTCAATTCACAGGATCGGGTGCTTCTGTGTGGAGTTTGCATGTTCTTCCCGTGCTTGCATGGGTTTCCTCTGGGTACTCCGGTTTCCACCCACAGTCCAAAAACATGCACAGTAGGCTAATTGGCTGTTCCAAATCTCCCCTTGGTGTGAGTGTGAATGTTTGTGTGTGTTGGCCCTGCAGCGGCCTGGCGAGCTGTTCCCCATGGGTGTACCCCGCCCTCACCCAGAGTTGGCTGAGGTGGGCGCCAGCCTTTCCGTGACCCTAATTAGGAATAAGCAGCTTATAAAATGAATGAATCGATGTTACCCCTCCAATTAGTTTTGTTGCCCCTTCCAAAAGTTTAGTACATACACATCCTTTTCCACATGGATTGGATGCCTCTGGTCCATTTGCTGCCATCAACCAACCCCCAACCCACAGAGACGGGAGTTTCTCTTCTGAGTGGATATTTTATTGACCACTGCTGTAATGTGAGGAGAGCCTTTTTATTTAAGCTTTACAAAAGAACCTAAGAAAAGAAACGTTCTTCTCACTATATCATTGATAACAAATGGCTTCTTATTCACTACATATGCTCACTTGATGGAGTACAATGTAATAACATTATAGAGTTACAGAGTGCACTCTAGGCCCAAAGTACTACTCTAGGTCACAGATTATGTAGCAAGACAAAGAAAACAGTCTGTTGTAGCACTGTTGTTACTGTTCACAGTATGTTCCTGGTATACACGGTATGTTTTAGATAAATCAAAATAAAAGGAAAACACAGTTTAAATCTTAACTAGTAGGGCACTCGGAGAGCACAGACCTCCGTCAAGGACAATAGTCGACTCTACTATGATATGCAAACCTTACAGCACAACCTCTGTGTGTGTGTCTGGATAAAATGTCCAAAGATATCAGAATTATATTAAATAATGGTTGTGTTTGCTTTCTTTTTGTAGTCAAAATCATGCACGTGTAAATAAATGTCAGGAAACGTGAATATCAGTGTCCTTACACCACTGGTTCTTTGTCAGATTGATCATATTTGAGTTCAGTTGCTTTTAACTGAAGCAAGTAATCATTTGTTTTACTCTCATTTTAAAGTTTCTTGTGAAACTAAAGGCAGCCGATTGCAATATGTCTCCACTGGTTTTTAAGATGTATGGCATTGTTGAGTATGTGTGTCATATATCTCAATGTTAGAAAAAGTTAATGTGGTTGAACTGCTCTGTAACTTGGACCTACTCTAAAATTTTATGGACTCTTCCTTGGCCCATGCTACACCCTTCCACCAAGTTTCATGGAAATCGCTTGGTAGCAATGTTGTATCAAGTACACATGAAATACAGTGATATCTCTTGGAAATAAAATGGAATCGGCCACAATGTCTTTTTGAAACCATTTGCTTACTCCTGTACGAGAGTATTAATGACCCCTGCCTGGTATGATGATTAATAAACATCACAACCTTTTTGTCTTGAAATTATAGTGTGAGTGGAGCCCCATAGATAAGGAATAAGCGTCTTTTTTGAACGTCAAGAAGTGTCCATCCGTCCTACCCTCCAGCGTACGTGTACACATGGAACCCTGTGGTGATATTTCTCATGCTGGTATATAACTGTTGGGAAGTTACAGAGTAATGGAAACTTCTTCTACTCTATCTTCCCCTCCAAACCATTACTTGTTTCAAGCCATAAAATAAAATATACCTTTTAAATAAAATAAAATACACTTTTTTAATAGTGTAAACAGAATTCTATGTGCCATATACAGTAGGTATCTTTTTTTTTTAGCTGGCAAAATAAACTATTACTGCCATTACTGCATTACTCATTTGAATAGAAAGGTTTTTAACTCAGTCACATTGAGGAATCGCATGACGTTTCTGGCGTGTATAACGTGCTTACGGAAGTGAATCTATGCAGCGGAATGGCATCTCGCTACCCAGTGGTGATAGCGGAGCTCGCATCCTGTGGATACTCGCTTACACTCTTACTAAGATAAATGATTTCTTAGATATTTTGGAGCTAATTGTCATTGATTCTGTTGGCAAATCATATTTTACAGAGTAAGCAATTCACAAATAAACAAGTAATGATATTCTTGTGTTATTGAAATGTTCTTTAAACCTACGGTTTCTAAATGCTGTACTTTATATGTCGAGACTAAGCGGAATTGCATGTTTGGTTACCTCATTTTTATTCGCCATTATAAACAAGCTATTATAAAATTAATTAATCATGATATACATAGGATACATGTAGGGGGTTTGAAAGAGTAAGGGAAATCATATGGGAGCTCTGCTTTGAGGCAGTAAGTTGGGGTGGTTTCACCAGGAAACCTTTGTATTTAGCCAAAACGAACTGATAATGAAAATGAAACATAAACTATGTGTTTATATAAACAATGTGTTTGAGTCTTTCTGTAACCAAAAAACCCCACTGACTTCCTGTACTGTATATTTGTTTCCTTGTCAGGCGTTGTGGAGACCACCGGTATCACCATGCAGGCACGTACATCTTATACACCGGAGGAGATTCTCTGGGGACGTCGCTTTGTGTCCATCATGACCGAAGAGGACGGTCGTTACTCTGTGGACTACTCCAAATTTGGCAACACGGTGCCTGTGCGGATGCCCGCCTTGAGTGCCAAGGAGCTGGACCAGACAAGAGGGGTGCAGGACAACGGCCCTCACGAGGGTAAGCCTCAGGGTTGGGGACTAGTTCGGGCAGGACGAGGAGGCTACAGGAGGAGCGCGGGCCGGGCCTGCGAGGATAACCCATCCCGACCTTGGTATGCTCCAGCAGAGAAAGACGAGCAGGACAGAAATAAAGAGAAGAATGGACAAAAGAAGATGGTGAAACTGGAGGAAATAGGGAGAGAGCTGGAGGAGGAGACCATGGAGGATATGAGTGATTAAATACACTGTGTATAAATAGAGGATGGATGAGCAGATTTTAGAGTTTAGCTATTTGATCAGAAAACTTTAATTCTCTCTTACTCACTCTCACTCATTTGATGAACTGCTTACACCTCTTAGGCTCGCGGGCAGGCGGGAGCCTATCTCAGCCCACACTGGGCGAAGGCAGGGTACACCCTAAACTGCTTGTCAGACCATCGCAGGGCAACAAACTCACAACCTTTTACATTCACACCTAGGGGCAATTAGGAACAGCCAGTTAGCCTAATTGCATGTGTTTGGGCTGTGGGAGGAAACCGGAGTACCTGGATGAAACCCACGCCAACACAGGAATAACATGCAAACTCCACACAGAATCGTCCTCGCCGAGGCCAGGACTCGAACCCAGGACCTTCTTGCTGTGAGGCAGACGTGCTAACCACTACGCCACCCCGCTTTTAATTCTGTTTTTTTTTCTTGATTTGGGAAGAATGGACTGTAAGGTAATTTCTTTTTTAAATGAATCGTAACTTTCCCTTTCAGTTTACCCTATCTGTATTTTCTACAAGCAGCTGCAGTTGGGATGATATTAATCTCACTTGTCCTTTTTTCAAACTTCCATTGTCTTTGTGATGTGGTTGTGGAGCTTTGCTCTGCCATCTGTGTTTCTTTGGTCCAGTTTTCTGAATCAGTCACTGGTTTTGAATATCACTTAATTTATATATAGGCAGCATTATTGTTGTGAACGTGTGCAATTACCTAAACTGGTCAACATTCAAGACTTGTTTTTCCTTTACAACTGAATATTATATATATCAGATGTCATTCCACTTTGTATTATTTTATTGTTTTTTTTCTTTTTCTGTATTTATGGTACAAATAAATTTTTTTATTTTATGGTATTTTTTTCTCTAAGCATTTCTTGTGCTGTACATTGGGTAGTATTATAAATACTGTTATAAGTGTTCGTAATGTTTTTTTGCATATTTACTCTAAATGTTTATACTACCTATTTAGGTTAATTTCAGATAGGAACATACAGTACTCTGAGATGTAGATCACAATGAACGGCAACAGCAAAGAACATTCTTAGTTCACTTTAAATCTGAAAATCACACTGTTTGGAACGGTCTGGATGGCTTATTCAAGTAAGATCTTGTTATGTCATCAGCTTATAATGCAACATCTGCGCAGAGTAAATGTTGAAAGATTACTGGGATTTCACTTCTTTGTTTTCTACATATTCCTTTTTTAACCTGAAATGAGCTCAGCCATAACGTTAATGGATCGTCTTAAAGCCTTTTTAAAGCTACTGTACATTACTGTATAAGCACTAAAGCCTCTTAAAGGCCAGACAAATTCACCTCGTGTTGTGTTATGTTTAATATATAATCTCTATTACATTCCTATTAGTTAATGGTTGTGCAATATTTATTAGATTAGACCACTTTAATGAATAAAAGATTAAAAAGGATCAGATACCACATGCTTTCACATATTTGATACAATCCCTTCCGAATAGAAATGCTGAAATAAGCACTATGGAGCAGCCAGAATGGAAGAAGGACCTTGTTTACCCTCAGCTGAAGATTAAGTTAGTGCAGCTACAATTATTATTCAAGCAGTGAGAATAAAATAGTGTTATACTACTTGTAGTACATACATCATTTAAATTTTTTTATTTCCCTGAGGGAGTCATCCCAAAGGGATCAATAAAGTTAAGTCTAAGTCTAAGTCTATCATCATCATCATCATCATCATTTGCCGAATTGCTTAATTCTATTAGGGTTACAGGGAGGCTGAGTTCCCCTCAGCAGACACTGGGTGAAGGCGGGGTACACCCTGAACAGCTTGCCACACTATTGCAGGGCAACACACACAACCATTCACACTCACACCTAGGGGCAATTTGGAACAGCCAGTTAGTCTAACATGGATGTCTATGGACAGTGGGAGAGGTTCCCAGAGGCAATCCAGGCAGTCAAGGGGAGAACATGCAAACTACATGCGGAAACGCCCTTGCCGAGCCCAGGACTCAAACCCAGGACCTTATTACTGTGTGGCGGACATGTTAACCACTACTCCACCATGCCACCCTACTTGTGGTACATGTGTATATTAATGATGTTGCAATAACACTGACATCTTTTTTGTTTGTTCTTTTGGTAACTTTTAGATTACATTTGTTGAAGGTATTATTTATTATCATGTCACACACACAAACTTAATGAAGGCTGTGTGTTAGTACAATTTTAATATTCTCATCTTTCTTTTTATTTTTTATTTTTTTGCTATTATAAGGACCATTATGATTTCTCCTCTAATTACTTCTCTATTACCTCTTCATCTTCATCTTCCACTTAATCCAGGGTCGGGTCGTGGGGGCTGCAGCCCAAGCAGTGAAGTTGAGACATCCCTCTCCCCCAGCCACTTCCTACAGCTCTTCTGGGGTGACATCAAGGTGTTTCCAAACCAGACGAGAGACATAGTCCCTCCAGCATGGTCTGGGTCAACCCCGGGGTCTCTTTCCAGTTGGACATGCCTGAAACACCACACCAGGGAGGCGTTCAGGAGGCATTCTAATCAGATGCCCGAGCCACCTCGACTGGCTCCTCTCAACACGGAGGAGCAGCGGTTCTACTCCAAGCTCCGAGTGAAGGAAGCTCATTTCAGCCGCTTGTATGTGTTCTTTCAGTCACTACCCAAAGCTCATGACCATAGGTGAGGGAAGGAAAGAAAATCGACTGGAAAATTGAGAGTTTTGCCTTCCAGCTCAGCTCCCTCTTCACCACGATGGACCGGTACACTCTTCGCTTTACAGAAGAGGCTGTACCTATCTGCCTGTCGATCTCCTGCTACATCCTTCCCTCATTCATGAACAAGACCCCGAGATACTTGAACTCCTCCACTTGGGGCAGGACCTCATTCCAGACCTGAAGGGTGCATTCCACCCCTTTCCAGCTGAGAACCATGGCCTTGGACTTGGAGGTGCTGATTCTCATCCCGGCCGCTTCACAGTATGCTGCGAAGTGCTCCAGCGAGAGCTGAAGGTCCCGGCTTGATGAAGCCAAAAGGACAATGTCATCCAGAAAAAAGCAGAGACGAGATCCTATGGCAACCAATCCAGAACCCCTCATCACCTTTTCCGCACCTAGAAATTCTATCCATAAATATTGTGAACAGAACCGGGGACAAAGGACAGCCATAATGGAGTCCAGCCACCACTGGAAATTAATTCGACATGTTGTTCCCAATGCGGATCAGGCTCTGGCTCCGCCAATAAATTCAAATTCAAATTTTATTTTATTTGTCACATACAAATTATACACAGTACAATATGTAGTGAAATGCTTAGTACGACTGTCCAAAATGTAAAG
>JAQMYF010000007.1:5923520-5935132 GCA_030014195.1 Neosilurus mollespiculum
TGAGAACCATGGCCTCGGACTTGGAGGTGCTGATTCTCATCCCGGTCGCCTTACACTCAGCTGCGAATCGCTCCAGCAAGAGCTGAAGGTCCCGGCTCGATAAAGCCAAAAGGACAACGTCATCTGTAAAAAGCAGAGACTAGATCCTATGCCCACCAAACCAGAACCCCTGAACACCTTGGCTGCGCCTAGACATTCTGTCCATAAAAATTATGACCAGAACCGGTGGTAACCATATTCCCGGAGCACACCCCACAAGATAGCCCGAGGGACACGGGCGAAAGCCTTCTCCAAGTCCACAAAGCACACGTGGACAGGTTGGGCAAACTCCCATGCCCCTCCAGGATCCTGTAGAGTGTGTAGACCTGGTCAAGAGTGCTGAGGTCAGGATGAAAACCACCTTGTTCTCTATCGGCCAGATCCTCCTCTCCAGTACTCCTAAATAGACTTTCCCGGGTGGGCTGAGGAGTGTGATTCAACACACCCTCCGGTTACCCTTTTTAAAAAGGGGAACTACCACCCCGGTTTGCCAATCCAGAGGCATGGGCCCCGATGACCATGCAATGTTGTAGAGACGTGTCAACCAAGACAGTCCTACCACATCCAGAGCCTTGAGGTATTCAGGGCGGATCTCATCCACCCCCGGAGCCCGGCCAATGAGGAGCTTTTTAACTACCTCGGCAACCTCAGCCCCAGTGATAGGCAGACCCCCCTCTGAACCCCCAAGGCTTCTCCTCATCCAGAGGGTTTGTTGGTGGGATTGAGGAGGTCCTCGAAGTATTCCTTCCACCTCCCGACAACATCACCACTCGAGGTGAGCAGTTCCCCACTTCCACTGTAAACAGTGTTTGTGGAATACTGCTTCCCCCTCCTGAAGTGCCGGACGGTGGTCCAGAGGTTTTTGAAGCCAACTGATTTGCCAGTCTTTTTTCAGGCCCTTACTGTACTCCTCCCACACACAAGATTTTGCATCTGCGACAGCCTGGGCTGCAGCGCATTTGGCCTGCCGCTACCCGTCCACTACCTCGGGAGTCCCATAGGCCAAAAGGACCTGATAGGCCTCCTTCTTCAGCTTGACAGCCCCCTTTACCGCAGGTGTCCACCACCTGGTTCGGGGGTTGCCCCCATGACAGGCATCGATGACCTTCCGGCCACAGCCCTGGACTGCCACCTCAATAATGGAACACGTTATCATTCAGACTTTGTCCCCGGCCTCCATTGGGATGTGGTTGTAGCTCTGCTGGAGGTGAGAGTTGAAGGCCCTTCTGACAGGAGACTCTGCCAAACGTTTCCAGGAGACCCTAACTACATGCTTGGGTCTACCAGGTCTGGGGGGCAGCCTCCCCTGCCATCTGAGCCAGCTCACCACCAGGTGGTGATCGGTTGACAGCTCAGCTCCTCTCTTCACCCGAGTGTCCAGAACATGCGGCCGCAAGTCCGATGACACGACTACAAAGTCGATCATTGAACTGCAGCCTAGGGTGTCCTGGTGCCATGTGCACTTATGGACACCCTTATGTTCGAACATGGTGTTCATGATGGACAAACCGTGACGTGCACAGAAGTCCAACAATGAAACACCATTTGGGTTCAGATGAAGTCTCTCAGGACGACGATTGTCCCCAGGAGGAGTGCCCTCTAGCACACCCCCTAGGGACTCCAAAAAGGGTGGGTATTCTGAACTGTTATTTGGTGCATAAGCATAAGTCTGGACCTGTCACCCCCACCCGGAGGTGGAGGGAAGCTACCCTTTCGTCACCCGGAGAGAACCCCAACATGTGGGCACTGAGATGGGGGCAACAAGGATGCCCACACCGGCTCGCCGCCTCTCCCCATGGGCAACTCCAGAATAAAACAAGGTCCAGCCCCTCTAGAGAAGGGTGGTTCCAGAGCCCAAGCTATGTGTTGAGGTGAGCCCAACTATATGTAGTCGGTATCTCTCAACCTTACTCACCAGCTCAGGCTCCTTACCCGCCAGAGAGGTGACATTCCATGTCCCAAAAGCCAGAGTCAGTAGCCGAGGATTGGTCCAGCAGAACCCACGCCTTCGGCTCCCACAGGTGGGTCCATGGGGGGGCGGACCCATGTTTCCTCTTCTGGCTGGGCCCGGCCAAGCTCCATGGGCAGAAGGCTGACCACCAGGCGCTCACCTTCGAGCCCCTACCCCAGGTCTGGCTCCAGGGGGGGACCCCGGTAACCTGCATCTGGGCAAGGGAAACTGAGTCCTTGAAATTTTTCTCATAGAGGTCTTCTAAACTTAGTCTGGACCCTCACCTAGGATCCGTTTGCCTTGGGTGACCCTACCAGGGGCATAATGCCCCTGACAACATAGCTCCCAGGATCATTAGGACACACAAACCCCTCCACCATGGTAAGGTGGCGACTGAAGGAGGGGTAGTTTGTATCCTTTTAAGTTAAATTATCTCCCAGTGCAGCAAGATAATTACACTTGGTAAGAATACTGTTTGAAGAATTTTTAAACAGTCAAAGAATCTTACTGAGTCTTTAAACAATATTAATAATTTTACACATTCTGTTCCTACATAGTATATTATTCCCAAAACAAGATCAAAAAGAACTTTTGGCAGGACAAAGATCTTAAATCTTGATTAGATTTTTGCAGTGTGGTTACAACCAATACAACCTGAATTTGTAAGTCAGTCAATAAAATTTAAGCTTTTAGTTCTGCTGCTCAGGAAAATTTATTTTCTTTTTAAGTGTTTTTCCTTAAATCCCAAAAATAACAACCACAAATATAATCTGATGCACACAGCTGATACAGATAACAATGACATGTTATTTGTCTCAATGCCAGGGATCAGTCTGCAGCTTGACATCTGGGAACAGATAAACAAAGAACATTTCATTGCTGTCGTTTTCATGGCAAGTGAGTCAAAAAACAGCAAAAGAACACCTCTAAAATACAAAACAACTTTATTGAACTGTTATATGTGGAATTATATATTATCAAGCTTGCATTCTGAGTGGACATATACAGAATATAGTACATAATCTCACACATATATATATGCAACTCACTCCTTAAGTTCACATATACTTTATGGTTAGGCTTTTCCAGTGTTAATGTATTCATGCAAAATCCCAAGTCTGTGATGTATAGAGATGTGTAAAGGTTTATATTTGAAGATACAACTTTGATTTTATTAAAAAAAACAACCAAACAAATAAACAAACAAAAAAGCACATTTCCACTAAAACATATGAATATGAACCTACAACCAGAACAGGTTCTTGTTCTTTTTTGCTGATCCAAACAAAACACCATCAGCATAGGGTATAGTATCAATACAAAATATTGCTAATATTTTAAAATATTTTGAATCATATGAATAAAGACTCCATAATGATCTATAAAGATTGTTGAAATTATTATATTTCTCCCAGACATTCTGGTCATTTATGTACAAGCAAATGTGTGCCTTTGTGCCAAAAAAGAAAGCTAAAAGAGAAAAAAAAAATCCTCAAAAGAATGAAGGAAAAAAAGAAAGGCTAAACTCCCACTAAAAAAAAAAATCCCAATCATTCTCTTAACAAGGAAGACATGTGCAGTGATGGCTGCACCAGACCATCATGAAGAAAGAATCCCACACTGAACATACATAATACACACACACACACACACAGACAGTGTGTATATATATATGTATACACACACACACGAGAAACACATCTGGTTGAATAATACAGTTACGTACCAAAAATAACCAATTTTACGGCACATCTGAGGTAACAGTCTATACATTCATGAACAAAGAAACAAATTAAATGCACAAAAACAGCAACAACTCTGCAGGATCATTCTGCAGAAAATCATTACACCTTGAATTTGGACTGAGAACTAAAATCAAGGAATGACAAAATGCTTTAAAAGTGAATTAACAACAAAAACACAGGAAATCATTTGCGTGAAGGAAATCGTATGCCATTAATACACACTGTTGGAAGTAGAAAGGTTTGTCATAAAATGTATTGTAGATTTATTTATGGGAAAAAAATAAATGATGCAATTTTTTTTTTAGCTGTAAAGCTTTTTTTTGTACACAGAAAGTAATCTGCATAAATACTTAAATTGTGAGAGGAAACTATACAGTGAAAAACCTTTCTAAAGCAAGCAATAACAACACATGCCAAGTTTTACAGATTGGAAAAAAATGATCAATATTAGAAAATAACGATTGAAGTTTATCAATACTTGCAATACAAATTCTTGCTAAAAAAATTCTAGCTGTGCAGATAACATGCAATATTACTGTATCAAATTTGTCACTGGACAAATTTTAATAACATATACTGCATAAGGCCATATTTTCTGTTTATGTGCCCTTTAAAATGTGACATATCAGAGAACACAATTCAAAGTGATGCAAAAATGATAGGATTTCACACACATACTCATTCTTTCAGTAGAAACTTTGGCAATAATGGTTAAGACTTTTTTTAAAGCAGCAATGCAAATTCTGTTCATTATTGTTGGTAAATAAATCACCTGTAAAAAAAAAAAAAAATCATTTCAGCATCATATTTAAGTACTAAACCCATATTAAGTTTTAAACCCACAGTATTCCTTACTTGAAAATAAGTGTTCTAAACCTGTTCAGTATTTAGAAACCAACAATAAATGTGCAATAATACTCCATTGCACATGTCAAAAATAATATTTAGTGGTAAATCAACAATGAAGCACATATCCAAATGATATGCTCACCACACAAATTAAAGAGTCAACATACTCAAACACAATATCATGTTCTCTGAATCTTTGTTCTTGCGCTATTAAGCGTCTGTTTGGATGATAAAATATGTATCAGACGATATTTCAGAATAAAAATGGAAAAACGACATGACAGGAATAGTAAATTCAGAAAAAGGTATGAGTATAAGGCGTGAGCAACTTGCATATTGCATTCCAAACTGCTTGACCATTGGCAATAAACTGCGTCATGCAGAGCTACAGGTTTGTAATGTATCATGGCCCATTTTTAAAAGTCTTTATAAAGATTCTATGGAGCATAAAAAGCAAGAAAATAACTTTTACTTGAAATAATGCTATTACCTTTACTAAACAAATCAACTTCAGTCGAAAGAGAAAGCTTAGATGCAAGAACATTCGTATAATCGCTCTTTTGACTTAAATGGTTGATTGACAGCATTAAGCATGACATAATCAAAAGATTTTCATACAGTGAATAAAATGAAACAATATAGAGTATAGTAGAAAAAAAAAGTCAAACCAGATTCTCAGGTACACAAGCAACTCAGGCATAACTGTGCATATTCAAGCAAATATTGGACACGCAGAAGTGAATAAGTAAAAATAACGACAAAAATAAAGTCCACAAAAATGGAATATTCATTTTACAGGTTTCAATAAGCTATTCAATTCAGCCTCACATAAGTGCTTTCTTTTTCTTTGGAACATCAAATCACATAATATAATTACACATTCCAGAACAAAGTTTAGTATGTAAGTGCCAAAGCCCTGCAAAGGCATTCATACTCATTTTTTTTTCTTTTTTCCAAAAAACGAGTTGTATGAATAAGGATTGCTGACCAGGCCATTTGTAGCAGCAGAGCCAATGTCATTCATATTGGCCAATCACATAACAGCCCCCGGTCAGCTCACGCCCACTGAGATGGCTTTTTGGAATTGATTGAAATGCAGGTCCGAATCAAATACCAGGATAAAATTCTGAATTCACATCCATGGAGTGCAGCACAGGTTTTTGTTCAGTGTTGGACAGTCTGCTCAACACTTCTGCAGAAAGTGCGTAACTGTTCCCCGACTTCTCCTCAAACCAGCTGTCTAGTGGCCTCTTGCCATCAAAGTTGGCAATAGGTGGCCCATTAACTGCCAACGTGAGCAGGTCATTCATCTGTTCCAGAGTCAGTCTGGAGTGGTTATTCCTTCTTAGTTTATGTAAAGACTCTCGTCCTTTGTCACAGCAGACAGTTGATGTTGGCAAAACCCTCAACAACTGCACGATTTGGTTGAGCAAAGGGAAGCGCTGCTTATATTTGCAGACATGGCTAATTACTTCCTTAAAGCCATTCATGCTAAAGTAGTCAGCTTTGAGATCCCTCCATTCTTTTATCAGGCTTCCGCGTACATCCACTTTGTCTGACAGCTCACGACCTGACAAGGGAATTGTCTCCAGATGGTCAAAGATGAGGAGGATGTCTTCCTCACCATAGGTGTGGAGATCATCCCTATTGCATGGCCATGAGGACAGGTCAAACACCTTGCAAGCCTGCACAACAGAATGCCCGTTCTGATCAATGCGCTGGGTCAGAATTCCCTGGGTCTTTTGGCAGATTTTCTCCCGAATGGACTGGAACTTTGATTCGGCCACCCGCAGGTTCTTGAGGTCCACACCATTGAAGCTTTCACGAAAGTTGTCCTCAAACTCTTGCAGGTACTCTCCTGGAGAATTGACAAGCTGACCAATCTCATAAATGGCTTCTGCAATCCTGGCATCTACTTGAGAAACTAGTAGACAATCTCCCTGAAAGTTGAAGGCAAGACGTGACAGTATAGCGATGATATCCAAAAGGAAGTAGATAAGCTTCACAGACTGGTAATCCATAAGGAACTGCAGAAGGGACAGAGCAATGGCAGCTGCATCTGCCCTCTGGGTTTGACCACTGATGCTTTTCAGATGGGTCACCACTTCGAGATAGTCCTTGATCAGAGCATTTAGAACATTGGGCTCACCGATAATCCACCGAGCTGCTCGTATATCCCCAAGAAATTCGGTCTCCTCAGATAGAGTAGGGGCTGTTGATCTCAGTTCAGTCATCATACGAGGGGAGTATCGATAGAAGCTCAGAAGATGCTTTAAGTTGTTCTCCAAGTCATCTAAACATGAGAGCTCCTTCCCACAGATGGAATCCAGTATCTCAAGATGAGGACGATGAATCATGACCGGCAGGCACAATACAAAAGGAAAGGTCTTCCGTATGGCTACATAGAGGTTTGCCCGAAGGTAAGAAGAGATATTGGAACCATCTATCCCCAAACCAACCACATGCATGTCCTGTAGCCGTAGACCGAGGACACCAAAGGCACGGTCAATCGCTTGAAGGTATCCGTCCACACTGTTACCACTCAGTCTCTGTAAGGAGACAAATTCAGTCGCAGGTGGGCCTTCAGTGGTGATGAACTGCACATAAACTGCAACAGTGTCTGCTAGCAAATCATCATTCTGGCCATCCATGATCACACCAAGGAAAGGTGAGAGACGAATCTTCTCTACCAAGTCCTCTTTAAATGCGCGGGAAATGTGGTGAATAAGAATCTGGCAGTCACTCTCGTTCATGTACTGATCAACTACCTTAAGGTCACACTTTTTTAACAGCTCTGCTAAAGGCCGGATGTCAGAATATGGCCGTCCTTCAACAGCAAGATGATAAGCAGCATTGAATAGCGTCATCATGTTCCGACACATCTCTTCGGTCTTCTCGGGATGCATGCGCAACTTATACAACTGCAGACATTTCTTGTGGAGATTGCTCTGGCTATGAAGCTTGATGGTGTGGATTTTGAACTGCTTGGACCCGATAATGAAAGCAGAAGTCCTTGAAGACTGGACAGTATACTGCCGGCAAACATGGCACCACATCTCGTTCAAAGTCGGAGAATAACGCAAGAACCAGAATTTCTTTAGCCACTCTTGTTTAAAGCGTCGGATTCGCCGACCAGGGCTAACAGCCAGTTTTGAGGAGTCATCGGTGGCTACAATCATATCAGCAGTTATAGATTCATCGGCAGAGTCAACATCCTGATCATCTTCCTCTATACCAGCTGGAATGGGCGTCATGGCCTCTGCCACTGCAGGAGAACAGAATTCAGAAATAGACATATATTTTAGCAATGTTAAATTATTTTGTGGATTCTATTCTATGACAAATCTCAGAAATAAGAAGTCTGAAATAGCATTGTTAAACACTTACACAATGCTTAAGCCCCTTTCAAGAACAACCTGAAACTTTATTTTTGTCGTATAAATTTAGCAGGTTCGAACAGAAGGGACTGACGTAAGTTTAGGTGAGGGGGATTTGATAACTGTTGTTGCGTTCACATATACAATATGTATTGTACGTCTTTCGTAAGGAACATAGGTGAGACCTGTCAGTCAAATTATATGATGTTTATACAAAAGTGAGACAACTGTTCAAAGACAAAAAAATCCTTGTACAATATTCCTGTGATACTCGGTTGACGTATCATTGCACGGCTTACCCTAATGCTGTCATTAAAATATTGTAAAGAAATATGTGGGTATATAAAAGAAGTCCCTTGGGTTTGACGTAGGGAAATCATAGGCCCACTGTAAGAAACTTGTATGATTCCGAGCACATCAAATGACCCAAAAAGTGTATGAAATTTGTATGTCTATCGTAACTCAGCTGTAGGATGTCGTAGGGCAGAGTTTGGGGCGGCCATTGGCTAATGGTGAGAGAAGCAAGGTTGGGACCGAAAGGTTGTTAGTTAGATTCCTAAAACGGCAGAAAAAATGTGTGGCAGCAGAGGAAGTGAGCAAAACCTCCGGAAAGGAAAGTGAGCAGCACCTCCCCCTTCCCGCACCTGAGGTGCTCTTGAGCGACTAAGCCCCACTGCTCTCTGGGCTCCTCAATGTGGCTGTCCTGATTACATGTTTGCTTACTTTGAATGGGTTAAATGCAGAGCCAAATTTTACTTGTGGGATTAATATAGTATTAAAAAAAACAAAAAAAACAAAAAAAAAAACACATATCTAAGAAAAGGACCCCGGCATCAAGAGTTACCTAAGAGACATAAAATTATTTTTTATCATGTTCAAAACTTCTATGATGACCTTTTCCATTACATAACAGGTTATTTTCATACAACAGATCCACAACTGTCCTAGACATTTGCCCAAATTTGTGTCATATTCCAGTAGTGTACCTGTTGTGTGACATATGTGACCAGGAATTTAAAGCTGAAACTTGCACTGCTTTCTAATTCGGGATTATTTAAACCAACTTAACAACTAACCTTCCAATTTCAATTGCACACCACAACCTGTCCAGCTGAAAATCAGACATCAAACGAGCAGACAATGTTTTTTATCCCCCAAATATTTAATAAGTTAATTTTACAGTGATATAGAAAAGACAACATTGGTTATGCAATAACAGGGTTAGCATGTGAACATCTCATTTAAATAAATAAGGAGTAGTGATCCAGTACAGCCTGAGAATTCCATGGCTGCATTTTCACGCTTGTGTAAACCTACCTCTCAGGTCATCGCCCGGCAAGGATTCGGATTGGGGCAAGCCCAACGTCTCGCTCTGCTCTTGTTGTTTAAAATGAAGTAGCTCTGCTTCCAGTTCACGAATACGTCTCTTCAGTCTTACACAGTTTGGACAAAAAGATGTTGATGGACCTTCACTAATCATCACAGGCTCATCTTGTGCATCCTCTACTTTGATATATCTTTCAAGATTACTCTCCAGCTTCTGGCCACAGGCCACAAGAGGCACTTTTTGCTCAGTCTGTACCATGACTGTCTGCACTAGATTTGGTTGAAATGTACCCGACAAGCTGAAGACATTGCTGACCTTCTCTTTTGGTCTTGGTAATGACAGAGTGCTGTTTAGTGGATTGTCTTGATGTTGGCTTGCTTCCAGAGATGCTTCTACTACATCTTTGAAAATGAGATCAATTTTCTTCTTCTTCACTTGAGGCTGGTGATCTGCCTCGTCACTCCCATGTTTTATGAGGGTTCTTCGCCCATGAGAAGTCGAGCGTAGAGCAGGACCTTTAGCTTCTTGGTGATGGGTGATACCTTCTGCATTTATTCCTGGGGGGAAAAAAACCCACAAACCTCAGTATAGGCAAGTAAAATAAATAAATAAATAAATAAACAAACAAAACCACACATCAGGCAGTAGGATGAACAAAACCTGCTTCACTTACCTGTTAATTATTGCAGATAAACATCCAGGAACATTTCCTCGGTGATATTTTTATTGTTGACAAAAGATGTCAAGAAAGCTACATATTACAACTGATGCTTAACTATATATTACACTGTGGATCGATAGCTGGCAGAACACTACAATAAGAATCATATTCTGACAAAGTATGTGTTTGTCATTTAAATAAACTTTGCACTCTGTAAAATCTGAATATATATTTATTTTAAATAGTGATTATGACAATAAATATACAACATAATGAGTTAGAAATATGTGTGTTTCTGTGAAACTGGTATGTAAAAGCAAGACAGAGGAGCTAAAAATTTTAAAAAAGTGTTATTAATCGAACTCAGAAGTAATCCGTGTCTATATTTAAAATCAATATTTACCTGGATTAAAAAAACGGATTATTTTTCACATGTCTTAATATAATTCTATTTGGATGATTTAGCAGGAGATGCTGACCCAGACATAACCAAGGTAAATCAGGACATGAAATTTACACACCATCTTTTTTTTGGGGCTTTCCTGTGTCTGTCTGTGCCATAATTGATACTGACTGGCTGTTATGCATAGTTCTGCGCATGATTGGCTGTTATGATTGAAGAGTCGCTGATTGTCTTATGTCACATGCCCTCATGTTTGTTTTCCTTCTGGAAGATGACTTTCCACTGCTGGTGATATAATCTCTTTTACTAAAATGATTTAGGACTACATTTACCATTACAGATATAAGATAACCAACTACACATCATGTTAAACTATAGTGAAGACTCTGCTACATGGTTTGTATTTTTATCTGGTTACACCCAAATAAGAATGGGTTTCCCTTTTGAGTCTGATTCATCTCAAGGTTTCTTCCTTGTGTCATCTGAGGGAGTTTTTCTTTCATTAGATGTAATTTTCTTATAATATTTTAAGTTATTTTGTGTAATTATGTGTAATGTATTTTATTGTAAAATATATTTTTGTATTATTTGAGATGCAGTTAAAAAAAAACAAAACAAACAAACAAACAAAAAACCAACAACAACAAAAAAAAACCTTGACCGCTGCCTTTTTCTTCTAAGCCTTCCACATGTAATGTAAGTGGACACAATAGGTTATGCATGAAATCTCTAATGGGTCTGCAGATTCATGAAAAATCAGAATTAGGAAAAAAATAAAAAAAATAAATAAATCCACCACCCAGTCTCAGATTGCCCTCAAAAAATATATCTGAATTTACATCTTTATTACTCTAGAGATATACACAGTGGGGCAAAAAAGTATTTAGTCAGCCACCAATTGTGCAAATTCTCCCACTTAAAAGATGACAGAGGTCTCCAATTTTCATCACAGGTACACTTCAACTATGAGAGACAGAATGGGGGGGAAAGAATCCAGGAAGTAGGATTTTTAATGAATTAATTGGTAAATTCCTCGGTAAAATAAGTATTTGCTCACCTACAAACAAACACGATTTCTGGCTCTCACAGACCTGTAACTTCTCCTTTAAGAGGCTCCTCTGTCCTCCACTTGTTACCTGTATTAATGGAACCTATTTGAACTCGTTATCAGTATAAAAGACATCTGTCCACAACCTCAAACAGTCAGACTCCAAACTCCACTATGGCCAAGACCAAAGAGCTGTCAAAGGACACCAGAAA
>JAQMYF010000007.1:5977192-6014635 GCA_030014195.1 Neosilurus mollespiculum
TCATCTCGCAAGTCTTCCTCATCACTACTATCTGAGCTTCCCTCAGTAAGCATTGCATTAGGAGTCCATTCCTCCTCCTCATCATCCTCATCTTCCCCTAACTGCTCCATGTCACTTGAATTGCCATCCATAATCATGCTGATGACATCAGCAACTGTGTATTTCTTTGCCATCTAAAAATACACGCAAAAACAAATTATTCTAAATTTCTTCTCTGAATTGGATAATATAACATACAGACTATGATAGCCAAGGAATTGTTTTAGTGAAAATCGATACGTTATGGCAGTTAGATTAGAATGAGGCCAGGTTGCATAATAAACACATAAATATCTCAATTCGACTCTAAATATATTTTAATGATGACACTTCAACCTTTATTTTGTTTAATTAAATAATTTAAAGTGTATTTGGCATTGTGGTAAGCATGAAATGCTATACAATGACGGTTGAGGGATTTACACATAAGTTACCTTAAATACCTGCAGTAACATATTTGATACATACATTTTCAACATGATTTTACTAGAAAATAAGCAACAAGATATTAAGTAATTATAAGTTGCTTCAATATAGTAAATATTCATATTTAAATATAAGTAACAATATAAAGGTTATTCTTACCGTAACCTTTGCAAAATGAGCAAAGATTTTCCTGGAAAAAAAAAACCGAACGAGTCGCTACGTGACGGTAAACATTTTGGATTTTGGCATTCACAGGCTCGTTACTGCCTGCAGTGCACGGATAATCCACCAGAGGGCAGAAGACGTGTGTCAGATTGTATACATTAGGTTTTTCACGAAAGTACTGATCATGTTTATGACGTAGAGGTCTCAGAAACTCATGTATCAAATATATGTTGATATAAAAATGATAATAATAAATGATACAATTAGCGTTACAGGGTTAACATACAGCCACAGATACACTACCCCTCACCTTTATGTCTGCATTTAAGCTGCTGATCTGCAGCGTCTGCATCGGACCACTGATCACGATGCCCGTGACTTGGCCCGTACTGGCTCCTGTTGAAGAAACGGTTTTGGGGATGGTGCAAGGCTGGCCATTGACAATTCGCACTTGGTGGATGGGGCCAGCCGAGGCGGGTAGCGCTGACGTTAACTTGGTAGCAAGCATGACCGGTCTCTGGAGCAGCTGTGGAGCTGCCATCATGGGGGGGGGAGGCGCAGGGGCGATGGGCACGTTGTTCGGGGTAGTGAGTTTTGGGCGTACCTAAGAAATACAGAGGCTTGAGTTAGAGGACTGCTGGTGGTGGTACATGCATACACCTGCCACTTTCCTGCATTTCAGTGGTACAATTTGTGTCAGAGAGGATCCCATGCCTTTAACAGCCATCATGCTGATTTGTTATTCAGAGGTAAGGCCAACCCAAGGGCTCTGCTAAGTACTTTATTATTAGTGTGAAAGACCAGACATCTTTCTTCTCCACTAACAGACAGTACTAATCCTTCCTTGGGGTCAATTTAAGTGTGTTAAATTTCTTATCAGATAGAAGCAGACCCACGTTTCACCTTTTTTCTGGTCACCACAAGCCAGTGGCAGTGAATTAATAAGGTTGATGGGTTACAACCACTGCCTGGTCATTAAATTATATGTCAACTGCTACCAAAATTTAAAAAATAGAGACATTCGTTCTGTCCAAGCTGTTATTTTTACGTCACAGAGCCCCAAGTAGCATTACAAGGCATTAATAAGTCAAAAGACAGGGTTTTTTTTAACATCAAAAAACAAAATGTTAAGCAAAGAGGCAGCCAAAGCACAATGGAACTTGCCGAAAAGAAAAAAAGAAAAGAAAATCAATTCACTGTGAAGAACAAAGCAGAGCAACACAAGCAGAGGAGTAAAGCATTAGAAATGCTTCAGCTGAAACATCCTTACAGTGATAGACACACTGCCACACACTGGTAAATACACTAGCTGCAGAAAACAGTCAAGTAAAATGAACGGACACATGACTGCAGCCAGCGCTGGGTTAGAAAACAGGACAGTTTGGGTTATTACAACGAGCCATGTGTGCCTGAATCTACACCTACTACACGAATTTCCCATCTATAACGAAACCCCACTTTACAATGACATGATACAGAAACATCAGAAATGATTTGAATAAAGTGTTTTACATGTGTTCAGTCTTTATGTGTAAGAGCTATGACCTTCATCCGAGTCTAAACCTATTCTGTGTTCCTCTAGAGGCGTCAGTGTTGAACTGTATACGCTGGGACAGGGAAGGGGGTGGGCGGATCTTACAGACACGCACCTGTGGCAGAAAGGTGGGTCGAGGCGTCAGTCTAGGAGGAGGGACAAACTGGGGAACTTTGATAGGCTGAGCCGAGGTGGTGCTGGCCTGCACCTGTGACAAAACCAGTGCTTTATTTGCATCCAAACCAGTGCAGGTTTTACTTTATTGTTGTTTGGGGAAAATATCAATCAGAGGAATTTTTTTTAAAGTCGCTTTATTACTATGGGCAGGTTAAATTAACATTTTTTTTTTTTTACTTTACACTGTATTAATTCTTTTTTTTTTTTTTTTTTTTTTTTTTTTTTTTTTTTTTTTTTAAATAAATAAATAATTATCTTTCCCCTTCTGTTTTTGGTTTTAAATCACAGATGAATACAAGCAATCACCACAGCCGAGCACATCAGCACAAGTCATGGTACTTTTTCATGTGAATATAAACATCTCTACAAATCCATTATACATGAAAGCACTTTGTAACCAATAAATTAATGCAAAATGGGGGGGACCAAAAACCTGGCCTGAACTTTATATACAGTGATGCTTGAAAGTGTGTGAACACTTTAGAATTTTCTATATTTCTGCATAAATAGGATTAAAAGCATCAGATTTTCACACATCAAGTCCACATCAAGTATATAAAGACAAAAATATTACACTTGATCACTTTTTTATTCTGGAAAATGATCCAATATTACATATCTGTGAGTGGTAGAAGTACTTGAATCTTTGCTTTTAAATCCCATGTGCAGTAATAGGTAAAGTCTGTTGAGCTTTTACACCTGAGCCTACTGGCTCATCGGGGCCGGAGTTCATCCCGGTTTCAGTAGCGTGAAACGACTAGGAGTTCAACTCCTCGTGGATGGGACGCTAGTCTATCGCAGGTTACCTTAACAGTATTTCTTTTTCCTAGTGACCATTTATACTGCTGGGAGGACAGAGGCACACTTGTGGTTAAGACCTTGCCCAGGGCTCTTAGCACGATGGGGGCTGAACAGGGATTTGAACCCACGACCTCTAACCTTAATCCAATAAGAAATGCTGTATAAGCAGTTCATGTCAAGAAACGCACCAAATTTCAAAAAATTAAGCTCTTCTATATGGTGGAGTGGACTACAATCCCGCCAAGTCAATATGTCGAATAAATTAACAGATACCACGATGTTTAGGCACAGTTCTTACTCCACATGGGGGGCTGAAGGCAAGGGATCACATAATTTTTCCACTCACAGGAATCTAACAATGGATCATTTTCAAATTTGTTTAATTGGGTTCTCCTGATCTACTTTTAGGACCTGTGTGAAAATCTGATGATCTTTTAAAATCATATTTATGCAGAAGTACAGAGAAATCTAAAGAGTTCACAATCTTTCAAGCACCACTGTATACATGAGCTACAGTATGAAACAGGTATGTCCAAATTCTCAGAGTAAGAGTTTGCTGCTTCTTATGATCTATTGTTTAAATAATATTACTAGAATAAAAGATGCAAATGAGGCACATGAAAGGTCTGAGGTGAGATCAAAACTCTTACTCTGAGATGTGATAAATAAGGTCCTCAATCTACAACAGAGAAGAAACAGAATACAGCGAGTTACACTCACTACGATAACGTTCTTCTGTACGACTCGTGATGGCGCCTCGGTGTCCTGACTAGTCAGTTTGCCGGACAGCTGAAGGTTCACTGGTGCACTGCGAGAGTCAGAGGTCAAGGAAGGCCTGGGGGGGTTGCTGATGGCAGTGACCATGGCAACTGTGGGGCGTGAGGTTGTCATGGAAGCAGGCATGGTAGAGGCGGCAGCTTTCAGAACGAGAGGTAGAGTCTTGGTAGTGAGGACCGGCGTGACTTGCAGAGTCTTCTATGGTGGAAAGTACAGAAACAACAGGACCAGGAGAGGAATCACAACAACAAGAGAGCGATATTAGATACAGAAATGACACTGAAGTGCTACAGTGGCACAAATTGTTCAATACAGACTGAAAACACTTCACACGGATAAAGCTCCAGCTGCTACCTAGCCTTTATAAACATTTGGCAGCCATTTTGCCGACCTTGAATTTGACCTACAATGAATTTTCCATAAACTCATTTCAGCCTTTGGTCCAAAGTTGTTTCCCTAAATATTTGACAGTGATATGTCAAGCAGTTCTTGAGGTACAGAAGTGCATAGCCACAAAAAACAAAACGAATTCAAAAGCACAAATGAAAGAAGTGAAGACAATACCTGCGACGCTACCGTGCAGGTAGCCGAAACTAATTAGCATTGGTGTTCCGATACTTTTGGAGGGCACTGTACTTGATGGGTTTTAACCCTAACCCCTAACCCTAGGGGAAGTTCTAAATATTCAGTAGTTATCTGTGGCTTTTCAGGTGTCAACTATTGCCTCCCTATTATACAACCAACACCAAGCAGTCATGGGCGTAAGCATGCACATGCCCCCTACGAGACACATGATCCTGCCACCCGCATCTTTACAAACTACTGTGCATGTGTATTCAGGAGCGGTCTAACACACTCAGAGGAAAATACACTATATGCCACTATTGTACGAACGAGCTCACAGAAGCCCATTATTGGCTGGTGACTGCTATTAGTGACAGGGAGGTGAGCATATGAGAGCTCGGCCAACTAGCTCCTACAGACTCCCGATCATCGATGGCTGCGGCATCAACCTGGATTCGAACCTGCGATCTCAGGATGATGATAGTGGCGCACTTCGTCGGAAACCACTTGCACCCTAAAAATGCAACTTAAACCTGACCAACGTTACAGGAAATTAAACCCAGACGAGGTGCTACTTGGTGAAAGGTATTTTATTCATCTTATACTACAGTGATTTGCTGTTTTGATATTATGAATAAATAAAACTTTGTGATGTTTTACTGTTTATAGGTACATCTAACATCATGGAATGTTTGCCAGCTTTTTTCTATAAAGACAATGATACACATGACATGTTCACAGAAACTGGAGAGGACATCAGAAAGTGTTAAAAGAACATGACTCCTCTTATAAAGTTAAACTCGTCCTTACTGAAAGCTTAGAAAAAATATTTACGTCTTAGAACTAGTGCATTAATATCATCCGGAGATCTGTATTGAATTCAAGGTATTACTCGAGCCGTACTGTAGCCGCTTAATACACTTATCGAACACTTTCAGATTCAAGAACTTAACAGTGGTATTCTGCGGGTTCCACAGTAGTTGTAGTACTATCAGTACCGGATTAGGGATACGTGTGTCCTCTGTTAGGAAGACGAGAGTAGAGTACGGTGCAGGTGCTGCGGTACCTGTGGCGCTGCCTTGCTGTGAGGGGGTCCAGTGGGCTGCTGTTGAGGCGGACAGGTGGGTGACAGTATCACAGTTTTACCGTCTGTCGCTGCCTGAACCGTCTGCAGCTTCAGTTCCGGCTCCTGCTTCACCAACAGCTCCTTCCTCAGCTGTTCCACTACTTTTTTCTACAATGGAGACAGCATGCTTTATGCATAGTTGAAAATCGAGGAAACATGACTAACACTGCCAACAAGGCCACTGGGTTGATATATGCACTGCACAAACTGTGTCTGTTCGCCTTAGAGATGGTCGATGTCAAAGAGCCGTCAGGTGTGAAGAGCAGTTACACACCTTCAGAGGAACCTATTCAGTAAAGGCTGCCAGAATCACTCAACACAGACATGCGCACATTGAAATTCAACTCACACACACCACTGCCTCCGAGTCTGCTGGAGCAAAAGAACACCTCTGAGAAGACTAGAATAAACCAAAGCGTGTACGTACACACACACACAGCATCCTCACACCATTTAACCATAAAAAATAAAACCGCTCCCACTATAACAAGGTGATTTATCTCCACACTGTTTGCGCAATTCTGATCGATTATAATCAAGATAAAATTACAGGTACAGATCAAATAGAAATCTTCTCATATGCTAGTTTAAAGAGGATGAAATTCACATCACACATCCTGTTAAACATGTACAAAGTGGTAAAACTGCCTGTTATCCTTTCTTTGACCAGCTGCAAATATGATTAAAACAGGAGTTTAATTTTTTTTATTATTTAATTCAGTATGTATATTATACTATCATGTTTTGCAGCACGACTTCCCAACACCATGCTAATATGGGGTAAAAACATGGGGTGTAGCATTTGCATGTTCATATAACTTATTACAGGTCAGTTTATTAGATTTAGTAGGAAAAAAAAAGAAACACACACACACACACACACACTAGGGCAGACGTTACACAGACTACATCTGAAAAACAAACAAAAAAAAAAAAAACCCCCACTTGTGTTCATCATAAACCAGGAACTGCTGTTTATATTGTGTTATATTACCGTGTATCACTTATACACCAATCGGCCATAACATTAAACCACCTGTCTATGATTATGTAGGTCCGACTGGTGTTACCAAAACTACTCTAACCCATCAAGATATGGAAGAAATGAGTGCCCATGAATCTGTTCCTGGTATACTGTTTTCCCTTCCATTTGCAAGTTTTGGAAAGTATTAACCACTGCATACCGGAAACACCCCACAGGACCACAAGACTTGTGGTTTTCAAAACAAACAGACCAGTCATCTAGCTATAATAAATTGGCCCTTGTAAAAATCACTTACACTTGTCCATTTTTCCTGCTTCCAATACATCAACCTTCAAGAACTAACTGTTCACCTGCTACCTAATATACCCCACCCCGTAACCGATGTTAGCCTAAAAAAAAAAAAAATCACTGATACTCACGTCACCTCTCAGTGATTCTAAAGTAATGGCTGATCTGTATACATTATATTATACTGGCATTGTTATGTGTATACTTAATGTGTTTTATTTTAACATGACCTGAGAACGTTGCACATTAATTTTTCCTGATATTAAGCCTGGCATTTTTAATGAAGTAACAGTGTTCCTTGCAAAATTTTAATCACCATTGGCATTACAAAATATATGTTGTTTTACACTACACAGATTACTGATTCAAATATCAAAACATAAACAAGAAAAAGCAAACATAGCCCTCACTGTCTACCAAACACCAGCAGACTCTCGGGGTAAAACACACGGACCCTAAGACAGACAAAGACAGAGACATTACAGAATTTAAAAAGACTCAGTAGATTACAATGTCCACATGAGATGTTGGTCCTATGGTCCAGGTCCGTGTTTTAACTACACAGCTGATTCAGATTACAAATGTGTCAGTGCGGGAAATAAAAAACTCATGTTTACTGCTAATTACAGCCAAAAAAAACCCACGGCCATAAACTCTTCAGAAACCTCGTCAGAGTACTCGGGTTCTAAATAATGAGTGTTTGATAGGAGACGTTTTCTGAGAATTTAACGAAATTGTCCTTTGTACCTGTTTCTCACTCAGAGCAGTGATCTTGGCCTGAAGTTCATGGAGCTGCTTCTTCAGATCAGCGTTCTAGAAGGTAAGGAGGAGAAAGAAAAAAAAAAAAAAGTACATAAGCAACAATGTGCATCATGTTCTCAATCAAAGTATTATAGACAAGATTAATAACTTTCATTAGTTATGAACATTAAATAAGCCCTGGGATGTTTAATGTCAGTGATCACAGAAGCAGGAAGCAAAGATCTGGGCTGCATCCGAATATACTACAAATGTACAAAATGAGGAATGTGGAATTTCCCAATACTCAATAAGCATAAGCAACTGAAAGCCTCTCCCTCTCTCAGCCCCCTTTCCAAGAGTGTATTAAAGCCTACAATAACCACCAAGTGCAAGTCACGTACTTCCAAATAGGTACAATCAAATTCTTTGTTGCTTTCAGCATTAAATAATTTTTAAAAAATCCTCTATTTTTCAAAATGTGGGTTCTCAAACTTGTTAGCCATCAACAACAAACACCGAATCCTCTTCTATCTTCCTTCCAGTGGTTCCTTCCTTCCTTCCAGATTCATAATACCAGGAGATGCTTTCTTGAGCTTTGTCCATTCTGGGCTAATGTAGCAGCACAACATGGCAGCTCTGTGAAAGAGGATCCAGACATTCTCCAGCTGCCATTTTCTCCAGCCGTAAACAGATTTTTTTTTCAATTGTCTGGCATTTCAAATGCTATAATCGACCACATAGGATGTAACTGTAGGTAGTTTTTATATAACCTTTATGGCAGTGTGAACAGTAAAAGTGTGTTTCTAGAGCACCGACCCGAGTGAGATGACATTTTACCTATGTTGATATATGGTTCATTCTTAGCATGTAAAAATAAAAAAATGCTTAGTTACTGTTAATTATACACTAACGAAAGCATTCCTATAAAATTTTTACTACATACTATATTCCATTTCTTTTAATATTTCCGACGAAATTCTACACAGTGCATCTTAAACAGCAGCCAAATCCTGGAAATCTGGATGATCTATTCAATCTGTAGTATGCAAACATATCACACTACTACACTAAGCTATCCCATAATTCAGCAGGAGCCTCGGACTGCCAAAAGAAAAAGCCAAAAGGTGAAGTTTCAGGTCAAAGGACAGGTAAGATTTTGTCTCCACGGTGTATGGCGATGTACTCCAGGGAGGGTCAGGTAGAAGGTACTTAACTGAGTATTGGGATGTAGCCAAAAGTCAGAACAATCTACAACAGACACGGCGAGTGAGAGTCGTCTAATGGTGAAAACTGCACCAAGTTTCAGGTTTAGTATTTGCAGCATGGTATGCTGTATTGATAACCGTACAAGCCCAAACCTGTTCCAGCATAATAACCCTGTGCACCAGAAGATTTTCTGAGTGGAATCATTTAAAATTTATATTTGTAGTGTTCACCAAGTGGTTAGTGAGTCAGTAATTGCTTTCCAAGTCACTTCATTCTTTAGTGGGGCGCAGGGTGGTCAGAGCTCATCCAAGCCAAATCTGGGCAAAGGCATAGTACACCCAGCACATCTTGCCGGACCATTGCAGGGCAAAATATACACACAACCATTCACACCTAGAGGTACGTGAAAATTTCCAATTAGCCTAATGTTCACGTCTTTGGACTGTAGGAGGAAACCCGGAGGAAACCCATGCGAGCACGGAGAAAACTTGCAAACACCACACAGAAATGCCCTTACCGAGCCAGGGACTCGAACCCAGGGCCTTCTTGCTGTGAAGAGGAAGTACTAACCATAATGCCACTGAACCTCCCTGAGTAATTAACTGTTCTTTAAAAAAGAAAAAAAAGAAAAGAAAAATCAACGAAAACAACAACAAAACAAAAAACAGCGAAGTAAACTAAAACACTCTATATGAAAATTATTTCACTCACTGATCATATTGCGTCCAAGACTGGTTCCTAAATAGCTTAGTTTGACACAATACAAATGTTAGACTTTGTTATGACCAGGTCCCTGAACACTCCCTAACAGCACCTCGTCTGCTACAGGGCAGGTTTTCTGGCAGTACAGGTTCTTCTGCTGCCAGACGCTCAAAAGCAAGAAGCATTTCAAGCAGCTCGGTGTGAAGCAGCAGGGTTTTAGTACCGCCTGTCTCATTTCGAATGATCAAGTGGATTTGTATGCTTTAAAATGCTAATTTTGTAAAGAACTTTTTAAATTGTCTAGTTAAGGAACCTGTACATGATGTACTGGCTGATGTACTAAAAATATTTACCTGTGGGTCCTGCTTCATTTGTGCAACCAGTTTCTGTATTTAAAAAAAAAAAGAAAAAAGAACAATTGTAAGATTGTCATTATCACATTCATTCTAACACAGAGCAAGAGTGACACACACAGGTCAACCATGGTACTGCAACATAATACACCTGCACCACACTTACATAGCATACTTATTTAGGGCATGTACAGTTGTTCCAGAGACATGATAATCATAATTCCTAGCATTTTTTTCACTGATCTAAAAAAAATGTTTCACTGATATTAAAAAAAAAAAAAAGGGAGAGAAAATACATATAAAACAACACTATGCTGCATACTTCCAAAGATAATCCATTGAAATATTATATTTGGTGAGATTTATAAATACTTTTGATTTGTATATGAGTTACAGTAGCATCTGAATCAGTTACAGGTCATACAGGATCATATCCGGATGAGTAAGAAAAAAAGGGGGGGGGGGGGGGGTTGCTATAAGGCATCCATCAGTATCATTCTAGCTGAAATGTGGTTTTACTCCAGAAGTTTTCCATATCTGTACCCTCACCCTGAGAGTGCACCACGTCTCATTAACCTAGAGTTCGTTGAGTACACTCTGAGCATGCAAATGCTGAGCCTTTAAAGCTATGAGCCCAAGACTTGGCAACAATGTTCCCGCTCTAACAATAGTGCTGCCATGTTCCCAAACTACTGTATTTATCCTGCTGAGGCATCTATACTCATTCTCTACTTGCTGGAACATGCAGCTCCCAATTATACAGCTGGGAGAAGAAAGTGTTGTTGTTGTTTTTTTGCACCTCTAAATCCATGCATACAGCTTCATTATCTACTGACTTTATGCAAAAAAAACCAAAAAAAACAAACAAACAAACAAACAAACAAAAAAAAAAAACACACTGTTTCCACACCATATGCATCAATTGCCTCCTATTGAGCAGGAATCGTTTTTTTCCAATCCCATACAGTAACTAACACACACACACACACACACACACACACACACACAGCTTCAAAGTCATTAAGCAGTCATTAACATTCACTCACGATTTGCTTTTACTTAACACAACACAAGACAATTACTGATCATGAAACACGGTTCTGATCTGCCTTGGCTCAAATATATTGATTTTACAGAGCCTCTTCCTACCTGATGGACTTGTATTTCCACTTTCAGGGCCTCCTGTAATGCTTGTAATTCCATCATTGGTCCAGTTCGCCAGCGGGTCAGTCCCAGAAATATTTCAGCCTATAAAATATTAATAAACTGTTATTTGTTTAGAGGTTTACCCAAATGCAATCAAATATGTCCTGTATGAAACAACTGACACTAGTTATAAACACAACACACAGCTGCAAGTATGAAAAGCCTAATAGGGACTAGCTGGGCAGTTGAAGAGGAAACATTAACAGGGTATTAATCCGGGTGTTTTCGCAGTTGTAGGTTAAGCAAAATTTTGAATATAGCACCAAAATGATAAGTATGATATACAGAGCTCTGTAATATCTGCTGAAGGAGAAATACATGCATGGAAATGGGTGTGGAGGCCTGTGTGTGTGTCGTTTCGGCTAAGGGCATGACAATTACTGCATAGCAATGATGTGTAAGTGAGAGGCGGCCTTACAGACATTCAGTATCATTGATTTTTGGTGTGCGAGGCACTGAGCCAAAAGAACAATTATAACTGAGGCTATTACAGGACTCACCAGCTGGCAATGAGACTGGTGTCCACTCACTCTCCAACTCCCTGCACACACACACACACACACAATTAGAGAAAGAGAGACACTCATAACTTATGAAACTGAAATGCGTCCAATCTCAACTCATTACTGTCGCACCTGTAATCCAGCGGTACCACTACTGGAGAGTTGCTATAACTGTAATCCATTTCATTAACTCAGTGCAGGATTTAGGAGGAACCACTTGCATAAATCAGATATAGTATAGAATGTAAAATACATAAAATGTTTTTATTACAGCGTAATTACCAGTTATTTGCTGAAGGTGAGGGGAATATCAAGCAGTAACCCCTGAGCCTGAGGTGAATAACTGTTTAAGCATATACTACCCAGGAACACATATTTTAACCATGACAGAGGCGGGTCATGTGAGCCGAGAGTGCTCGGAGTAGGTAAATAATGGCTGCGCAGGTTTTTAGTAATTTTTTTTAGCAAGCAAATAAAAGCAAACTAAAACAAGATTTTGTTTGATTGACAATGATGACATTGTCATGGGGCAGCCGTGGTCTAATGGATAGAGAAGCGGGTTTAGGTCCTAAAGGTCCCTAGTTCAATTCCTGAACCAGCAGGACAAATGTGTGGCGGCGGGTAAGCGAGAAGCACCTTCCCTTCCTTCACCTTCATGGCTGAAGTGCCCTTGAGCAAGGCACCTAACCCCCAACTGCTCTCCGGGTGCTGCCGTTTGTTTGTTTGTGTGTGTGTGTGTGTGTGTGTGTGTGTGTGTGTGCGCTCACTTTGGATGGGTTAAATGCAGAGCCAAAATTTCCCTTATGGGATTAGTACAGTATATCTTAAAAGATAAATTAATTTAATAAAAGACACCGCCTTATCCGCTATATACATGATTATCTGAAAAAAAGGAAATGTATTAGTCTTCCAAGTCATCTGTACTGCTTATTTCCACTAGCATTAAAAAAAAAATCTTAATTCAAAATCTCTAAAAAAATTAAATAGGAGGTGCATGACAGCATTACATTCCAAAAGTTCTGTAAAAGTTTCGTAAAAATCCTTTGACAGATGTAGGAGGAGTTGCAGATTACCAGTCAAATTTCCTGTTCTGCTATGGGAAACTCCAAAAATGTGTTTATTGCAAAAACTAGAGGGGCGCTCATAGAGTGCAAGGTACCACTGCCAGGATTATGTTGACAAGTGCATTGATTAACCTTGAAGCATCTGCTAAAAACTGCAGGCTATTTTTATTATAACCTGGCATAGATCAAATAAAATATCTCCCCCTAGTGGGCGTCTGATTAAAATTCATTCATACATTATGTGTATTTATTGACCTTGGTCAATTTTTTGAACATGACCCTATGGATGGATCACCTCCAAAGTTTGATGATTTGTCACTTGTTTAATGGTTTGTTACCACACCCTATGCTAGAAAAGAAAATCATCCACACCCATGCATAACATTGAGCAATATTACACAAAAACAATCAAATTAACAAAGGTGAAAAATTCTGTGAAAGTTTTGTAAAAATCCATCCACAGACATAGGAGGAGTTGCAGATTAATGATGGCAACCCCCTTATGGAGCAGTGACAAACTTGGCAGTTTTGCTCTGGGAAAGAACAAGAATTGATTTTATACAAGAATTAAATAGGAGGTGCACGATAGTATGATGTAAATAAATAATTTTTCTGGTTTGGAGCAGTTGAGGATTAGAAGCAAGTGTGAGAACAGACGGCGATGCAAGACGACGCATAGTGATCCCTAAGTGTGGCGCCAGATTTGCTGGCAGGCCAAACAACGAAGAAGAAGAAAGGAGAGGAATCAGTGTGTGATGGCCAAATTTTTTAAAAGAGAAAATCATACTTCTGACTTAACACAAAAAACAAGTGAAGATGAATGTAAGTACACTAAGGGCACTAAAGGCCACCGGACATTTTAATACACACTTGGAAAGGGAGGGGTAAGGGAATTTAACAAAGGCCTTAAATTTTTTTTTACGAAGGTTGTTAATTAAATAGAGCTGTGCGATATGACAGTATGTATCAGATGATAATAGAAAAACGTATCGTTATATATCATTCTCCATCATTTATAATATTGTGTCATAAATCACGCTTATTTGGGATGCAGCTGCACGACTGCCTGCACTGCACCACCTCTCACCACGACCCTGCATGTTCAGGCCAGATGTTTGGCCTAGATATTAGTTGCAGATTACATATACACAATTTATTTTAGATACTTTATTAATCCCACAGTGGGAAATCTGGCTTTTCGTTTAAACTATCCGAAGCATTTAACATGTACGGTACACCATGTAAACGTATGCGCGCACTCACAGAAACACGGACACCAAGACCAGGAGAAGTTGGGAGATTACATGCCTTTTCTCCCCTCAACTGAATTACAGGTAAACAGATTGCATAAGAAATTAATATTATTAAAGTTAGAATGCATGTGTGAAATAAAAACCCTTAGCATTATCAATACCGTTTTTGATAACTAGCTTTTTTAATGCTAAACAGTTAATGCTAACAATTTTACCACAAGCTTATCAAAGTGTAACATTTCAGTGCTCATTATTTAACTTTTTCGAATGCTCAAAATTTTAAAATGCTTCGTTTCTGCTCACAAAAACTAAGAATTGTTTTTCACATATTTGAACTAACTTATTTACAATTTTCTGCATAATCTTATATTCGTTTATTCTTTGAGCTTAAAGAGAATGTGGTTGATCACTATATATATATGTATTAGTTAGGATATGAAATTTTGGCCACATCGAGCATATCGTTTTCACTTACGAAATAAAAATACATAGGAACAGTTCAGAGATTTACTGACCATTGTTCTTGTGTCACATTTAAAGTACAATGAAAGGCAAGCCTTCCAAACTCTGCTGTTACACATGAATGTGTGTATATTTTTATCATCAGGTGGTTTTAAATTACATTTTTGAATCGACAATATGCTAAAATCCATTTGATTAGTTTGCATTAGCCTGTTTGATGGGGCTGTCAAGATTTGTCGCCTAGTCACGATTATCAAAATCATCGACGACTAATCTATTTATCGATGTCGTCGTTTATTTTTTGAAGCTTTGTTTTTCTCTCAAAACTGCCGCTGTAACTTCCGCTGCCTTGTCTGCATTTCTGTCCTTGACGCACATGCGCAGTAGTGGTAATCGGGGTCCGCAGTGATGTCACTGGAAAAGTTATGCTCAGTATCAACAGTATCATGACTAGCCGCAAACGCAGCTTAAAAGTTCGGCAGCCTTTTATCAAAAGAAATGAAAAGAATGTGCAATGCAAAATCAGCAAGGCAGAACGTGCCTTCCATGGGAGCACTACAGTGATGCACAAGCATTTGAAAATAAAGCACGTTGTTGTAGCTGAATCTGATTTAATTTCTGACAAAGAGGGACAGTCGGCTAAGTCGGTAAGCTAAAAATGTTAAAGGCCAGAGTTGTGCCTTCATTTTATTTTGCACATTAAAATGTCTGAGATGCTGCTACAAGCTGCAAAGTTCATTAAAGGCTGAATTAACTGTCTTCTTAATTGTGTTCAATTTTAGTTAGCACATACCTTAAACACTTCAAGCTGGAAGCTAATGATGGTTATAGAAGAGCAGCTGCATGCTGGTGCAATAAGCTGCAATTTCCGTATGATCCCATTTGTCGATTAATCGCAAAAATAATCGGTGACTAGTCGATTATCAAAATAATCATTTGTGGCAGCCCTACTGTTTAAAAAGGCTGTCATTTCACAATCGTGAGAATAAGACGTGAATCCCCAGTTCATATAAGGCAAATTCATGGCACTAAAAAGAGTATACAGATATAAAACTAACAAATCAGACATAAAGTAGTAAACTTGTGAAAAAAACAATACTAGTCACTTCTACAATTCATTTGCAATCCTGTTTGTATACAATAAAGTAAGCACGTGCTCGCACATACAAAAGAAAGAATACGGCATCATGCTGCCAGTGGAAACATGAGATGATCATGTGACACTTGTCACTCCCTGTATATGGAGTAATTGATTGTTTTAAAATTTATTACACATAAAAAAATTTATTAAATTAATTGATAATTAACTATAATAATTAATTAATTAATAAAATATTTGTAAATAAATATATTTATATAATTATATAAATAAATAATTCGATGTAACTTAATAGAAGCTTTACATTTTAAATCAAATTTAAATGAATTTTTATTAAATTTGGGTTTAATTTCCTTTTAAGGAAAACTGTTTGCTCTACAGAGAATGACAGTTATTGAACTGAAACAACTGCACACAGGTATAAACAAAAGTGACAGATTATTATTGTGTTCTATTTATATCTAATTGAAATTGAAATCATGCCAAATCCCTGTTACAGTTTTGGGAGACATACTGATGCAGTGTTTTCCAGCTTGTTCTGAAAAATATTCCAGATGAGCCACATTTTTCTTGATTAACACACCCGACATCCATTCTGTTTAATAGACTGCTTGGTTTAAGGCAAGTTAGGTGCTTGAAGAAGACAGAAATGTAGAAGCCCTGCAGACCGTTACAGGCACGCAAAAATGTCTAATAAACCAAATTATCCTTTAAATATTCACAACACAAAAGTTAATATAAATGGGACACGGCAAGATTATTTCACTACTTGAGACGTGACTAACGTTTCTTTTACTGATCACTGTGGCTAATGTCACAGTGCGAGGATGCTGCGGAATTCACATATTCAATCATAGTCTGATTGTTTTGAGACGAGGGAATATTTTCCTGATCCTTTTTAAAAGGGAGCAGTAATCCAATGAGCTGCTCCTACTGCAATGATACTCGCTTGCTAATTTTATATTTATGCAGAAAATGCATTTCGTCAGTGGCACAATTCTAATAAAGTTCATGAGAACAGTGAAGTGGGAATTGTGCCCTTAATACAGTATTAATCCTAAGCTGGGCTACTGCACGCACACACACACACACACACACACTTCATAGATCACTACAGAAGAATGTGTGTGTGATGGATTTATAGTTATTTGTAGTTATAGTTATTGCTTCTTTGCTGTACCAATATTTAGCGCCGCTCTTTTCATTAACTGCTCAGCGTAAATAATGTAGCTTGGGTTATCGATTAAAACAGTGAAAACACAACCAAGGCTGCTCTCACAGCCATGTACAGTACAGTACTACACACAGTTAATGCAAGAGCTTTCGGTCTACAACTTGCTCTCATGTGGTTTTTGCACAAGTCAGCAAGAGCTATAAAAGAAAATGCTACAAACATCCCAAATCTTTAAAAAAAAAATCTGTTAACGAGAGGCAAATAAAAGCAAATGCTTATTAATGCAACAAGTGAATCCAAATTGGTCAGGAATAATTATAATAATTATAATAATAACTAGAAATGCATTCTTGTCACAGAACACTAGGTGTATTCCCTTCACCCTTTAGAGTGTTAACAGGCATTTTTGATGAATTGACCTCTATGACCTTGAAAAATGGGTCAAGGTGACCCAGTTTCAATAGCGCGTGCCATGGGGACCATTCAACATAAATATAAAATAAAATTATAAAGAACAGGCATTGTTAGAGCGTTAACAAGAAGTGTCTGCAGCAGCGGATGCCCCTGAAAACTCAATATCCCATACGCTTCTTCGGGTATACAATAATAATAATAACAATAATAGAAAATTGAGCTACATTATCAAAGAACATTCAGTACATTTTGAGAAGAGAAAATAACAAATGGGGCAGTGGTGGCCTGGTGGTAGGGTACTGGATTACTGATCCCAAGGTTGGGGGTTCAAGCCCCACCATCAATGGGCTGTCACTGCTGTCTCCCCAGTGCAGCTAACTGGGTGATCAAATGCAGGCCATGTCTCTCACTGTCTGTGGAGAGCAGTATGTAAAAGACATTGTTGATTTTCGTCAAGAGTAGGCTGCATAGCCGTCAATCGTGTTTCTGCCCTGTGATCTCCTGGCGAGCTGTCCAGGGTGTACTCTGCCTTCGCCCAGAGTCGGCTGAGATGGGCGCCAGCCTCCCCGCGACCTAATTAGGAATAAGCGGTTCAGAAAATGAATGAATGAAAATAACAAATGGGAGTGTTTAAAACAACTTCAATATACTTCAGTTATTGAACTTGAAAAAATTTGTGTTATAAAAATTCTGTATAACAGGAATTTTGTGATTTGATTCGTTCCCTAGACTGGGATAACTAACAGTTATGCACCAAAAGTAAGGAGGATGTCGCTAAACAGTTCCTGAGATGTAACGCTGAGGGGAATATTCCTTTAGCAACATCTACAGAGCCTGATGCGACCAACTGTCTTAGTATACACCACACAGGAACAAGCAAAAATGCACATTAAAAGGAATTTTTTATGATGAACTCTGAGTGCATGTGTAAGCAGGTGCAGAGCTGCGCGAGATTGTCTTTTCAAGACTATGTGGAAACAAACAAACAAGATTCCTTAGTTTATATTTACATATATTACAGAGACGGGTCAGGTGAGTTCTGCACTTCGAGCTGAACTAAGCGCTATTTAGGTAAAGGCATCTGTTTAACCTACTTATTCAGAGTTTTAAGTAAACCATACTCAGTAATGGTGTTTTAGTGTATACACTACATGCAAACCCAATAAAAGCAAACGAAAACATTTTCATTGCACGGTGGAGCTGTGGTTAGCATGTCCGCCTCACAGCAAGAAGGCCTGGCCTCAATTCCCCGGCTCGGACGCTTCTGGGAGGAGTTTGCATGTTGTGTGGGTTTCCTCCAGGTACTCCGGTTTCCTCTCACAGTCCAAAGACATGCACATTAGGCTAATTGGCTCTTCCAAATCGCTACTGTGAGTGGATATAATCCACTCTCTCTCTCTCTCTCTCTCTCTCTCTCTCTCTCTCTCTATATATATATATATATATATTATTATTATTATTATTATTATTATTATTACAAGATAGTGGGCCTATCAGATTGCCCCATTCCCAAGTAGTGTATACTCACACACATTATCCACCCTGGCAAACTCGAGATAACGTCAGAATCAAAAGGACGAGGAAAAACTCATGAGTCGCAATAGTCTCTGATTCAGAAAAATGAAATACGGGAAATTCAGCAAAATGTCATCCCAGAAAATACAAGAAAATTTATGAAATAAAGCCTTGACAATTTTCAAATTAAAAAAAACAAAAAACATTTTATTCATACTTTGAATAAGGCCTAAAAAAGGAAGAGGCTGTGTTTCCCCTAACAGGCTTTCCTTGCAAATATATGTTATACCCCAAATACCATGAATGAATTTATTTCAGAAAACATAATTCTGTATTTGTAAATGTGAACAATAAGCTGCTTTTAGTCGAACTCTCGAGTAAAGATTTATATACAAGGAAACATCATTCAACTTAAATCCTCTTGGATAAGCATCACATGCTACCAGCACAATCATAATAGTATCTTTATAAAATGAATAGTTATATTATTAAGTGTCTGTGCCTGGAACGCTATGCTATTATCCATAAATATCAGCACGACTACAGATTCACAAAGAATAAAAAACACAATAAAAGCACAAAAAAGAATAAAAGCGCAACAAGAACCAACCATTTTGCCACAGAAATAACACGAATCTACATCACAAACAAGGTTTTTTTTTTGCCTTGACTGGAAGTTGAAGCCAGTTACCCACGAGAGAAAGTGCACGGTCTAGATTATTCTGATGTCATTGGCCCAAACATCGTTAGCCAATAGGCAACTGGCCGCATACTAAAACACATTTTCATTGGCTGATTCTGCAAGTCACTATACTCCACAGGTCAACGCCACGTAAACAAAATAACCAGATGGCAGGCACCTCGACAAAAAATCTGATCCATCACAAAACTGAGAAGTCATCGGTTTAGTTATTTTTCACATGCCAAAAATAGATTTTTTTGGGTTGGCACGATTTTGCTGGGTGGGCAAAAACAGCATTTTTTTTTTTTATGCCCAAGTTTCAAAAGATGTCATAATGGAGGGTGTGTGTGACCACTGTCACTTCAAAAATTCACAGATAAACCACAGAAATCTCGTTCTACTTTGTTTTTCTAATGTCCCAGTGTAGAATTTACTAAAATAATTATTCATTAGTTGTTATCCTCAAGGTCATGTCATCAGGGACATGTGTACAAATTTAATGCTAATTAACCGGACTTATTTCGTTTGTTTGTTTTCTTTTTTCCATTTGATCTATCTACAGTAAAAGGTGTTGTGCTGTTGAAACTGACTCTTGTTGAGTCTTTACCATGAGCTAACTGTAGCTTGTTGTCTTTATTAATCATCACTCGGGTGGTTGAAACTCTAATCGTCAGCAAACAGAGCAACTCAGAAGACCTGAACCAATGGAAAAAGTATTATTCCTGAGTTTCACCATACTCAGTAGCCTAACAGTGCTATAATTAAACACCTTGTGATGTTTTCATCCAGTGTTAACAGATTATCAACAATCTAATGGCATCATGAGCAAAGATTCACAGAAGCTGGACTTGGAAAAGACCACATGACCCCCCCCCCCAGTAAGTTCATCTTCCGGTTTGGGTGAGTTGGTGCCCATGATGGTGTCAGATTCCTGCTCCTGGCTGACAGGACTGGAACCTGATGTAGTCTTCTGTTTTAGCTCATATGCCTAGAGGTATGATGTTTTGTGCATTCTGAGAAACTTTTCTTCTCAACATGGTTAAGTGGTTGAGTTACAATCCAGCCTGCAGTTGTATGTGAGGCCCAAGTGGGTCGTAAGTGGGCTGAAAATGGGTCCCTCATGGGATTGTCTACAGGTTCCATTTTGGCCCCATGTCAGCTGCCCACCTGAATTCATTTCCCATTAGTAAACCAACTAGGTCCCACATAGGTGTCCCATCTGGGCTTGCCAAAGTCAGATGAACCTAAGATGTCCATTTTGGGCCCATGCCCACTTGGTGTTCATGTAGCCCAGGCTTAACCCAGGTGGGGCCTACATACACGTGAGCAGTTGACATGGTGCCACTATGGAACCCGTAGACAATCCCATATGGAGCCCATTTTTCAGCTCACTTACTACCCACATGGGCCTCCTATACAAGCACTGGCTGGATATTTTCTTCCAGGGAGCTCAGAAAGCAACCATCTGGCCATTTTGCTCTGATCTCCCTGATTGTTTGGTCTGGTGTTTCCAACCACAGAACTGTCACTCTCTGAGTGTTTTTTGTTTTTTGCACCACTGTATGTAAACTCCAGAAACTGTTAAGTGTGAAAATGTTTGAAACGTGATGTAGATGTAAATACCTCAAATTAAACCTAAAGGTCTGCACGTTAAGCTCATATCATTGTTTTAAAAATAATAATAATAAATTCCAAACGCTAATAAACTCTCAAATTCCTGTAAATATTTACGTGTAAAATCTTCTGCTTTACTGAAACTGTTAATAATAAAATTTGTAGGCTCCCAAGTGGCGCAACAACAAGGTACGTGACTATCAACCCTGACATCGCAAGTTCTAATCCAGATGCCACAGCCATCCGTGACCGGGAGCCCATGGGAGCTAATTGGCTGAGCTCTCACTGGAGGGAGGGACGGCATATGCTCACTTCCCTGTCACTCACAGAGATCACCAGCCAATCCATGGGCGCCTGTAAGCTCATTTGTACGAGGGGGCGGATAGCGCTTTCCCTCCGAGTGTTAGACCGAATACACATGCACAGAATACTCAAAAAGAGGTACTGCAGGTCACGGAGGGGGCATGTGCATGCTTACACCCCTTCTTGGTTGGTGATGGTCATGGAAAGACAATACTTGAAGGGTGGGGATTGGCTACGACTAAAATTAGGGAAGAAAATGAGAGAGAAAAAAAATGGGAAAAAATAAAATATGTAAGTGTTCAAAATGATACAAAAGAGAAGTATCTCAGTAGTGCTCTCAGAAATGTATACCTCAAGGTAGACATGTATAAGAATGGCCTACAAGTATTTTAATGAGTTTAAATCAGGCCTCTACTAAAAAGATGTACATGAGTATCCTGTAGTGGCGTTTTAGAGACACAGTAATGCCAGGATCAGACTACAGAATATTTCATCTTTAACGATGGACACTATGACAGATTTGGAAGTGATCATGCCAGGAAAGCTTGAAGTGTCTTGATCATAAGGCTGGCAACACCACAACTTTGACCCAGACTAATCACTGTTCACATGCTTGTGTGTCGTTGGGGAGGAGGGTCAAGAAACGGCGACAGAGGGAACGTGTTAAAGGGGATGTAAAAATAAGTGAGACACTGGAAAAAAAAAAAAAAAAAAAAAAAAACCTGACAAGCTAGACTTATCGTCTGGGTGTCGAGGGGCATCCCAGACTCCACTTCTTTGATTACATCACACTATAAATTCAGTTTCTTGTTCTTAAACTTGATATTCAGGCCTGATGCTTAAAATGTGTCAGCCACAACAAGACATCGAAAACAGGCCGAGTGTCCTTGTGCTCTCTGATCTTGGTATTAAGAAGCACCTCAGTTACACATTTTAACAAAACCTTTAGTACGTTGAGGGTGTAAAACAATAATAATGGTGTAAGAAATAAAGAGCAGGGTGGTGGCATGGTTGCATAGTAGTCAGCACATCCGCATCATAGCAAGAAGGTCTTGGGTTCAAGTTCCGGGGGTCAGTGAGAGCATTTCAGTTTGGAGTAAGCATGTTCTCCCCGTGCTTGTGCAGGTTTCCTCCCATAGTCCAAAGATATGCACATTAGGCTAACTGTCTGTTCGAAATTGTCCCAAGGTGCGAGTGTGACTGTGAATGGTTGTGTGTTGCCTATTGAGCTGTTCACAGTGTAACCTGCCTTTCACCCAGTATTGGCTAAGATAGGCTCACGCCTCCCCTCGACCCTAATAGGATTAAATAGGACTCTCTCCTTCTCTAGCACCCATCGGGCAAAGTAATAGCTGAGGCACCATTGTTGAGAAAAAATCGTCTAACCATTGAGTTGCATTTGGAACATCAAGAAAAACCTATAGCGTGTGTCCCTCCGGCCTACGTGTACACATGGGAACCCTGCATTATTCTTTAAAAAGTTTATATCTCGGAAAAGGAAAAACATAAGAACATTTTTTCTGAGAGAGAGTAATATTGAGAACAAGCGGTGTATAATACTCGGGTCACGTGACACGACATCATCGTTAACGACAGAAATAAAAAAAAAAAAACAACTTATGATATTCTTGTGTTATTAAAGTGTTCTCTAAACCTAAATTGTTTACTTTACATGTCCAGACTAAGACTGTGTGTTTGATTACCTCATTTTTATTCTCTTCAATAAACAAGCTATTAAAACGAATCGATCTCAATATACGTAGGACACGTGTACAGGGGTTTGAGAGTTCCCACCAAAGACTTGTCAAGGGCAGGGAAATCATATGGCAGTGCCTAAATCTGTCGACTATCCAGAAAGCTGACATCCAGAAACATTGTCCAGAGACTCAGGAATTGAGATCGGAGAGCTGGGTACAACGATGCAGGACTGTGGCGTATGGAAAGAGGTCATCCTGGGAATCTCGCCTACCGCCGGTGGCCGAAGGATGACGATGAACGGGATTTCGCGGTTTTGGCAAATGAGTGAGTGGGACGGTGAGAAATAAAGAGCTTTACAGGAAATATAAAAGTTGTAAAAAAAAGAAAGGGACAAACAAGCATTCGGTCATACCTGCTTATAATATAAGCAAATAATTAGGAATGTCACGTGATGAGTCTAAACATCTACAGGAAGAGTGATGATGAAACACGGGGATGATGAAGTTAGAAGTTAAATGAGCAGTTAGAAGATTTCAGTGTCTCAAAAATGACAGTGATTAAAGTAAACAAACAAACAAACAAACACCATCATGACCCAGGGAGAGATTTATCCTCCCTCTGCTCACGTGAGAATCATCACAAAGTGAGAACAGAGATACCAGCTGGCTACATGGCACATTTGCTAACTCAAGTGCGCACGCACACACACACACACACACACACACACAAAGTACTCTTGCACCATGTTACCAGATGAATCCAGTGAGACTGTGGTGTGTTTTCAGGAGCTGTAAGGTGCACAGCAACAGCACAACTTCAACAGCACTTTGTTTTACTGGGCCTAAAAACAGCAGCAATAAACTGAACAGGGTGATGCGGGGACTCCAGTGAGGCAGACCAAAAAAAACCCACCAACAACAAAAAGTGTGCACTTTTTATTCCCAGACACAGGGCCTAGCCTCCTTACTGTGTCACTTCATTCCATAATAAACAGGAGCGGAAGGGAAAATACCGACTAAAATAAATAAATAAAGTTTCCATGACTGCTTCTCTTTGGAGTTTGGGGTGGCTAAGCTAAGCACCACTTCTCTCTCTACCCCGCTCTCTCAGTCTTAGCTAGCCGGATCTCAAAACAATCTGCTCAGTCAGTCCTGTTACTTGGTGCAAGCTAGCTAGCTGGCATTAGCATCGGAGCCAGAACAACTCCGCGAGACCGACTAAACAATTCTTAAACATGTAACCACGGTTACTAACAAGTCAGCAACTCGTCCCAGGTTGCCAGGAACGACCAAGTCGACCGCAGAAGCTAGTTTTATCAACGGGTAGCCTGAGAATACCGAGAAAAGAAGGGAGGGGGGTGAAAAAAAAGACAGACTGGAAGAAAGAAAGAGAGATAGAGACCCGGGCGCACTGATGTGGCATCGTGCTAGCACTTCGGCTTCAGGCTAACCAGATGAGAAGCTAACGCAGCTAAAGCTAACATGCTAGCGCTAGCCAACTGAAACGACATCTAACTGTATTGGCAGGCTAACTGCGAGCAGCATGTTTTATAAAGACGCTCGGCCGCTTTTCTAAGCACCGCAACAAATTTGTTTGGACAAAACAAGGGTTTTTTTCCCCCCTCGTCGGATCTTTCAGTAAAAAAAAAGTGTTTGTAAACCAAGTTAAATTCGGGCCGTTTGTTTTGTGCTCCTGTAATAAACAGTGCAGTCAGGAATACCCACTCAACTCTTACAATAAGGACAAACCAACGAAAAGCCAGGCTTCCTCACCTCCAGCCTACAGACTCACACATCTACCCAAAGCTAAAGCGGCTCAATAAGCGACCAAAGTCCACAAAACCGCCAGAATAAAAAGTTATAATGATATAAAAGGGGGGGAAAACCCAACAGATCCCAGCGTGCACTTACCCAGCACTCTTGACTCGAGCAGTAGTAGTCCTTCTGACAATTATTTAAATAAATATTTACAAACACCCCCCAAAATATCTCGGCAAAACAATCTCCCAAAACGATCCCTTACATAACTGTAGCGACAGACTTCAGCACCAGTCCAGACGGACGACCTGATCTTATTCCAGTTTGCTTACATTTAATTTGTGCGTCTTTTCTTTTTTCTTTTCTTTTTTTTTTTTAAGAGAGAAACTGAGATACAAAACAAGAACTCTTCTTCAATCTCATTCACCACGACCGCAGCACAAAAACGATCAATGCGCGCAGGAAGAGGGAGACGAAGGGGCTGTTCAAACTACACCGACAGCGGGTTTATTCAGCCGCATAGCGAGCTCAGTCGATTTAAACTGAATAACACAATGTTTGCGCCACGACTGTTAACCAAACCCGCGCGATAAAGTGAAAACGAAACGTGTTTTCAAACAGAACTACTTTTTGTGACGGTGCGGCGAATTTATTTCACTTTGCCTAGGGAACAGTGGTGCTGCGACTTCCATTGCCTAGGGAAAAACCCGGATGTAAACTCGGTGAAAACTCATCTGGAGAGAAGAAGTGGCTCAACCAACTCCGTTCAACTCAACACCGAACCGAAGTAGTAGCCTGCAAAGCATTTTTGGTTACACGGATGTACACAAGCCCCCGTTTTACCAAACTGTCTCTACTTTGTAAGTTAATGCGCAGCACGCTTTACCCGAGTCCCCCCTGCACGTGCATCGCTAATCATACTGGTGCTGCTGCCTCTAATCGGTGCACAAACAATACTCTTGCTGAGTGCGCGCGCAGGCAGGCAGACGGCCGGTACCGTGTTATGAAAGAAAGAGGAGGCTAAGGCTAATGCTGCTGCTGCTCCGTTAACCAATAAATAAACAGGGTTTTTTTTTTTTTTTTTTTTTTGGCCGCCATGACATATCTGAGCCTGGGTATTATTCCACACTTTCATTAAAGTGCTTCAAGTGTCGTTTTTAAAGGCGCAGTAGTGAATATTTTGACATTTCCTTCTAGAACAAACAATGATGCACAGATTTAAAAAATACAACAGCTCAGCCGTTTCCACACAAAAAATAATAATAATAACCAATCAGCTTGGAAACCTACCTGCCAGTTGGCTTGGATTTGGATTAACCTCATGTCAATCATTTTATAGACACGCCCCTAACAACCGTTGCACATCTGAGAAAGGTTTGAGAGCCATAAGTTGGGAGGCCTGGTGCCATAGTGGTTAGCATGTCAGCAGTAAGGTACTGGTTTGTGGCTCGGCGAGGACGTTTCTGTGTGAAGTTTGCATCTTCTTCTAAGAAGAAGCTTGCACGGGTTTCCTCCAGGTACTCCGGTTTCCTCCCACAGTCCACAGACATGCAATTTAGCTGCCCCTAGGTGTGAGTGGGAATGGTTGTGTGTGTATACTGTTTTCGCCCAGAATCGGCTGAGATAGGCTACAGCCTCCCCATGACCCTAAAAAAGGATTAAGCGGTTCAGCAAAAGTCTGATATTTTTGTCTACAGTATCCTCACCAAACGTTGGGACAGAGATAAAATATTGACAGAATGTTCAAATATTAGAAAAGAGTCTTAAGGTGTAATTATTGGGTTTTAAAGAAATATCCACCAAAGGCTTGGTCTTTGCAAGCAGGTTTGTTTGTGGCTTACCCCTTTGTCCCAAAGTTCATGAGAGAATTTTAAAGTAAAAAAGGACTGCGTTGAAGTTTAGTCTCAAAAGCTGCAGTACATGATATTATGAAAGGTTCCGAGAATTGAGACACATCTCAGTGTGTAAAAGGTAAGGTCGGAATAATAATAAAATAAAAAAACACTGCTGGATGTGAGTGACCTTCATGCCCTCATGAGGCACTGACTAAGAAACCCTCATACTACAGTGCCCAAAATATTCACATGGGATCAGACGTACTTCAGAAAATTCTTTGTCGCTTAACACAGTCTGCTGCTGCATCCAAAAATGCAAACTGGAACTGTATTACACAAAGGAAGCTATACATCAATTCCATGCAGAAACACTAGAGTTCTCTGGAGTCTGACTCGTCTCAGGTGGACCGAAAGACGTAAGGTATGCTGTGGTCAGATGAGTCCACATTTCAGCTTGCTTTCTGGAAAAATGGACACTGAGTTCTCTCCGCAAAAGATGGAAATGACCAGTGAGATTTTAAGCTTTCGTGTGAGCTACGCGGAAGGTACCGTGACGCACCGATTTTCGTTCCGCACTAAATTGTGTGTGTGTTTGTCTGTCCTCCATCAGCAAGTGTTTGCTCGGTCCGAGTGAGTTATTACCTCTTGCTTAAGCTATATATATTGTTCATGTTATTATTACTATACATTTGAGAGCTAATGGAAATTGTACTAAAGTAAAGTAATATCACGATAGTCATTACATTTACATAGACAGGAACTTTTCAATGGGTCTAACGCCAGGATCTAATTATATAATTAGAAATTCAACTTTGTCTTAAAGTTAGACTGAGCATGCGTGTTTCAGAAGACTCGGAAGAGGTAAGTTTTTAAATTCGAATTTCTCTACTAATGACATAGTAACTAATGTCATGACAATAGTAATCATTTACATTTTCAAACGCGTCATTCAGGTAATGTTACATAAACTAACGTTAGGCCCTATTATACAACAACAAGGATCTGACATTATATATGCTAGTTGGTGCCATGTGAAAGGTCAGTGAATGTGTGTGTTCGCTCTACCAGTCATTATTTTACCAGCGAAGTGTGGAAAAGCCAACATCTGTTATGGTATGTCACTGCGTCAGTGCCCACAGTATGGGTTATGTTAAGTGAGTGTAAAATATTCACACGTGGGAATATATTGCAAATATGTAAATATATCTATGTTGCCCTCAAGGTAACATCTTTTCCCTGGAAGCCGATAATTATTTCGACAGCACAAACCAGGCTGCAATCTGTACAAGGTACAGCAACATGGCTTCGTATTGTGGTTAACTGACCTGCTGCCAGTCATGGTCTGTCTCCTGTAGACCCACTGATCGGTGTCATCACTAGTCAGCTGGTCCAGCGAACCACATTCTTCTGGTTGGCAAAACAAATTAAAGTTATTGATGTGTTTAGTTCACTTGTGAATTACCGAATTAAATTCTTTGCTATCTCTATGTCATAAACAAAAAGCCAGTTAGCTGTCATGTCCCAGAGTGCACAAAACGTTTTGTTAAAGATTCAGGCATCCATATGCACAGATTTCCGAAAGATAGGAACAGAAAATTAGACTGGCAAAGGACTCACAAAAGGACCACCTTAAATGACCCTTGCTCTTTACTACTTACTAACTCAAGTTTGATTGGAAATTATTCTTGGGGATAGGCGGGTGCGGCTGAATACAAATACATGGCACACTTTTCAGAAAGGAAGCTATACATCAATTCCATGCAGAAACACTAGAGTTCTCTGGAGTCTGACTCGTCTCAGGTGGACCGAAAGACGTAAGGTATGCTGTGGTCAGATGAGTCCACATTTCAGCTTGCTTTCTGGAAAAATGGACACTGAGTTCTCTCCGCAAAAGATGGAAATGACCAGTGAGATTTTAAGCTTTCGTGTGAGCTACGCGGAAGGTACCGTGACGCACCGATTTTCGTTCCGCACTAAATTGTGTGTGTGTTTGTCTGTCCTCCATCAGCAAGTGTTTGCTCGGTCCGAGTGAGTTATTACCTCTTGCTTAAGCTATATATATTGTTCATGTTATTATTACTATACATTTGAGAGCTAATGGAAATTGTACTAAAGTAAAGTAATATCACGATAGTCATTACATTTACATAGACAGGAACTTTTCAATGGGTCTAACGCCAGGATCTAATTATATAATTAGAAATTCAACTTTGTCTTAAAGTTAGACTGAGCATGCGTGTTTCAGAAGACTCGGAAGAGGTAAGTTTTTAAATTCGAATTTCTCTACTAATGACATAGTAACTAATGTCATGACAATAGTAATCATTTACATTTTCAAACGCGTCATTCAGGTAATGTTACATAAACTAACGTTAGGCCCTATTATACAACAACAAGGATCTGACATTATATATGCTAGTTGGTGCCATGTGAAAGGTCAGTGAATGTGTGTGTTCGCTCTACCAGTCATTATTTTACCAGCGAAGTGTGGAAAAGCCAACATCTGTTATGGTATGTCACTGCGTCAGTGCCCACAGTATGGGTTATGTTAAGTGAGTGTAAAATATTCACACGTGGGAATATATTGCAAATATGTAAATATATCTATGTTGCCCTCAAGGTAACATCTTTTCCCTGGAAGCCGATAATTATTTCGACAGCACAAACCAGGCTGCAATCTGTACAAGGTACAGCAACATGGCTTCGTATTGTGGTTAACTGACCTGCTGCCAGTCATGGTCTGTCTCCTGTAGACCCACTGATCGGTGTCATCACTAGTCAGCTGGTCCAGCGAACCACATTCTTCTGGTTGGCAAAACAAATTAAAGTTATTGATGTGTTTAGTTCACTTGTGAATTACCGAATTAAATTCTTTGCTATCTCTATGTCATAAACAAAAAGCCAGTTAGCTGTCATGTCCCAGAGTGCACAAAACGTTTTGTTAAAGATTCAGGCATCCATATGCACAGATTTCCGAAAGATAGGAACAGAAAATTAGACTGGCAAAGGACTCACAAAAGGACCACCTTAAATGACCCTTGCTCTTTACTACTTACTAACTCAAGTTTGATTGGAAATTATTCTTGGGGATAGGCGGGTGCGGCTGAATACAAATACATGGCACACTTTTCAGAGTTTTATTTGTAAAAAAATTTGAAAACCATGTATCATTTTCCTTCCACTTCACAATTATGTGCTACTTGTTGGTCTTTCACATAAAATCCCCCCAAAAAATGCATTTACATTTGTGGTTGTAACGTGACACAGTGTGGAAACGTTCAAGGAGTATGAATACTTTTGCAAGCCACTGTATCCTAGCATTTTGTCCAAACACACCCATGGCCCATGAGCTTTAGCATTTACACATTGGGATGGTATTGGGGGCAGCTGTAGCCTAATGGATAGAGAAGCGGCTTTGGGACCGAAAGGTCACTGGTTTGATTCCCGAACCAGTAGGAAAAAAAAAAGTGTGGCGGTGGGTGAGTGAGCTGCACCTTCCCTTCCTCCACCTTCATGGCTGAAGTGCCCTTGAGCAAGGCACCTAACCCCCAACTGCTCTTTGGAAGCCCCAATGTGTGTGCAGGCCACTGCTCCGAGTGTGTGTGCTCACTTTGGATGGGCAAATTTCCCTTGCGAGATTGATACAGCATAGCAAAATCAATATATATATAAAACTTTAGCTTTCATCAAACAGGCTAATGATTCATGTGAAATCCCATGATATAAAACCTCCTGAACATGGCTGGAGTGATAATTTTATTCATCCAAAGATTTTTAGGCTTTCAGCGATTCATATGTGTAACATCCAGGGCTTCGTTTGTAAATATCCAGAAATTTCACATTTGCTTACTAACTTTAAAATGTTTTTTTTTTTTTTTTATCAGTGATGCGGTATGGATATAGAAGCTTCTCTCTGCCAGCAACCAGTTTGTCATGATATCTTTCTGAACCAACTTTATCCAAGTTTGAAATTTGTTTTGTTTGTTGTCAGATTTTCGCGAGACTCGGCCAGTGTAATCCTTTGTCTTTTCCTTTCTTTTGCCAACGGTTCAATATGAGAAGTAGAAGAGACCACAGCTGGCTGAGGAGCTGAAGTCTTGAATCAAGCAATAATCAGCAGTAATTACAATTGTGATATGCAACTATTAATGTCCTCACTCCTGAATGATTAAAGAGTATAATTAAAAGGAAAAGTGATGTAATACAATCGTAAACATGCTCAAGTCCCAGCTTTTGTTGAGTGTTTTACAGACATCAAGTACTAATTTTGTTTATATTTCCAGTATACAATTAAGTTGGTGAGTTAACATATTAAAAATCTTTTCTTTGCACTTTTGTCAGTTAAATAAAGATTCACATGAAATAACAGATCAGAGTTTTATTTTCACTGCATTTTGAAAAATATCTCTAGATTTCTAGAAATGGTGTTAGTGCACTCCTGAAAAAATGTAGGGTTCTTATTTTAAGTTTTAGCTGATGATTATTTTTCCAAGTAAACAAATTTTACTGATGATGACTTTTTCCAAGAAAATGGCCAGCCATGTCTCTTACTGTCTGTGGTGAGAGGCATGTAAAAGAACTATTGCTGTTGTTCATAAAGAGTAGTCCTTTGAGTTGCCGTCAGCGTGTTTCTGCCCTGCGATGGCCTGCCGAGCTGTCCAGGGTGTACTTTGCCCTCGCCCAGAGTCGGCTGAGATGGGCACCAGCCTCCCCGCAACCCTAATTAGGATTAAGCGGTTCCGAAAATGAATGAATCTGTTCTTATGAAAAGCTAAATTAAATGAAAGTATTTATTTTTTAGGCCTCATATCTCAGTAGTGACTGTTAGACGAATCTTGGTGAGATCTGTAACAAGATAAAAATAAAGATGATGAAACACTTGAGCATTTTAGAATCTTCCTACTCAAGTCAGGTCTGGGATAAAGTAAGAATATGGGTTTTAGGGTTAAAATGAATAAAAAGTTTAATTGCTGTGGCATTTGTAAATAAAACATAACTAAATTTGTTACATTACTACGTGTGTTTTATGGTATGTATATTTGCATAAGAAAATGTACAATTACATCAAATGTTTTTTTATGGAATCATTTGTAAAATGTCCAGTTACAAGCAGTTTATTTCAAGTGACATTGTTTTTAAAAGTGTTAAAATTTTTTAGACCATAACAAAAAAGACATTACTTTTGTGGGCCTCTCTTAAGTTCTTCCTGGCAAAAAAAAAATTCTTTCTTTCTTTCTTTATTTTTTAAAGTAATAATAATAAAAAAAGCATCAAATAAACAAATCAAAGCCATGACACAACATTTTTTTGGCTTCTTGCAAAATATCTCAAACAAATTAAATAAAATTATGAAATTAAATTAAATATTAAATGAATAAATTTTTATTAAGGAGCAGTGGTGAAAATGCAAATAATCTGCTATTAAGAGAGAGTTCTTACAGACTTTAACAAGCTCTTGGACTTGGCTAATTGCAAGGAAACCTGGCTTTAACAAAAGAGTTATCAGTTGTAACATATATCAGTGGTTTGTGTAAAAATTAAAAGCCAGAGTGAAGATCAGTAATGGGACGAATGAGGCAAAGCTCGAGCAGGTTATCGATAAGAGCCATTATCAAATTTACTGAGCGCAGATATCTGGCTTGAGTCGATGTTTTTGAAAAAAGTTCTTTTTTTGCACATTTTCATCAAAAAACAACAAAAACAACCCCCCCCCCCCCCCCCAAACATACTTTTATGTGTGTATGTTGAAACTCACCTGCCGACATGTGGTGTTTACTGTGCATTGCGCCTGCATGGCCTTCGAGGAATCGTTTGTATATCTGCACAAAAAACACAGTCCTCATTAAATTACAAATAAATTACTCGAGTCGGATTAATAACTCACTCAACCCGAGCACCGATAACTCGAGTGAGCTGTACATTGCCGATTCCCAACAACAGTGAAGATTCTTTAAAAGAGGCTATTATGCTATTTCCACATTTTTTGATCCATGTTGTTGCTGTCTTGAATAGCCATGTTAGATGATGCCAGACTGTTAATGAATGTGGTTAGCGCATGTTTAAGTTTTCTCTCTGGGTTGTTTGAGCTGGCCGTAAACACAAGGTTTTTGCAAATTTTTTTTTAGGCCCACTAGTGTGTCATGGCATGCTGACACTTCTGATTTACTGGCCTTCTCCCACTGCCCCCCCATTTGCAATGGTATGTCCACACATCCTGGTCTGCCTCCCAGCACACTGACAGTGGAGCGTTCAGTAGTCAAAAGGCAACCAGTCAGAGCAGAGTAAGCAATTCCATTCATCTCAATTCAGTTTTATTTGTATAATGCTATTTACAATTGACATTGTCACAAAGCAGCTTTATATAGTAAAAACAAAGTTTAATATTACTAGATAAAGATTTTCTTTTACAAACCCTTCCGCAAACACTACACAAGCAAGCCCGTGGTGACGGTGGCAAGGAAAAACTCCCCCAGTCGACACAAGGAAGAAACCTAGAGAGGAACCAGACTCAAAAGGGAAACCCATCCTCATTTGGGAGAAACCAGATGAAATCCACCTAGCAGAAACTTCACTATAGTTTGACGTGATGTGTAGCTGGTTATCTTATAACTATAACAGTAAAATTCATCTCCACAGTTTCTGAGCTTATATTTAGGTCCATATGGATCATCATCATCAGGACCACGGGGATCCTATGATGAGGACCACAACCAGTAGTAGCACCCCAGGATGACTCACAGAATTCAGAGAGCAGAAGGACCAGGATCACTAGTATCTCGGAAGTAGCATGTGTACCTCAACATATACACAGAGAGAGAGAGAGAGAGAGAGAGAGAGAGAGAGAGATTGAGCACAGAGAGACTCACTCAAAATCAGCGTTAAAGGGGGAGGTGGGGAAGCTGCTTTCTGAAGAAATGAAGAAACTGAGTTTTTTGGATTAGGAATCATACTTTCATGCTCCACTGGTGTCCAAAATGAAAAATAAAGTTCAGAAAATGAGATTAATATCTGGTGATTCCATATTATTTTGCAAGGCAGTTGTAGTTCTTGAAAAAAAATAAAAATTCATAGAAATTTGTTTATGATTTATTAATGTATAATTTTGCATTGTTCGATGGCAGAATGGTGGCGTAGTAGTTAGCACATCCGCCTCCCAGCCAGAAGTTCAGTTTGCATGTTCTCACCATGCTTGTGTACATTTCCTCTGGGTATGATGGGAATGGTTGTGTGTGTATGGGTTTTTTAGGGTGTATCGTGCCTTGGCCCAGTGTCGGCTGTGAGAGCCTCCAGCTTCCTTGCAACCCTAGTAGGATTAAGCTGCTCGGCAATTGAGTGAGTGAATGAGTGAGAGTTCTACTGCCATTTGCGAATGCAGACATTTCATTCTGAATTTTTATTATTTATTTATTTATTTATTTATTTATTTATTTATTTTACAATAAAAGGATGATGCTATTAAACATTTTGGGCAGCAGAGGGAGACATGATATTGCATATTATCATGCTGCTGGTAAGCCATTTGGCAAACTACACTTATCCATCCAGTAAAACCAGGTAGTAAATGTCAAGTAACTACAAGTCTGTAAGCAGAGCAAAACTCAGACATAGAATTGCACTTACGTAGAAGATTTCAAACATTTAACTTATGTTATTTTTATGGTAAACAGTGTATTTTATTCTCACTACTTTTTGAAATCTGTGCATTATAATTCACATTTCTCATTAATTTTATGGATAAATACAGTAATGGCTGTATTGTTATATTTATCCGTAATTGAAGCAAATGTAAAGGAAAGTAATTACTGCTGTGCTATGGTCCATCTAAGTCTAAAGAGACAAATAAATCTAAACAGAATTAACATACCTACAGGGATGTGGTAAAGAGTAGGTAAAATAGGAGTGATTTCACAGGGCCTAAGCAAAAATAGTACCCAAAAGGACACTAGGAAATGGAAATTGTTCAGAAGAGGAAAGAATAATGAACTCACCTGCATTCTGTACAACTAGCTGCACATCTAGTACATATATGAAGTATGTACACTCACACTTGTGTGTCTTAACCCTTGCAAACATCCTATTATGTTGGGGTCACCTCCAGGGGCCATACCCATAAATTCAAGCTGTGTGGTCTCCTGTGCCATGGTGGCCCATTCATTTGGGATTGTAGGTCTGCTGTGGAGCAGCCTTCCAAGATTTACTAGTGGGGCTACTGCCGTCAACCGTCGTGCCCGATTTGCCGGGTACTACCGGGTGGTGTTTGGTTACTTCTGTTTTTGGTTAATTCTGTCTAATTTCTGTTTTTCGTTCAAGACAGCCCTGTCTTCTTTCAGAATGGCTCATACAGCTTAGAAGTCAAGCTTCATACCTACGTGGAGGCTGTGCATGTGTTAAATGGCTTTTCTTTTAATTGATTTTTCTTCCTGGAACTCTGTCCATTTGCTGAACCTCTTAATCCTACTAGGGTCGCAGGTAGACTGGAGCCTATCTTCATTGAGTCTGGGCCAAATACCTTGAACAGCTCACCAGTGCATTGCTGGGCCAACACACACACAACTACACACTCACACACAGGGGCAATCTGGAACAACTAAATAACCTATTGTGTATGTCTTTGGACTGTTGCAGGAAACCGGAATACCCAGAGGATACCCATGCAAGCTGGGAGAACATGCAGAATGCACACAGAAACTCCCGAGCCGAGTCCTGAACTCAAACCCAGGACCTTCTTGCTGTGAGGTGGACGTGGGCAGTGCAGGGAGTCTAAACACCCATGATGCTAATGCTAAAGTATGTCAAGACGGTCCTTAAACTGATGTCAGTCTTGTCACTGAAGAGGAATCACCAGAGGCAGTGGCAGTACCTAGGCTCCCTTGAATGCGCTGTTACATTCCCATTAATAGCTATTGCATTTGACCCATACATGCTGCCAACTATTTTAATCCGAGTTCCAGCACACTAAAGACTCTTACTCCTCCACTTCCACGGCACTCATCAGTTAATTTTTTTGGTTTCTATTCCTATAGCTGCAACATGGTGAAGGGGTTCATTTTCTTCCCACAGGGTCTGCAGGTCATAGCTAGTGAGCAGCAGCTCCATAGCCATTATGGCTGGTTGCTAATTACATTATGCTACAATTAAAACAATGGTCTGTATATGCCTACTTGAGATGTTCAGCTCACCAACAATTAGGTCACCTATTATATCCATCACCCAACTAAACTGAGGCTTGTTATAGCAAACAGCTCACCATCCTGTCCTGAACTTAAAGATGGGTTATGAAAGATTCAACAATTCACATGAATTTGATAAGATGACAAGCTGTTACTCAGGGGATGGCCTCTCTCCCATAAAGGCTCAGTGATTAGCACAGGCACCTCACAGCAGAAGGTTCAGGGACCGAATCTCTTTTAAGTGCCTGTTTTGTGTTGTTTTCATGTTCTCCTCGTGCTTGCATGGTTTTCTTCCATATACTCCAGTTCCCTCCTACAGTAAAAAACACATGCACATTACGTCAATTCACAGCTGCAAATTTTCCGTAGATGGGAACGGTTGTTACCTCCACCACAAAATCGAGTTTGGGCGGAGGTTGTGTAATCGCTGGGGTTTGTTTATCAGTTTGCCTGTGAACAAAATTCTGGCCATACCTATGCAAGGGTTTTCACCAAACTGGGTGGGGACAGTACCTTACCTGAGTTCCAGAGATTATTTGATTTTGGAATTTCAAGGTCAAAGGTGAAGGTCAGAGCAAGGCCACAAAGTTTTGAAGATAGATATTTCCCATGTTCCCAATTTCAAAGTTATATAGACCCATAGATACGGTAAGGGACAGATAGGAAACCATATGCACACTTTCAAACAGCATGGCCCTCTTTGACATTGAGTGACATTGAAAGATAATTTAGCTTTTCAAAAGAACAGATTCATTCATTTTCTGAACCGCTTAATCCTATTTAGGGTTGCGGGGAGGCTGGCATCCATCTCAGCCGACTCTGGGGGAGGGCAGAGTACACCCTGGACAGCTTGCCCGGCCATCGCAGGGCAGAAACATGCTGATGGCAATGTAGCTACTCTTGACGAAAATCAGCAATGGTTCTTTTACATGCCTCTCACCACAGACAGTGAGAGACATGGCTGGCCTTTGATAACCCAGTTAGCTGCACTGGGGGACTTCCAATACTTAGGTATCACAAAGCGATGTAAGATGGGTGGTAACATTACCAGACGCAAATATCAACAGATTATTGCTTCCCATTATGTTTCAAACCTACAGGTGGCTCAGATTTCTCACCAGAGGGTTGATAACACACTGTTTTCTAACTATTTGATGAACATGCTGCCCTCTTAAATAGCCTACTTGTGTATTAAAATGGATTACAAGTGTCTTGGGCCTCAAGAAGTTTTAGTAGCACTTTATAATTGTCATTATTTGTAATTTGAACATGTTGAAGGTGTCTGATCCTTTTAATATGATAATTATTCATCATGATGAGCACCTGGGAGTCTGGTACCATCTTGGCCATGTTTGCAGAGGAATTTTTCAATATGATGTTATATTTGCTACAGTATTATATATTTAGTTATAAACAAGGTCATTTGATAATTTTTCTGTAATAAATATAGTCTTGAAAGTGAAATTAAGTTTTTGTGACAAGACTTTTGTCCAGGCAAAAACGGGAATGTTAATATGTAATAAGCTGTAAAGATTAGAAGAAATTTATTTCCAATACTGCTGCTAGCACAAATTATTCAGTACCATCAGAGGGGTATATAAGTCATAGATAATAAAAATCGCTTAATAGGTTGGTGAGATATAGGCTTTTATACATGAATGTCCACATGTGCAACAAGATTTTTGTCAATGACTGTGTGTGTGTATATATATATATATATATATATATATATATATATATACACTCACCGGCCACTTTATTAGGTACACCTGTCCAACTGCTCATTAACACTTAATTTCTAATCAGCCAA
>JAQMYF010000007.1:6028793-6042445 GCA_030014195.1 Neosilurus mollespiculum
TAACCCTTACCCTAACCTTAACCTCACCTAACCATGACCACTACATACAAAACTCTAACCCTAAACATGACCACTACATACAAAACCCTCACCCCTACCCTATCCTTAACTTCACCCTAACCATGATCACCACATGCAAAACCCTAACCCTTACCCTAACCTTAACCTCACCCTAACCATGACCACTACATACAAAACCCTAACCCTTACCCTATCCTTAACCTTACCCTAACCATGACCACTACATACAAAACTCTAACCCTAACCCTATCCTTAACTTCACCCTAACCATGACCACTACATACAAAACCCTCGCCCCTACCCTATCCTTAACCTCACCCTAACCATGACCACTACATGCAAAACCCTAAACCTTACCCTATCCTTAACCTCACCTAACCATGACCACTACATACAAAACCCCACACCTTACCCTATTCTTAACCTCACCTAACCATGACCACTACATACAAAACTCTAACCCTAACCATGACCACTACATACAAAACCCTGACCATATCCTTAACTGAACCCTAACTATGACTACTACATACAAAACTCTAACCCTTACCCTATCCTTAACTGAACCCTAACAACCACCCCCCCCCTTCCCCCCCCAACACACACACACACACACACACACACACTGTAAATGTAAACTTGAATGGTACTATCTGATTTTTAGGGCAGTGGTGGTTCAGTGGTTAAGGCTCTGGGTTACTGATTAGAACCAAGTGGCTCAAGCCCCAGTACCATGCTGCCAGTATTGGGCCCTTGAGCAAGGCCCTTCACCCTCAACTGATAGTTGTATGAATAGAATAAAAAAAAGTAAGTCGCTGAGGATGAGGGCATCCCCAAAATCTCGTAAATGTACACACACACACACACACACACACACACACACACACTGTTGTATCTATCTCTTTTTTTGCGAATAGCTTTTATACTTTTTGCTTTGCAAACAATCTATATTGTTAACCTTTAGCTTTAATTTCATGTTGCATGCTGAAAATGAATTCATAATGTGCTTAAAACTGACACCGCATTAGCACATGAGCCTCTCATGTTACTGAGCTGATGGAGTAAATCACTGGCACCACAGAGGTGTGTGTGAGTGGGAGCAGAACCTGTGTGTTCTACAAACAGTGCAGGGAATGCATAGCGCATTGAGTGGGTTTCTATTTGCTTGGTTTTATGTAAAGCTTAAGTAGGAGGGAGGCTTGGCCTCTGTGGAGGCTGATTGTGCCCTTTATAGTATACAGCTTTATACCGATGATGCTTCCTGGCACCTTTAGTTCTTCTGACAGCAGTCTGATTTTAGTATCTTTTAAAATTATTTAAGATATTGTCAAATCTCCTGCAGCATGTTGCTGACACACTTGTGAAGCTGGTAGAGCTTCCATTCTTGACCAACAGGTGGCAACATAGCTTCATCTCAATATGGGCCAATGAGAGGAGACGGGAGGGAGGACTGTGATATGCTCAGGGAGGTGAGCTGATAAAAGTGTGGGTCTGACTAAGGCAGTCAGCTGGGAAGTGTGTGAAGGCAGAAGACACGACTTCAGGCATGGAGTGAAACAAAAAGGCAGATAAGAAGACAACTATGGGTCCTGCTGCTGCCTGAGGGGTTTACACTTCCCGGACTTGGTGTAACACTGTCTGGTGTGAATGCCAGAAGAGAAAAAAGAAAGAAAGAAAGAACGAAAAAGAAGCAGAAGAGACGTGGGAACTGACTGAGAAGTGAGAGTTGAAGGAAGCGTCAGTCTGAGACAAAGTCATATTGTTGTTTGTGGGTGTTGTGAGGAACAGGACAAGAACATGGACGAGGAGAGGGGAGAGGTTTATTGTAAGAACCTCGTACAGACATTCACACACTTTCACTGTTGTTTCACACACATGTTCAGACAGCTGCACTTCCTGGTATGCAATGTGGAATGACTGCCTGAGCTGCTTGCTGGAATGAACTTTCACACCATGGAGATCAACCATATTGTGATACTCTCAATCACAATCTGAGGACATTTCCTTTAATAACATAAAAACTGACCTCGGCTTTGGTTTTTGTTTATAGTTTTCGTCGCAGTTTCATTCTGGCCAACTGTAAATGTTTACAAGTGTAAAAAGTCATGGTTATATGAGATGGAATATCCCTACCTGAACTCAGTTTGCCTTGTGACCTAATGATGGAGGGAGATGGAGATCGAGGTGAGATGTCTGCCAACCTGAACGCTGTAGTTGATGGTAAGGAACAATCAACTCCGGGATCAGCATCATCGTCCTGCTCTGATCTGTCCACTTCTACCCCTGCACTTCTGCCCTGTCCACACACCACCAGGACCTTCGGCAGACTCCGCTTCTTTGGCAGAAAGTGAGTGTGCCTGTGTGTGCGTGCGTGTGTGGCTGTTTAAGTTCTGAATTAATGAAGGAAGTCATTGTCTACAAAACAAAACCAAACAAAACTCAGACCTTTAACTAAACAATAAGTAATGTGTCTCTGATGAGTCAGTGCAGTTACACCTTGTGCACCGGCATTTTTTACAGAAGCCTCTATTATACGTCACACCTCAAGGTTGTATTTTCACTTTTCTTTTTCTAGTTCTACTGACATGCATGTGAAATAATATGTATGCTTATTTAAAATTCTCAAGAGCATCACAGCGTAGTGGTTGGCGCTTCCGCCTCACAACAAGAAGGTCCTGGCTTTGAATCCCTGACTCAGGCGTTTCTGTGTGTGGAGTTTGCATGATGATTAGGCAAATTGGATTAGTCCAAAATTGCCCCTAGATGTGAATGTGAGTGTGAATGGTTGTGTGTGTGTGTGTGCTGTCCTGCTATGGCCTGGCAAGCTGTTCAGGGTGTACGCCGCCTTCACCCAGTGTCGGCTGAGATGGGAACCAGCCTCCCCGAGATCCTATTGAGATTGAGCAGTTTGGTAAATACCTGAGTGACGAGTAAAATTCCCAATGGTGGCATGGTGGAGTAGTGGTTAACACAACCGCCTCACAGCAAGAAGGTAATGGGTTCAAGTCCCAGGCTTGGGCATTTCTGTGTGGAGTTTGCATGTTCTCCCCTTGCTTGCATGGGTTTCGTCCGGGTCCTCCAGTTTCCTCCCACAGTCTAAAGGCATGCACATTAGGATAACTGGCTGTTCCACAATCACCCCTAGGTGTGAGTGTGAGTGTGAATAATTGTGGGTGTGTTGGCTCTGCAACGGTGTCCTGCCTCGGCCCAGTGTCGCCTGAGATAGGTGTCAGCCTTCCCACGACCCTAATAGGATTATACGGTTTGGAAAATGGGTCAGTGAGTGATGAGTAAAATTCCAAAATGCATATCTGTACATTTCACAATATTGTTTTATTACATGCTAACGTGTTCCTACCCCACATGCTTCCTCACTGATTTTTGATTCAAACATAGAAGGTTTTCAAATGAGTGAGATTAGGTGTCGTCAAGTAGGGATACTAATCCTACAGTCTCATGTGGTTTGCCAAAAATGGCTGCCTTAATGGATTCTTAAGGAAGTTAATTAAGCTCTATTATTGTCAGACCTGTTGGGATTATGGTCACACCCACCTTTCCAGTGCACCGTTGACCTTGTGCTTTTTTGAGCTGATCTAAGAACTACGCTGGTTTCAGATTTGAAAATTGTACATTCTGTTTACACTTGACATTAGATCCCGGATAATCAGGAAACAAATAATTAATGAAGCATATACGTATTCAATATATACTGTACAGAAATGGTGCGATCTGGTTGGTTAATTTACTTGGGATAATCGAAATTATTATTAATTCGAAATATTTTCCTGTTTCTGATTGGTCGGAAGCCATCAAATAACTCATGGTATTCTATTATGATTCGACTTTTCCATCACTGACCGGATAAGTTAAAAATGTTGAAAATATTTTGAATAGGTAATAAAACAATTACAGAATTCAGCTTTTGTGTGATATTGAGAATTATTCAGGTCTCGTAGGGTGTTATCCTCCTCAGTTGATAAAACCTTAATCTGAGTAATTCTCCATATCGAACTTGGGTTCAATCAGTAGTTACTTATTAGCCACCCTGCAAAGTCAGGATAATGCTTGAATCAATTAAAAATATAAACATTAACCATAAATATCTTATTTTAACTTTTCTTAAGTTCCTGTGTAGAATATACACTATAGCAATTCAATTACAATAAGTAGAGTATACATTAATAATATTTAAATCACATGCCCATGTGGTATGTAATGTCATCACATCACAACTCCATCACATTTCTCACATAACTCCAGAATTTTCTATTAGTTTTAATGTAGTTACTGAGTAATTCATAATTATTACTAAATGATTCAAAATAATGAATAATAAATTAGTGGTTTAAGGGATTTACATTTAATTAATTTGTAATAGAATAAAAAGATAGGAAGCTGATAGGAAGAGGAACCATTCACTCAGTCACTCACCGATCCATTTAATCCTATTAGGGTTTGTGGGCAGGCTGGTGCCTATTTCAGCCGACTCTTGGCGAAGATGGGGTACACCATGAACAGCTCGCCAGACCGTTGCAGGTCCAACACAAACCACACCCACACCTAGGGGCAATTTGGGAATGCATTATTTTTAGCTCCCACCCATCGGCAGCTATAGGAATGGAGTTCGTCCATCCATCTGTCTGTCACACTTTAGTTTCTGGACACGAATGAACGATGAAGCTGGGGCTGTCAAACTTGGTATCATGGCTCACTACTATAAGTGCTAGGCTGAGGTTGTGTGTGAGTGACCTTGACCTACTTTTCAAGGTCACATAAGCAAAACTTTATATTAGAATTCTGGACATTTACTTGCTGTGTGCTGAAGCTGGGACTTTCAAACTAGGTATGCTTGTTCTATATTGGCATATTATGAAATGTTCCTTTCGGCGGAAGCGTCTGGACCCCTGTGGTCTATTTTTTTCTTTTTTTTTTTTTAAATGTTATAGCTCAATATAATTTAATTTGAGCAATTTTTAGGACTTTATTTTTTATGAAACAAAGGGACTCTTGGACAGCATCCTCCCAAAAAACAAATGAATTATTTGTATAGTTTGACCCTATAGTTCAGTTACAGACTTAATCATTATGGGTATGTGAAAGGCTTGTGTGTGTGTGTGTGTGTGTGTGTGTGTGTGTGTGTGTGTGTGTGTGTGTGTGTGTGTGTGTGTGTGTTGATTAATTGAATGTAATGACTGCTTCTGGCCTAAACACATCTTTTATATAAATAAATATATGAAACGGAATGAAATGATTAAAGTAACACTAACATAAAAAATAGATTTTTTCTCAAACAGTCAATGGGAGTACAGTTTTCCGTATGCACAATGAAAATCCATATTGTCTTGTGGTTTCACATAATGAAAAAATTTTTTGAGGCATATTTATTCCTGTTGAAATGGATCAGAAATGGAAATAGCTGCGTACTGCATATATTACATGTAAACATACAAAAGTACATATTGGGTGCCACACAGTACAAGCGAACTCGGATCTCTTTCTGGATATTTTATTCATCAGTTATGAGCTGTTCACTCTCCAATCCCTTCCCTATTTTGCAATGGATCTATAACACTTAAATAAGGACAGTGAAATTCATACTGATGCTTTACGTAGAGCTGTTGGCTGTGGATCAAAAGTAAAGAGCATAGAAACAGAGGTGATAGAACAAATACATGCATGCAACTACATAAAGTATACAGTATTACAATAGTACTATACAGTAATAATTACTACTATTATTGCTATTCTTCTTCTTCTTCTTATTAGTAGTAATAGTAGTAGTATTTCTGCCTAACTACTTTGGCATAATAGCTTTATTAATTTCTGCCACAGTGCTTCTATTAACCTGTCTGTCCTGTTGCTACCCAACACTTCATCTTGGTTTCTGTAATGTAATAGTTATGTATGGATGGTACCCATTGTACCAGGGACTCTGTTAAGTGGATCACCTATTGCTGTTGAGAATCATCTGGATACCATGGAACCGTTTTGCCGTTCCCCGGAATTGGCATTAGTTTCGAATGACAGAGAGAGCTACAGGTGTAACAAGCATTTTATTTTACCTGAATAACACATGCTACAATGTCATGAGGAACCTAACGAACCTTTAACTGATTGGAAAGGTGTTCTGAGGTAATTGCTGCATGCATGCAACTGAGAAGAGCAATATTAACTAGTGATATAACAGAGAGCCTGAAGCTCCGGAGATTGCTTTGAATCACTACAAAGCAGTAATTCCGATTATTCCGCTACTGAAGTGACCACGTCCCGTGATCGAGGGACGACTAAAGCTGTGGTCTCTACGCACCCACGTGACTGTTTCATTAGTGGTTCAGAAGCAGTTAAAATTGGATCAAACCAAAAGGTGACTTTTCTGTGCACATAGCATTGAGTGCTTTAGTTTTATGAAGGTTTTACTGATACAAATAGACCAATTAGCACTGGTGTTTTTATGCATTCCACCCTCCTCTCTTCCATGAAAGCATTTTTTAAATGATGGGATGTTTAAATATAGACTGTTGAACAAATACTTTACTACACCTCCCCTTGTCCTGCCCAAAAGCATGTTTCAGTGATATAAGCAAGCTGTGTTCTGTTTTTATATATATTAAATATATTTAAATACACAGTTAATAATTAGGGTGGCATGGCGGCGTAGTGGTTAGCATGTCTGCCTACGAGTGCTAGATGTTTCTGTATGGAATTTGCAAAATTTCTTCCAGTTCTTGCGTGGGTTTCCTCCGGGTACTTCAGTTTCCACCCACAGTCCAAGGACATGCACATTAGGCTAACTGCATCTAGCTGTGAATGTGAGTGTGAATGATTTGTGTGTGTTGGCCCTGCGATGGTCTGGTGAACTGTTCAGGGTGTAATCCTCTTTCGCCCTGTGTTGGCTGAGATAGGCTCCAGCCTCCCTGCGACCCTAGTTGGGATTAAACTTTTTGGTAAATGAGTGAGGGAGTTAATAATTAATGGAAATCCATGGATACCACGTATAACACCACATACTTACCCAAGGTCAGGTCCGCTTCCATACATGGTGAACTGTATGGACTTTGACGTAAGAACACTCCTTTTGTTGATTAAAAATATTGTTGATGTGGACATTGGACTTAAGGCATCTAAATAATAGAAAAACACTTATGTTTTTTCCCCCTTCAACCTATAAATTAAATCAACAGTATGTTTTCAATTTCGCAACCAATTTCTTTTAACATTACTGTTGCTGTTACATCACTTGAGTGCACTGTGTTAAATAAAGATATGAGTAACAAACCGTTTTTCAGCATTTGAATTGGAAGATTCACTTGTTCTTTATTGTCCTCAAGGGGCAATTTGGTTCACAGCAAGTAGTCATGCGCCAGCCTCTGTTTAGATGATTTTCCTCCATGAATAATGAAAAGTTGATTAGTTAATTGAATGACTGCTGTATGGTCCAAATTGTACAATAGTGTGCATATTGGGCAAAGTAAGGAGCAGCAAGTTCCCTGTCACTGAGCACTGCTAGGACAATTTTTAGTTAGCAAGTGCAGGTAATATGATTTGGGGCAGAACCCAAGGGTTCAACCACCAGGTGGACATCCAGCCACCAAGATTTGGAAGGAGAGCTTTTGACTGATGGCATTCGGTTGGGGTGGATTCTTACAGAACTTCAATGGTGAGTAGAAATGTGAGATCCCCTAGTGCACAAAGGGTTCCTGAGCCCTGAGCAAGGCACCACCCACAGAAGTACTGTCATCAATCCATGCGCCTCCAACTATGTGCTACTCTTGTGATTGATGCATCTGACCTTCTTAAGTCTGTTTGGACCAGCATGTGGCAGATGTTGAGGACTAGATAGAATTTAAGGACTTGATAGACCATGCCACATTCTGATGCTCACAGAATCTAGCTTCATATGAATTAATTGTATGGCTTGAATTGGTACTAAACACCAATGTTTTTCAAGTTTAATACCAAGCACTGTTATTTCTAAGAGGATGGAAGGTATGTACTGCATGGCCTATCCCTTGGAGGGGTCACATATGAACCAGTTCCTGAAATCTGGCAGTATTTTTCTGGCACTCAGTGGTGTGAAGAATGCCCGCATTTATCTTAGGAACACCCATGGTGCTCGAGAAATGCTGACGGGCAGAACAGTGAATTAGAATGCTTGTCGTTATAAAGCATTTCATGGAAACATGAAAAAAATGCATCACAAGACCCACTGACATGTCTTGTGGCTGCAAGATATGAAAACATTTGACAGACTTAACACACAAAATGAAACTGCTTTTAGCAGTCAGTTCATACTTTTAAATCTAGAATTAGACAGAAACCACTTTTCCCTATTTGGAACAAGTATGATGGTTTTGTCTTTTGTCTAGTATAGAACAGATATCCAGGAGCAGTAAACTTGTTAGGGACTGACAAGGTTTCTGTACGCAGTAAAATTTAAATTTGTACCGTTGTGTCTTTGGACCCTTGTGCCTGATAAAATCACTACCCAACAGGCAGTGTGTCTTGCTGTAATGTGTCACCTTCTTGGGTTCCAGAATGAACTGTTGGTGGCACTGTTTGACATCTGCTACTGACCTAAGTGTCTGTCAATTTAGGGTTTGCACAAGGTGCTGTGGGATTCTGACCCTATCCAGTGGTTAGTGAGTACCGAGTGAAAACGAACTGATCCATCCAATCATTGTTTATTCCACTTTGCTCGCAGGGTGGTGGGGAAAGCTGAAGCCACTTTGTACAAGATGTAAGCGATGCCCTGCAAAGGTCGCTAGTCTATCGCAGGGCTAACCCAAACAACAACCACTCACATTCACATTCACACCAATGGGCAATTTAGAGTAAGGAAACCAAAGCCCTACATAATCCATACATAAAACCCCAGGTAGCTATGAGGTTCAAACCTAGAGCCGTTTTGCTGTAAGGGCGTACTGAATGTGCATGGTTCCCTTGAGGGGTGGCCGAGTGGCGTAGTGGTTAGCACGTCCGCCTCACAGCAAGGTGGTCCTGGGTTCGGGTCCCGACCTTATGTGGAGTTGGTATGTTCTAGCGGGGATTTTCTCCAGATGCTCCTCTTTTCTCCCACAGTCCAAAGACATGCTAGTTGGTTGTTACAAATTGCTCCTAGTCATGAGTGTGGGTCTGAATGGTTGTGTGTGTGTGTGTGTGTTTGCCCTGCAATCATCTAGCAAGTTGTTCAGGGTGTACCCCGCCTTTGCCCAGTATTGGCTGACCATAGAGGGAAAAAGCAGGTTGGCAAATGGGTGAGTGAGTGAGAGTTCTCTTGTGGTTTATTTTTGACTCTCGCTCTCTTAAACCCATGACTGCCCTCTGTATGATGGCAAAGTGCTCACATATTACCTTGTCCATCATGTAGCGCTCTCCAACTTGGTAGATACTCAGTGTGCATCCATGTGTGTGTGAACTCATGTATTCCACCTTGTCTGTCTAAGAAAGAAGCAGCTATTTTGGTACTTTGTTAGTATACTTTGTACTGTATACTTTGTACTGTATGTTCACTGAGCTTGTGTGATCCGATAATATCACACACTCCATAGCCACCTGAGTTTTGTTTTGAATACATAAGTGTACCATGCCAGAAGTGGAACAGTGACCGGCACTTGATTTTCTACAGAGCAGCTGGGTGATGCTACATCCTATCACCAAAACAGTCTTTCAAATTGATTACTTTCCAATGTCTTTAAACTGCCATTTCTGAAGCTCATTAAAGTAGGTCTCCTAAACATACATACAAACCATGGAGCTCACAGTCCACATTAGTGTTAGCAGTCCCTGTCAAGACATGAAAAGGGACAGACCCAATTCTGCTGCTATCTTTACCATCTTTCCCTCTCCACTTCTGCTATGTATAGATCAGGGTCAGAGTCTCAGTATTGGGGAGAGAGAGAGAGAGAGAGAGAGAGAGAGTGTGTGTGTGTGTGTGTGTGTGTGTGTGGAGGGTGCTGTGGCATTAAATGATACTCTCCTGAGCTCTGACTCAAAGGAATTAGGCCAGCTGTTTGACGGAAGTTGGACTATAGGGCGATGAACTAGAGGACCTGAAACAGAACAATAATGGTATGTACACACATGTGTTTGAACATTTTTATTTTATTTGTATATCAATGTTTACTAGTTAATCCTGTCTTTAGCCTGTCTCCATCCAAGATTCAGATGAAGCATTGTACTCTGATGTTTACTTATTGCTCATTGTACTTCTGTAGCGGGTATGAAATTCCAAAAGCCTGATAGATGGCTTTCAGCTGTGGGTAAGTAGGCTGCCCTCTTTCGTATTTACATCCCCCACAGGCAACTGGCATGAGGGGACTCATGGAGAAGCATAACACTGTGTCTTATGGCAGTGGCGCATTCAATGAGCGTGAGTGGAACAGTCAGTGGAACAGGGCTGGTTCAAACTGGGACTGACCCCCTTATCAGGCAATTGGCTGGAAAAAAGAACATGGTAAACAATAGCTCATCTGCCCGGGTGCTAAGGTACCCCCATGTTTTGCTTGCTGTGATCTTGCTCACCTAAGATACGGACAGGCGGAGGGACATGGAGCCAAGTGTGTATGGCCGTTGGCTTGCAAGGTGTTCATCCACCCTTTTGTCAGGTCTTGACACACTGTCCGCATTCAGCAAGCTTCACCGACGAATGAATGGTATGACAAACTACATTTTCACTTTTGTTCTTGGATGCATTGTCACTTCTAAATTATAATGGCAAAACAAAGAATGGATATTTGGGACTTGTCCTGTAGATGGCGCCAGTGCTACATGGAGAGTTCAGTCCCTTGGTTCTCAGTGCTGTTACTACTATGGTTGCTTGGCATTCACACTCAGCCCTACTATTATGGGGGACAACCAGGCATGTTCATTGCCTTGGATTGGTAGAGACTCAGAAGGTACAGTGACATGGAACAGGCATACTGAGGCAAAATATTGTGCTCAGAATGGTAGATTTACACTAAAATGAAAAACATCAACAATAACTAAATCCCCTTCTAGTTGTTACACTTTGTGGCAGTTTTATTTAAAAATATTAGCAATTTCTGTTTTATTTATGAAACATGCCATCATTTCTGAAATATGCTTGTTTTAGTATAGACACTGAAGTTATCAGTGGTCTTTGAAGATCAGTGTGGCTCTGCTCTGTCTAACTGGCATTTATGTAAAACTCTCAGACAAGTTTTCTCTAAACAAACCTCACTGAGTTTCTTAGCAACATCTGACACATAATACAAACAACACACAAAGTACCAGTTAACGAGGTACACCGCATTTTCCCTACAGCCTGACTAATTAACAAATAAAGCTAGATATTTATTGTACAAATGCATTGTGCTAGATGACATAATAATTCCAGCCATGTCTGATTTTTTGTATGTATTATTCATTTTCCAATCCACTTTCCTTTATACACCCAAGACTCATCACAGGCCGAGCTTATCCTGTTGCTGTAGTGTAAAGCATCTAGGAGTTCAACTTATAAATGTTTTCAACTGGTCACGGTTAAAAGCACAATGAAAAAGTTCAAGGAGTTTCATGCTGTAATAAATCTTAAAGGACATGTTAGAAAGCCAAAAGTGACCAGTAAGCTGGCAAGAATAGTGGTGTGAGAGGCCAAGAAGAACTGACGATTTACCATTAAGACCTCCTCATGAATCTGAGTAATTCTGTACCCAACATCAAGAGTCTTCAGAGAAAACTGCGCAAAGCTGGTCTCCATGGACTAAGACCAAAGAAGATTCCATTTCTCTATGACAGGCACCCAAAAAGCTCGCCTAGCTTTTGTGAATGCTGACCTGGACAGAGAAGAAAGCTTATGATCACTAAATCTGTGGTCAGATGAGACGCAAATAGAGTTGTTTAGACACCGGGACATGGCTTTAGTTTGGCAAAAGAACAACCCCACGAACAGCATCATGGTATGGGGGAAGGTATGTAATGCTTGGGAGGTATTTTTCAGGCAATAGAGCTGGTAACCTTGTCAAAGTAAATTGCGGTGAAAAAAGGATTACATTAAAATTCTGGATAAAAATATCAGGCAGTCTGCAGACAAACCTGGCCTTGGGTAGCATTAGATCTTCCAACAATGATTTGAAACATACAGCCAAAGTGGTCAAGAAATGGTTAACAAAACAGTATCAACATTTCAGACTGGCCCAGTCAGAGTCCAGACCTGAATCTCAGTGAGAATTTTTGTAGGTAAATGAAGAAAAGATTGATGTCAAGGAAGGCTTTAAAGACTTGGAGATCATTGTGAAGGTGGAGAATCACAGTGGAGACATGCAAAATGTTTGATGTGGAATGAAAGTGAAATATAGTCAAGCTTTTTAAACTCTCCTGTTACACATAACCACATATCTATCTATCTATCTATCTATCTATCTATCTATCTATCTATCTATCTATCTATCTATCTATACATGTATATTTTCATTATCAGGTGGCTTTTACTTACATTCTTAAAGTTGCAATCTACTAAAATCTGTTTGATAGTTTGCATTAGCCAGTTTGAAAACACTGCTGTGTCACTCTTCCTTAAAAGGAATTTAAAAAGGAATTTAAACATTTTTCTACAACCCCTACATATCCCAGGATGAAAAACTTCCTCAGTTGACACGAAGAAGAAACCTTGAGAGGATACAGGCTCAAAAGGGAAACCCATCCTCATTTGGGTGAAACCATAAAATACAACCAATATATGAGAAACCTCATTACAGTCCAACATGTAGTCCGGTTGGTTACATCACAACTGTAAGTCCTGAATAATTGTAGCAAAAGAGTTTATATCACCAGCAGTGAAAAGTCATCTTCACAGTCTCTGATTGCACATCTAAACTCATAAAATAAGAGTTTATTCATGCTGTGTGCAAACAGGGACACCGGCATGACTAACTATGGCAGCATAACTAAAAAGAGAGAAACCAGAAGGAAGGCAGACATGAGGGCACCCTGTAACGTTGGGCAATCAGCCATTCCACTGTCAACAGACCTGGGTGAGCATGTAGAATGAGGGAGCGACAGCATCCCAACGTCACAGTTTACCAGAACTCTCTGCCTAAGAACCCCCAGATCTGCTCCTTAAACTAATAAAAGGCTATTAACAAAATGCTTGACTAAACAAGTACGTTTTCAGCATAGTCCTATAGGTCGAGTCTCACATGAGTATGCTTAAATATGTTAAATCTTACCTGCTAGGCAGGTTGTAATCATTAGAACAAGAAAGTAGGTAGATAAAGAAATAAATCCAGATTTTTTGAGCGAGCAGCATTAGCCCTCCAAAACACAACAAATAGATCATGGCGTGGTCATGTGATCTGCTACGTCAGAAACGGGTCACGTAGGTTTGTTTACAAGCATGTCAGCCTCGGAGTCCTCATCAAGTTTCCAGTGAATTTGACGACTTTTGGAGCGCTGTCAGTGAGCCTGACATTGATAAACATGATTTAGGGAATGTTTTATTCACATATTATTAACCCATGAGGGAAGGTTTGAGGTCATCTTCCAGTGAAGAGCGTCTCGGAAACACTGCATTGTCAAGTCAAGTCAGTTTTATTTGTATAGCGCTTTTTGCAATTGACATTGTCACAAAGCAGCTTTACATAGTAAAATTAAATTAGGGAGGAATCTAAAAA
>JAQMYF010000007.1:6046608-6094408 GCA_030014195.1 Neosilurus mollespiculum
TCTGGTTGCAGATGACGGTGTGCAGAGGGTGGCTGGCATTGTCCATAATATCCAGCAGTTTGTCCAGAGTCCTCAACAATAGTCCAGCTATATGCCGTCCACAGAGCCGGCCTGCCTGAACAGTTATCCAGTCTGGATGTGTCCTTCTTCGATATGCTGCCCCCCAGCACACCACAGTGTAAAAGATGACGCTGGCAACCACAGACTGGTAAACCATCCGCAGAAGTTTGTTGCAGATGTTGAAGGACCGCAGTCTCCTGGGTGCCTCCTCCACACCTATAAGTGTGCATGGTTGTGTGTGTTGGCCCTGTGATGGACTGGCGAGCTGTTCAGAGTGAACCCCGCCTACGCCCAGAGTTGGTTGTGATAGGCTCCAGCCTCACCGCAAACCTAGTGGGATTAAGCGGTTTGTTGAATGAATGAATGTACTACACTATTAGCAGGGTGGAATGTGCCAAACGCATATGATACCCAGATGTCCTTTCACCAGTTCTGAGGTGAAATCTAGCTCCCTTTATAGGGGTATATACTGTAGCTGCTGATTGGAGTGTAGCCAACAATGTGCCACTCATAATGTAACATCATAAATACCCGTTAACAGCAGATATGTGGTGTTAAGTGTCTCGTGTATGCTAATGTTAAGCTTTGTGTCAACGCCTTATTTTGTTGTAGTTTGTTATGATGGAGCTGTTGGCACAACAGTTTAGCAAAAATGTTTAAGTAGCAACACACCTGCTATGGTGGAGTCCAGCTGAATTTCTCATTATGTTTAAAGTGTAATATAGTAATGCAAAATAACTGACAGGAAGCAAAGAAGCTAATAAGCAACGGGTGAGGGTAATTATTAGGCTTTAAAGTTTATTATGAATCATTTCAGTGCCTCTGGAACCTAGATGTTGGCGGCATGGTGATGTAGTGGTTATCACGTCTGACTCACACCAAGAAGGTCCTGGGTTCGATTCTCGGGCTCGGGTGTTTCTGTGTGGTGTTTGCATCCTCTCCCCGTGCTTGCGTGGGTTTCCTCTGTGTACTCCACTCCGGTTTCCTCTCCCAGTCCAAACACTGTGCACATTAGGCCAACTGGCTGTTCCAAATTGCCCCTAGGTGTGAGTGTAAGTGTAAATGGTTGTGTGTGTTAGCCCTGCGAAGGACTGGTGAGGTACTTAGGGAGTACCTTGCCCTCACCCAGACTTAGTTGTTCTAACTGGCTGTTCCAGATTGCCCCTAGGTGTGACTGTGGATGGTTTTGTGTGTTGTTCAAATACAAGAGGAGCATATGGGGAATAGTGTTGTAGTGTCTTAAATAATGATTATAATATCAGAAAAGAGAACATGCGCTTTAGCATAAGCTGTCATCACGCCCCTTCAGGCTGTTTGGTTTGATGGTTCTTTCGATTTCTTTCTGATGCAATACCTTTGTTCACACTGCTGCACTAACAAAAAAAAACAAACAAACCAAAAAAAAAAACTAAATAAAAGCACGATCTGACAATTTAAAGAATGAAAACAATATACACATTTAGTTCTGTGTCTTAGAAAAAGACATGAGCCTGTACAGCTTCCAGACTCCACTCCATGGTAACAGCCAAAGTAAGCAGCAGTATTCTGGTCCCTCTTACAAAGCAGTAATTATTTCCTTATGTGTTGTTGTGCTTGGAGCATATTAGAACATCTCTCATGAGCGGAAGTGTTGCTGAGGTTGATAATCTAATGAAGTGGGTAGTACTGACACGCTGTATGTTAAGCAAGCCTTGTAATAAACAGACAGTGGCTGATTAGCGTGCTGTGATGTTAAATTAGCATAGAGCTTTTTCAGACCGCGCTCTGGTTTATATATGCTGATCCATAATTCATGAGCTGAGTGGCCTTGAAGTGGAAATGAATGGTATTGTGTTGTGTTGTATTGGTGTTGTAGTGCCTTAGCTGTGTCTTTTTTATCTGTTGAAGTGTTGATACAATGGAAAGATGTTAGCTGCATACTAGACTGACTTAGAGAAGGCTGCATCGCATAACTATAAGTTAATCATTTAAAATAGTAATATTAAATCACTACATACTCATAAATGTTGATAACTTAAGCTCTGCTCTCCAAGTGTAAACAGTCATTTAGGGTCAGTTATTCTTAATATGTTTAATTTATATACCCCTTTCTCAAACACTAGTATGGTTTACAGAGTAAAAAGAAATAAATCCACAGGAATAATCAAATCAAACAATACATGAGAACGCAAGTCAGACACAGAACACAGAGTGATGACACAAAGAGATAAGGAAGGAGGTTCTTGGGAAGGGAATTCCAAAGCATAGGAGCTACGACACTGGAACCTTTCCTACCCATGAAGGAAAGCAGATATTTGGGCTTCACTAATAATTCACATGTGTAACAGTTCACCAGGTCTTGTAAATAGGCAGAAGCAATACCATGAGGGGGTGGCATGGTGGCGTAGTGGTTAGTCCTGGGTTCAGCATGGGCATTTTTGTGTGGAGTTTGCATGTTCTCCCCATGCTTGCATGGGTTTCCTCTGGGTACTCGGGTTTCTTTCCACAATCCAAAGGCATTAGGTTAATTGGCTGTTCCAACCTGCCCCTAGGTGTGAGTGTGGTTGTGTGCATGCGTGCGTGCGTGCGTGCGTGCGTGTGTGTGTGTGTGTGTGTGTGTGTGTGTGTGTGGGCCCTGCAATGGTCTGGTGAGCTGTTTATGGTGTACCCTGCCTTTGCTCAGTGTCATCTGAAATAGGCTCCAGCATCTCAGCGACCCTAAAAGCAGGATTAAGAAGTTATTATACTGAATACAAAAGGCATCCCTAGTGGACTATGAACTGTACATTTACTATGAGTGAGATGTCTGATTGCTGAATTTTCATACATTCTGAATCCTGTTCGTTTTTGCTGGAGGCTAGAGCCTATGTCAGCCGACTAGGCAAAGGCAGGGTAAATCATGAACAGCCCACCAGATCATCACAGGGCCAACACACATGCACACATGCACACACACACACACACACACACACACAACCACTGACGCTCACATTCACACCTAAGGTCAAATGAAAATATCTAGCGTGTCTAATGTGCATGGCTTTGGACTGTAGGAGGAAACCGGCAAAGAAAAAAGGTTTGCTATCTTATGAACAAACATCCAAAGTAATATTAGTACTGTGATCTAATTTCATAGGAAAAGCTTATTTGGCAGGGGATATTGTGCTCACTTGAGCTCTTCTCAATTAAAGGAGCTCTGTCATGGCGGTTGCACATACACAATGTTTTAATTATGCGTTCTCCTAATAAGAAATCTGAAGATGAGTATTATTTTTTTGCAATTCTCAAGAAATATCCATGTTCACCAATGACTTTATACTCTTTTACCTAGAGTTTCCTACTGGTCACTGTGGTTTAATTCTACTTATTAATAATATCATTTTAACTGCAGGTTTTAAAAAGTCTGTTACTTAGAAGTAACTTAAGAGTCACGTTTTTAGCAGGAGCTATAGAAATGGGTTACGCCCGTCCGTCTGTACGACTTGTTAGTGCAATAATTTTGAAGGAAATCACAGGATCAGCAAATGTGTTATATGGGTCGCCCTCAGGTGCAAATTGGGTGGCATTGTATATGGGTCACCTTCATCTTGTTTTAAGGTCACAAGGTCGCATTTTCTATATTTTGCTTGTGCACGATGGAGGATCACAAAATTTCTTGAAGGCTTTTTCTCAGGAAGGTCTAAGTTTGATATTGTATATGACTCACCTTGACCTTGTTTCAAGGTTACAAGGTCACTTTTTGTATATTAGGCTGTCAGTGTTGGTAATGTGATAGCCTTGGAAACAAATGATGTAGGGATCACCAAATTTCATGAATGGTTTCTCCTCAGGAGGGTCTCGGTTTGATATTGTATATGGGTCACCTTGACCTTGTTTTAAGATGACAGCAGTCAACGTATTCTGTATTAATATTCTATATCATATATGAATTTTTCTATAATTGGATATTATGAAAGGGTCCTTTTGGCAGCAGTGTCTGGACCCTTGTGGTCTATTTTACTTTAGAATTGTTACTGAAGTAATGCTACTTTTGGTGTATCACTGCCTAAATATGTGGTTTGTTGATGTCTATTTACAGTATGTTGTTAATTATGTTATTAAGAGAACCTTAGCTAACCTTTATTCCTGTTTATTCATGCAGAAACATGAAATCAGTAGAGGGGATCTTCTGGTCAGGGGTTGTGATGCATCATCTGTAGTTTTGTTGTCCTCAGGATGAATAAATACAGGTTCCTACTGAAAAGGGTAGTGGGATGGGTGGGGGTTGGGGGGTTGTTTTTGAAAGCTGTTACTGTGTGTGTGTGTGTGTGTGTGTGTGGGTTTTTGAGTGAATCTGGTATTCAGTAATTATTTTAAACCACAGGCTTAGCCTCTGATGCTCTCCTGCTGCCTCCTTCACAGCCAATCGATGTGCTGTGCTTGTGACTGTGTTCTTTAGCACCTCCTCCCCTTCACCTGATCATTCGCCTTCTCCTCTCTCTTACTTTCTCTCTTTCTGTCAGTCCTTTGTGTTTCAGAACTGCTAGAGGAGAGGTGTGTAATCAGTTTGAGGTCGTATGCTGCTACTTTCCTTTTCGCATTTCACATTTGTTGTTAGTCCAGTAAACATACCGAAGTTAAATATTTCTAAAATTGGGTTTTGGGCTGGGTTTGTTTAAGTAACTAGATGTGTTGATGACTGATTGAGATCCAGTTAATGTTTATTTAATTATTGTCAGTTTGTTTGAAATAGTTTCCTATGAGTGCTTAAAAGACAGGTTTTACCGATTGGTGTACAATACGATTATTCATAATTGTATCGTGTCCATTCATTTTGTTTTTTACTTGTGAGTGAAGATTGGTGTACTATGACTGACTCAGTGTAGCACAGAGTTCTCGATATACAGCTGTAGGATAAATTTAGAGACCACTTTAAATGCTGTCTAAAGTTTTCCCATGGCTCTAGACTTCAATGCTCATTTTTTCATACAATGTGTTTGAAAAAATAATTACGGGTTCACCGTTTGTTCATAAAACTTTTTGTAAAAGATGCATTCTTGAAATAGCTTGTAAAATCACTTTAACCTGACAGAATGTTAATTTACAAGGTAATATAATCTAATGGAAGTGAAAGTGATTTCCATCAGTAGCTAATCTGCAGGAAATAGATGTGGTAATTGAGTTTTTGTTACAGCCAAAGACAAATTAGTGCTATGCATAACCTTTTTTTTTTTTTTTTCCTTTTTAATTATTTACTTTTAAATTTTGTGTTGTATTTAAGGTATGACTTTATTAAGAGCCGGATTGATTTAGTCATTGATTGGCAGGGAGGACCTGGAGAGCTTCTTAATCAAATCCTGTTCCCTGAACTACACCCTGGCTTGAACTTTAGCATCTAGCATTGACGTTATATACATTTAGACTGACCCATCCCAGGGATAGGACAAAAAATATAAATAAATAGTAAAAAAAACCCTTTTTTTTAGGGAAGACCCTAAAGATTATTTTGAGAATCTGCTAATGGTTCATCACTACATACCTGAGAGATTCCATGCTATCTTTAGAATATCACTTTATTACATTTCCTAAAATGTAAAACTAATGTTCTATTTCCACACCCAGTCCTGCAGTCACTTCTTAATATTTACGGCTAGTAAATACACCACTGGAGCACTGCACACAGAGACCAGTGTTTGGACTAAATGTAATGTCTACAGACTTTTATAAGTTTAAATGAAAGTGAACAGCTGTTCACCTCCTTTAATTAAGATAGAGACAGGCTATAATGAGCACAGCCAGTAGTTAATGTTTCACAAGCCTTTTAATCTGCTCTGTGCATCTACAAGTCAAAGTTTTGACTCTGAAGTTAAGCCACAGTTCATTTTTAAGTGTTTTGCATGTCACATAATAGTAGCATTAGGTTTGTAAAAAACAAAACCTAGTATATACTAAATGGGATGGTGCGATCTTTTGGTTATCAGGGGATGAAAAAACATTATCCTGAGTGGTTTTAGTTTTTTTCTTATGTTTCCAGGAAGTATATACTAAAACTTTAACTAAAAATTAGTGTAAAAACTAATCTTTACCATGCGTGGTTTACTCATGTTTCTATGTAGTTTATAATTAATGCTGAATGAATCATTAGCAGACATCATTAGCATTATTATACAGCATTTACTTTTGCTAGGAGCTCTCCTGACCCGCCTTTGTAATGGTTAAAATATGGTAAAATCAACCCATTATTGAGGGCAGCTTTTCTTTATGCTGCCCTCAATAATGGGTTTAAAGAGACGTCGTTACACAGATTTTATGAATCTGCTCAAAGGTGCGCTCAGAGCTAGGTAACAAATGAAGTATGCTTTATTGTGCGTATGTTGCTGTGTAGTATACACTAAAACAGTTATGTACCTAAGGCTTGGTGGATGTCATGAAATGAAAAGTCCCCTTGATGCATCTTTTCATGGACTATTCAGTGACATCCACCTCGCCTCGGCACATAATTGTTAATTAGCACAGGTCACTGCTTAACTGTAACACCCTTCTAACCTCTAAGACAAAGATTACTAGGGCTGGACTTGAAGCAGAATATGCTAGAATAAGAGCAGTTAATTATTTCTTTGGAGGCCTGTGTTAGTCATGGGAAGGTTTTAAAAATAACATGCTGCAATGCATGCAAATGCCAGACAGTTAATATTGCATTAAGGGCTAGATTTCAATTAGGATTAATTTAGACCAGGATTATACCAAGGTCCTGCTCAAAGCAGTGTAATTCTTCAAAGCTTTTCAAAGGTTTGTCTACCAATCAGTAATTCATACTGACAATTTTACACCAACAGCCTCAACGAAGGTTTAGAAAGCCTACATGGATGTGTTCTTTCGACGTCACTTTAAGAGGAAGGAGGCTGTTTTTGCTAGGCCAGGAGGTGAAGGGTCTGAACCATGTCGATCCAGGAGACCCAGTATTGCCATACCAGTGAGCCGTGCACGCAGACGTTCCAGTGTGGGTTTTGCCTCGGCTACCCTTGCCCAGCGCAGGAGATCCAGTGCTCAACTTCAGTCACTACAGTTACTACAGTCACTGACTCATGCAGCTAGCAGCCGATCAACAAAAACTGGTAATGCAAGACGCCGTTCAAGCACCACCACACCAGGTGCAAATCCACGTTTTGCCGTACACCGCAAGAAAGCTAGTAAGTTGCGCAACATCGACACACACCTTCTTGGCCCTTCCATGCTGCTCGCCAGTCTTATCCAGATGACAGAGGAGGAAGAAGATGTTCAGGACCAAGCTGCTGGACAGGTAGAGTCGAAAGGCTGCATGTCCTATGTCTGCTCAGACCCACTGCTTTCAGAAGGAGACAGCGAAAGTGATAATCCAAGTTCCACTCCTGATTCTGAAAATGACCAGTACTCAGAGCCAGGTGACGAGCACCTTATGGAGCCAGGTTTGCCAGAGCAGGAATTTAGAAATCCGTCTGTTTTGTGCCAGCGGAACTGCCTGCCTCTGAGCGTGGTCGTCGAACGAGTCCAGGCTCATACGATAATCCGTGTCCCAAGATGTCTCCGGAGAAATTCTTCCTACCTAGGCCATGTTGACGTTGGCCCACAAGGCCGCTATTGCCAGAGAAGGCGCCTCAGACGTGTCTCCACCATCTCCAAGGCAGGCAGCCCTTGGCCCGGGAGAGGTCAACCATTGCCTAGTCGCAGGAACTCCACCTGCTTGAAGACGCACTCTGCCTTTAACCCCCTAATGGGAGGCCATTATGACCCTACACTGGAGTCATGGAGTGGCTTCCTCTCGTATGTATAAATTTTGCGTTTCTTCAGTCCTTATGATTTTTTTTTCTGCTGTTATTGTTACACTTTGTCCCAGTTTGAGCTTAAAACTGACATGTTATTAATAGGGAGGTACCACAATGTAAGGCCACTGAGAAATCTTTTTGGATTTATTGCATACGAAATGTTACGGCTTTACAATAAATCCAAAAGATAGACTGTAGACCATCTGAGTTCTCCAAATCATGCATGAAATCATACATTTTTAGACCAGAATGTGGTGAAATGTAGTCATACTTGCATATTTCTTCAGGTTAGAGACTGTAATGCTGTAGTCATTAGCCGGACATGTTAACATTTAAATGGGAAACCTTTGTCATCTGAAGCAGGCTCTGTGTGTGTGTGTGTGTGTGTGTGTGTGTGTATGTGTGTGTGTGTGTGTGTGTTCTGAGTGACCTTTTAATTCTCTGTCCTGTGGATCTGAGCTCCAATCCGCTAGCTCATTAGCGGCACTGTTACTAGAGCGTAGCATCGTTACTTATCAGTCCCACTGATCAGCCAGTAGGTTAACCACCGTCAGGTTGCTAAGCGTCACTGATTCACACAGCGGGGATTGCACACAAAGGTTACAGCAAGCAAGGTCTTGCAAAAACAGGAAGCAAAAATATATACTTTAATCATATCTGTTCTAAGACCATATGTAAGGGAAATCATGGTTGCATGATTCATTTTGAGTTTTTATATACTGATTTAAAATGTAGTAGCACACAGTGCACTACACACTAATGTGTTTCCACTGATTTGTATTTGTGTTTATGTTTTTGGTATTTTTTTTAATCTTGAAGCACAAGTTAACCACATACTTTACTAAATTAAATTCTTCAGATGTATATTTTGGAAATGCTAATGCAAATGGTGGCAGCAAGGTGGCATAGTGGTTAACAAGTCTGCCGCACAACAAGAATTTCCTGGGCTCAAGTCACGGGCTCAGGTGTTTCTGCGCGGAGTTTGCATGGTTTCCCCGTGCTTGCATGGGCTTCCTCCGGGTTCGTCACAGTCTGAAGACATGCATATTAGGCAAATTGGCTGCTCCACATTGCCCCTAGGTGTGAGTGTGAATGGTCCTGTGTGTGTTGGTCATGCGATGGTCTGGTGTGCTGTTAAGGGTGTACCCCATCTTCGCCTGGTGTTGGCTGAGATAGGCTCCCAGTTTTGGGAAATGAATGCGTGACTAATGCGAATGAGCTTAAAAACATAAACGGTTGCTTATCTCCCCCTCCTATTTAAAAAAAAAAAATCATTTTAATCTCATAATTTTAGTTTCTGAACTTCTTTATCCTTTACTAGGGTTGTGGGGAGGCTAAAGCCTATTTCAGATATGCATAGGGCCAGACTATCGCAGGGCCAGCACGCACACCCAAGCATTCACACTCATACTCACACCTAGGGGCAATCAACAAAATCCAAGTAGCCTAATGTGCATGTCTTTAGACTATGGGAGGAAACCAGGGTACCCTGAGGAAACCTACACAAACACCCTCGGCAGGCACAGGGCTTGAACCACCATACCACCCTAATTTGTTAATAATCTGTTAATAAATTAGTCTCGATAATGATGACTCTTTCCTAGCACATTTGCTTTATGGTCTCTTTGTAATGGCAATTTCCTGCATGCCTGAGCCCTGTACAAATCAAAAGAGCAATCTGTGAAAATGTGTTTGTCAAGATGCATCAAACTTTCAGTGTAGATTTGACCTTGTTAAATATTTAAAAGTGTGAAATATGGGCGTACCGAATTGTTTGGCATTTTATAGCAGTTATTTCCCAGTGCTGTCAAAGTCAGGCTTGCTTACTGCTGTTGCTTTGTGGAGGCTTGGTCTGTGACTGATGAGTTTGTCATGTTGAGGTGCGGTTGAAAGTAGACAGACCTTTTTTCAAGGGGTGTGTGTGTGTGTTATAACAAACAGATCAGTGTGTAAACTGTAGAATGAATTATATAAGGAAGGATATGTTTAGGTCTAATAAATGATGGTTTGAATATATGACTTGGGGTGTTAAAAAACAAAGATCTGTAAAACGTGGGCATTTTTATTTTTAAACTACTGATTGATATGGGAGTTAGAAAGAGAAAGAGAGAGAGAGAGAGAGAGAGAGAGAGAGAGCAGCAGCTTAAACAGGTCCCTAAAGTGCTCCAAGCAAATGAACAGAGAAAGCTCTTCCTGAAAAAACTTTCTAATGTCAGGATTATTTATAGCTAGATAACTAGATGTCACGATCTGATGTGTGCTGAAGATTCTTCCTATATGTTATTTGAGCCTGCAAGCAAGGCATCATCGTCTGAAAGTTCCTTTGTTGGAGGATCTTGTAAATGTTAACCTGGACAATTTGTTAATGACTTGTTAATGGTGCTTATTATCATAACTGATACATCATAATTAGTCACAGTAGACGAGGTGAATATGCTGAATAGTCCCTGAAACGGAATGTTGTGGAGAGTACTCAGAGATATTCGTCATGCCTGAGGTGAATAATTGTATTGGTATATACTACATAGAAACATAAAAAAGCTAACTAAAATTAGACTTTTACTGTGCATTTGTACAATTTTAAAGCGTTTTCATGTTAGTAAAAGTGCTTTTTTTTAAAGCACCTGTCACATACATGCACAACAATATCTGACTATGGGTGAAATTTAATAGACCCACACTCAGTGGTTTGGCCTAGAGGACATGGGGGACACCCACCTCTGGTAAGAGAGCACCTTCTTTTAAAATATAAAATTTTTCATGATGTAGAGAAGTACCACACTACTAGGTTGACACTACATCCGCATCAGCCTTGCAAAGGCCATATATATATATATATATATATATATATATATATATACACACACACACACACACAAACACACGGGTGTTGTCCCTGCGATGGTCTGATGAACTGTTCAGTGGTTCAACAAATGAGTGAGTATTGAGTTGGTTGAAATGACAATTTGAGGCCACGCATATCTCAGCTGACTCTGAGTGAAGGCAAAGTACCCTGAAACTCATTAGTCGTTCGCAGGGCACACAACCATACACACTCATACCTAGGGGCAATTTGGAACAGCCAATAAACCTACTGTGCTTGTTACTTTTCACATGAGCTACGTGGAAGGGACTGTGATGCACCAATTTATGTTCAGCAGGAAATTTTGTGTGTGTTTGTCTATCCGCAGTCCACAGGTGTGTGCTTGGTCCTAGTAAGGTATTCCTTCATTCATTTTCTGAACCACTTAATCCTAATTCGGGTCATGGGGAGGCTGGCGCCCATCTCAGCCGGCTCTGGGTGAGGACAGAGTACAACCTGGACAGCTCGCCAGGCCATCGCAGGGCAGAAACCTGCGGCAGTGCAGTCTACTCTTTAAGAAAGTAAGCAATGGTTCTTTTACACATCTCTCACCATAGACAGTGAGAGACATGGCTGCCTTTGATAACCCAGTTAGTTGCACTGGGGGGACAGCACTGACATCCTGGTGATAGTGGGGCTTGAACCCACAACCTTCGGATTAATAATCCAGCACCCTTCCACCGGGTCACCACTGCCCCTCCTAGTAAGTTATTACCTTGTAACCTTACGGAAATTGTAATAAGTAAAGTTATATTACAATAACCATTACATTTACATAGACAGGAACTTTCCAGTAGGTTTAACACCAGGATCTAATTAGACAGTTAAAAATTTAACTTCGTCTTTAAGTTAATGCATGTGTCTGAGTGCACACAAAAGGTCGGTGAACGCATGTGTTCACTTCACCGGTCGTCTTTGGACTGTGGGAGGAAACTGGAGTACCTGAAGGAAACCCAGGAAAGCACAAGAACCCTTAAACTCTACACAGAAAGGCCTTCATCGAGACTCAAACCCAGGACCTTCTTGCTGTGAGGCAGACGTGCTTACCAATGTGCCAACACACACACACACACACACACACACGCACACACACACACACACACACAGAGTCTGATTAGCTAAAACCTACCAAATGCTATAAGAATAATTATGGTTCCTAGTTTTCTTTGTCTTTTAATGCTTTTGTGCTAAATATGAACAAGCCACATTATGTGGAATATTCTGTGCATATTAATGTATCAAGCATGGGTGCACTGGTGTTGTTTCAGGAAAGCGATCGCCAAGTCGGGTGTTCAGAACCAGGCCAACCAGTCCGATGCCTTGGCAGCGACCAAGTGTGAACCTAACCAAGAGATCTCCCAGACAGTCGACTGGACTGTGAGTTTCATTATTCTATGAGTATAATAGGACAGGTCTACCTGCTGCCATGGATAATGAGGACATGTATTCACATTGTGCTAATTAGCATCAGTTTGATGGGAAGCTTTGCTAGCGGTTTTCATTAAAGCACTAATTCCTCCTTACTCTGTGTGCACTGTATAACTCCATGCAAGTGGATACAAAAGAAACAGCATTACGTTTTACATACAGTAAAGGATGATAGATATGAAAACACAGTACTTGATGTGAGAGTATATGTGTGTGTTCACTTATACTGTATGTGGTAAATGTAATCCAGAGCAGTGGTTGATATATAGAGTAAGGTCTAGTTATTAGCTCGACTCTACCCTACAGGAGAATGCTCAGTTCGGACAGCACGTCTGGTTTGAGACCAGTCTTTCTGGAGATTTCTGCTATGTTGGAGAGCTTTACTGTTTTGCCAAATCACTGGTGAGTTTCCTGCAGAGCACATATGCTGCTTTTCCTCCATTACACTTCCTTTTTACTGTAGTGTTCGCTTTGTTCTGTTGAACTAAAAAATCTTTAACATAAAAGATGTGTGACTTAAAGAAAAAAATCTTCCTAAACTGTTAATTAGGTAAAACAAATATTATAATCAAACCCTGTAGTGCTTGATCTCTTTGCAAAACCTTGTTTGAGAGCGCCCACCACTGTTGAAACTGTGTAAGCACATGCCTTGTGTAACAGTAATGCATTAATAATAATAATAATGATTATGATGATGATGATGATGATGCCACTGTTTTCTGACCAACAGCAAAAATCCCTTCCTCGTTATAAATGTGCTGCTTGCAAAATTGCCGTCCACACTGTATGCATGGACCAGCTGGAGAAGGTAAAGGTTTAAAATTGGTGCCCAGATATATAACATACTCAATATTACATGTGAATATTTACCGAGTGAATATTTGTGCTCTTTGTGACTTGTGTGTGCAGATTAATTTCAGATGTAAGCCATCATTTCGGGATCCAGGCACGAGAAATGTGCGAGAGGTAAGCAAAGTCTCATTAAACTGAATTTCTCAGTTGAAGGAAATCGGTCAGAAAATCACACCAACAATGTTTTTAATTAACTGAATAAGTATCGTCCTACAAGGCCTAATCAAAAGATGCACACCAGAGTCCTTTAGTATATATTCAAGGGGTCCTGACTTCATTACATGAGGCACCACACAGTGAGTGTTTTCTGGGGGAACCTAGGGAAGTCTGTGTATGGTTACCTTTGCTAATTGTGTGTGCTGCGGTCCGCTACGGTGTGGTTTGATGTGTTTAGCCCTTGTGTAAAGTTAAGGCAACCAATTTCCTTTAAGATTTCTTAAACATCAATATACTTGTGTGTGTTTGTGTTTTATTTCAGCCATGTGCCGTAAGGCATCACTGGGTCCACAGGAGGAGGCAGGATGGGAAGTGCCGACAATGCGGAAAGGTCTGTTAGAGTTTAGGGCCAGAAAAATACAAATTTGAAAATAAAGGGTTTATCATTGTATTGTATATTGTAATTTATAATATGACAACAACAGTATGCGCAATCTTATTAGTCGATGCACAGGCAACAAATCTTGTATGGACCGAGTGAGACAGGCTGTTTAAGAGTTGTAACACATATGTTCACACATCCCCTTTCATTTAGACTTTTCGGTTAATTAGAAAATGCCAATCGTAGAAAAGTTATATGACTTAACATGCTACTATGTAGTTGACAAATCAACCAATATCAGTTATCTGAAGGGACCAATATTGTGATTGGACACATTTCATCTATTCATATTGGTTGGTTTAACCAGTATATTAACTGTTTCAGTCAATATTTTTACAGTCTGAATGCTATTTTCATGACATCATCTTTCCCCAGGGTTTCCAGCAGAAGTTCTTCCACAATAAAGACATCGTAGCCATCAGTTGCTCTTGGTGTAAACAAGCGGTAAATGGATCTGCCGATCTGACAGTGTAACAGAAGGAAAATAACAAGAGCAGTGAAGTTGATGGGTTTGTGTATTGTTTGCAGTACCACAATAAGGTGACCTGCTTCATGCTCCAGCACATAGAAGAGACCTGCACTCTCGGTGCACATGCTGCTGTTATAGTACCTCCTACCTGGATCATCCGAGTGCGCAGACAGCAGGTGCAGACTCAGCCGTCTCCCCAAAGCCTTTATTATTCTCTCTGTTCCATTTACAACATGAAACATCTGGCTTTGTGCTGGGAATCATTATGATTATTATTTTTAGAGTTCTTTCAACTTTGCTTTCTCTTAACCTTCAGCATTAAACGCAACAAGACCTGCGGCAGACATTTCAGCTATATCGTTTATAGAAATTGAATAAATCAATATTCAGAAGACCGGATCTCTGCCAACTAATTCAAGCTTTATTGCAATACAGAGGATACCCGCACTCATCTCTCCCTACCAACACCATCGAACCGTTTCTATGTACTGCTTTCAGACGGCTACACGAGCTTGCAACCCTTACCCGGCATCCTTCCACATTAACACACACACACACACACACACACACACACACAAAAATCCACTCTTGGCACCCGTCCATTGTCATAACACACCCCACAGTCCACTAATACACACAAACAACATTCAGTTAGCAACTTAAACCCTGAATTCTTCATATTTTCATATAAACAATAATTTTTGGCAAATACAAATTATGAATTATTGATCATTACTTGTGTCGTATAGAGAAGTGCTTTTTTCATTTCAGTGATCAAGTAAAGTTTTCGAGAATCCTATATGCATGTATAATGATGATCAGATGCATTACAGACATTATACTCTTCAGATACTTCAGACCGTCACCCAAAACCCTATTTACCCATATTTATTTAGGCTTCCCTGAAGTCTAGTAAAAGGAGGAAAAAGACATCTCTGAAAAGCAAGACTAACAAAAAAGGGACAGAGGTAAGCCATTCAGTTTCACTCCACTGTACCCTGAACACTGTGATTTAACACCGTGACAACACGATCGGTAATACACCTATATCTATATCTAATAACCTATGTCTAAGACTAGAACTAAAATTAACACAAAAAAGCATTTACTGAGATAAAATTACATCGACAGTATAAAAAAATATAAAACTAAATAAAAACTACAACACAACCTAAAAAGTATAATTACAGATAGAATCAGCTTTTCCCTTGTTGATTTGTACGGTGGCTGCTGTGCCACATTGAAGATGAGATCATAACAAGCTACTTATGCAAGGTGGCCGTAAAGTGCACTCACTCGCTCATTTGCCGAAACAAATAATCCTATTAGGGCTGCCGGGAGTCTTTCTCAGCCGACACTGGGTGAAGGAGGGGTACACCCTGAATAGCTCGCCAGAGCGTCGCAGGGAAACACAACCATTCACACTCACATTCACACCTAGGGACAATTTGAAACAGCCAATTAGCCTAATGTGCATGACTTTAGCCTGTGGGAGGAAACCAGAGTACCCAGAGGAAACCCTTGCATGCACAGGGAGAACATGCAAACTCCACACAGAAACGCAGAGCCTGGGACTTGAACCTAGGACCTTCTTGCTATGAGGTGGATATGCTAACCACTATGCCACCATACCACCCCTGATTTGACCAGCAATTCTATATTGTTTTCATTCATGTTGCATTTCTTTTTGTTCTTATTTAGTTTTTGTGATGGATTTTACTCAATTGCACACCACTGGGGTTGCACAGTGGCATAGTGAGCATGTCCACCTCATGGCAAGAAGGTCCTGGGTTCAGTTCCTGTGCTTGGGAGTTTTCATGTTCTCCCATGCCTACATGGGCTTACTACAGTCTCCTGCCACAGTCCAAAGACATGCATATTAGGCTAGTTGGGGGTTCCAAATTGACCCTAGGTGTGAGTGGTTTTGTGTGTTGGCCCTGTGATGGACTGGCGAGCTGTTCTGTGAGTACCCCACTTTTGCCCAGAGTAGGTTGGGATAGGTTCTGGCCTCGCTGCAGTCCTTGGACACTTAGGATTAAGTGGCTCCACAGATGAATGAATGAGCGAATTAATAGTCAAATCAGCAATGTTTTTATTTTCTTTTGGTTGCTACACCACTTTGGGGATGAAGATGAGACAGTAAGAGATTAGTTCCACAAGATGGCAGTAATGTGCAGTAAATTAGCTAAAAATAATAAAATCTAAAACAGTTAGTCAATTTCTTAAAGTGAAATTAAAATGACTTATGCATTTGTACAACTAACTAAAAGAATTTTTAAAACTAGAACAACTCTGGACTGGATGCATTTTGGTGAAGCACGTGTATGAAGCTACTAGGTGTTGAATAATTGCTCTTTTCTTTTTTTAATTTCTGTGCCAGGACGGCAAATGGAAACATTTTATAGTCAAGCCGATTCCCTCTCAGCTCATGAAGCCATTGCTTGTTTTTGTGAATCCAAAGAGTGGTGGGAATCAGGTGAGTATGATCCAGCTCGTCGCATGGAACTTCAAAGTACTACGCATAAACAATTTTGACGAATACATTTTATTTTGTATTTATTATCAGGGAACAAAAATTATTCGGTCGTTCTTGTGGTACCTAAACCCACGGCAAGTGTTTGATCTCACTCAAGGTGGCCCTAGAGAGGGGTAAGCACTGAAATGTTGGTTGTTTCATAGCATTCAGTTTGATACTTACTTTATTTGTAGAAATGTATTTGTTTCTTACTTTATTTGTAGGGATGCTTACAATTTTAATTTCTTTTGCTTATTTTTAAGGTTAGAAATGTACCGCAAAGTACCCAACCTTCGCATCCTGGTATGTGGAGGAGATGGAACGGTCAGTGCAATCTGTCAGATCTGTACTAGAATTGAATGTATTATCTTCCAAGCAGCTTTCTGGTTAAACTAAGCAATGGTCTCAATGTTATATACATCTTTCACTCTAATGTAAATAATAGTGTATTTAGCTCTAGAGCTGACATCCTGTTAAATGTCACGTCAGATAGATGAAGGCTGATAAGATGAACTGAAGACTTTTTCAATGTGCAGGTTGGCTGGATCCTGTCAGTGCTGGACGAGCTGCAATTAAATCCTCAGCCTGCTGTTGCTGTCCTCCCACTTGGCACGGGAAACGACCTGGCCAGAACACTCAACTGGGGAGGAGTGAGGAACACATAATGCTCTAACATGTTCATGAAATCATTTTGGCAAGCAGTGGCTAGTATAAGTTCCTGTATATGCCTGATTTGCTTAGACTGTCCATACTGCTGTAGTGACACTGGGCGAAGGCGGGGTACACCCTGAACAGCTCACCGTCCCATTAAGGGGCACGCACACACTCATATTTGCACCCAGGGGCAATATGAAGCAGTCAAACAGCCTAATGTGATTTTTGACTGTGGGAGGAAACCGGAGTACCTGGTGGAAACCCACGCAAGCACCGGAAGAACATGCAAATTCCACACAGAAACATCTGAGCCCGAGACTCGAACCCGGGACCTTCTTGCTGTGAGGCGGAACTACTACGTCTTTGTTGTTGCCCTTGTTGCCTTGTTCAGTTACTCAAAATCGATTATCTTAATCAGTCAGTCAATTTTGGTGGGTTTGTCTTGTACTGTTTTTGCTGTTATTGTTGTGATTATTATTTTGTTGTTGTTGTCGTTGTAAAGAAAAAAAAAGTGTTACCTCCTAAATGAAGCTCAGACCCTATTTGTTGATTTATCTGCGTGATATGTTCAGGGCTACACAGATGAGCCAGTGTCTAAAATTCTGTCTCATGTGGAGGATGGAAACATTGTGCAGCTGGACCGCTGGAACCTCAGTGTGGAGCACAATCCAGAGGCCAGCGAAGAAGAAAAAGATGAACACCAAACAGACAAGGTCAGGTCACGCCTCCAGCATAGAAACGGCACTGAGCAAGTGAAAAACTCACACATAGACAAATATGTCTAGCATTTCCTATTACAGCATAGTCATACAAGATTACTAAAACCTGTTTGTTTTAACAGGTGTACTAGACTAAAATCTAAAGACTAAAAGTCTAAAATCTCCTCTTTCTTTTGGCAGATCATTTACATCTATCAAGAAGTAATTTTTCATTCATTCATTTATTCATTTGCTTAACCGGGGTACACCTCGAACAGCTCGCAGAGTCAACACACACAACCATTCACACCTACAGGCAATCTGGAACATCCAGTTAGACTGGAGTACCCCCTCATACAATCACTGGGAGAACATGCAAACTTCACACAGAAATGCTCTCGCCAGGACTTGAACACAGGACCAGCATCTTGCTGTGATGCGGATGTGCTAACCACTACGCCACCGTGCCGCCGCAAAGTTTTCAAAATAAGCAAATTGATCTGCCAGTGGAAAATCTAAATCAGTAAAAGCAAGACTGCTCAGAGAACGCAAACCTCCGCCAAGCTAAGCACTCCCTCATAGAAATTAAAGTGTCAAAAATTGTTGTAGTTCACAAATGTTGAAGAATCCTTTAAAAAATCCTGGATTGGGAATGTGATCCAGATCATCTCCTGAGTTTAATGGAGACTTTCTTGTGCAAAGCTCCACCTCTGGGTGAAATTTCACGAAAATATGCACATATTTTTTTGTGTAATCCAGCGAACAAACATACAAAACGAGAGTGGTTTGTTGTAATAATACAACAGGAAATATTAGATACATTTGACTATACTTAAGATATTTTGAAGTGTGTCTTTTTTGCATTTGTAAGAACATAATTACCATCAGATAACCAACATAATACTAAATAATTGAATTATTATAGACATGCAATGAAAGTGTATCACCTCTGAATCTTCTAAACTTTTCATGTTGTTTTTCTGTTTATAAATGTAGCTTCCCATTGATGTCTTTAACAACTACTTCAGCTTGGGTTTTGACGCACATGTGACCTTAGAGTTCCACGAATCCCGAGGTGCACCTCCTTTCCAATTTTTGTATTATTTGTATTTGTGTAGTGTTTGACGTTGGTTGCCAAAACTGAAACATTTTAAGATATTATGATGACAAATACACCACACCTGTTCATTTTTGGGGTGTTTTGTGCATTTTTTTTTCCCTAGAGGCCAAACCTGAAAAATTCAACAGCCGTCTTCGGAACAAGATGTTCTATGCAGGGGTGAGTGCGTCATGCTTTAATGGTGTCCCAGTGTACGTTCTCACACAACGCTAATTATCTTGCTTTTCTTCTAGACGGCATTCTCTGACTTCCTAATGGGCAGCGCTAAAGACTTGTCCAAGCACATCCGAGTGGTGGTGAGTAGAAAAATGGTTTCCCTGAGTGATTTTCTCTTTACCAGAAAACACCTGTACAGTGAATATATGTAATACTGTATGTATATGTGAAAAATGGAAGGAGGTTTATGATTTCTATGGGGCAACGTTACCAGTATAACGTATATAAAGGCATTCCTGATGTCATTCCTCTAGTCAAGTCAGTTTATTTGTATAGTGCTTTTTACAATTGACATTGTCACAAAGCAGCTTTACATAGTACAATTAAATTAGGGAGGAATCTAAAAATTCTCTACAACCCCCTACACATCCCTAATTCCTCTACTTCTCTGTCTGTTGTTGGACATATCCAGTGTGATGGCACAGACCTCACTTGTAAAGTCCAGGAGATGAAGCTGCAGTGTTTGCTTTTCCTCAACATTCCTAGGTAAAATTCCTACATCTTGGTTTTTGCTTATGGACTAGTAAATTATTATTAATTTTTATAAATATTGATATTAGTAATTATTAATATGAATTTTTTTAAGATATTGTGCTGGTACAATGCCATGGGGCAACCCTAGTGACCACCATGACTTTGAGCCTCAGAGGCACGATGACGGCTACATAGAAGTTATTGGATTCACCATGACGTCTCTGGTAAATGAATTGCTGTATCCCTACAGCAGGTGTTAAATAAGCATCTGGCCAGTTTATTGGTTTATACACTAGTTCCAGCAGTTAGCTAGTGGTTATAAATTTGAGAATTGTTAAATATTGTAAAACTTTGAAGCCTGATTTACTTCATGGTAGCTGATTTTTTGTCAATTGGCATCATCCTGTAAGTTTTCCAGGCACTTCCATCAGAATAATTGAGAGCTGGGTAACTACCATGAGAAACGGAAGGGTGTGGCTTCCATTCCCAGAAAGTTTTTTTTTTTTTTTTAACCGGCCAGCCCAACTTGCAAATCTCGTGCGGCCATTTTAGCTACAGACCCCCTCCAAGATCCCCCTGAATGGTCACAGTAGTCCCAGTCTCTCATATCAACTGGTGATATGAGAACTTAGCGTAAAAGTGAGAAATACAACAAAAACGTTGAAGGTGCCAGACTTCCGTTCCGCATTCATTTAAATGTACTCTGGAGATTAATGCTGAAAAAATAACACCCTGGGTTTTTATTTTGTTTTGTTTCATTTGTAAGAACTTCACTATAGGCTCCAGTTCTTCATCTCCTATGATTTTATCAGACAGTCCGAGATATTCTATGAATGCAAGTTCAGTGCCTTTTAAAACCAGCAAGGACATTGCAAAAGAGTAGAAATATCATGGAAAACGATCTAGCAAAGACGAAGCAATAAATAAATAAAAAAGTTTGTATTATATACAGATAATACAGAATTACAGTTAATAAATTCTACTCTACTTACTTTCCCTGCTTGAGTGTGCTGGATATCTTTGCTTTAGTTATTAAGACACTGTGTTATGGATGGTCTTGTAGGCAACACTGCAGGTAGGAGGTCATGGCGAGAGGCTACATCAGTGCCAGGAGGTGACTCTTACCACCTTTAAGCCCATTCCGGTGCAGGTGGATGGCGAGCCGTGCAGACTGGCTCCATCCATTATCCACATCATGCTCAGGAACCAGGCCAACATGCTGCAGAAGACCAAGAGAAGGATCTCCCTCCCACAGCTCAATGAGTGAGTCATTTCTCACGTCTCCTTTATTATTTCAATTAAAGAAAAACCCAGAGATATCTGAATATTTTCAGCTTCCTGAATTAATTAATTGTCTGTACGCAGTGGTCTTAAAGCCAGACTGCAGCAACTGAAAAATCAGTGTTTTGCGAAAACTGACCTCAGAGTTGATCATTTTTTTCCGTAGAAGGGGATTTAAAGAAAATTAATTGTTTTAACATATTTGGACTCTGTGTGTGTGTGTGTGTGTGTGTATTAGTCAGCAGCCCATCACTGAGCAGCTGCATATCCAAGTGAGCCGGATCAGCATGCGTGATTACGAGGCGCTACACTATGACAAAGATCAGCTCAAAAAAGCCTGTAAGTGATACATTTGTTTTTCAAGCATGATGTTTATTAAGGGGTATACAGTACGGTGTAAAAGTTTGAGGTACATGCAAAGAAATGCTGTACAGCAAAGATTATATTTAGATATAAATGATTAAGTTAAATGTTTCTACATAAAAAAACCCTATAAAGTACAGTGAACAGTGACAAATGAAACAAATCAGTATTTTGTGTGATGACTCTTTCCTTTAAGAATATACACTGCCCGGATTTAAAAAAAAAAAAAAAAAAAAAAAAAAAAGTTGCACACACCAATATGTTGTTGTTCTGCCTTTAGTGTTGCTTACAGCACGTAATTGCCATGCCATTGTTTCAACAAACGTAAGCAACATAACATTCATTTCCATCCAGTGTCGGGTTCATTTCTCACTGACATCTTGAATTGATGAAGGAAAAACTGAACCACTCCATAAAGTCTTCTCCAGCACATCCCGAAAACTTTTAATAGGGTTAGGGTCAGGACTCTGGGGTGCCAATACATATGTGAAAATGACTCCTCATGCTCCCTGAACCACTCTTTCAATATTTGAGCTCCCATTTTATATCCGTACTATCAGGGATGAAAAAGTCCACTGATGTGGACCTGCAGCAACAGTGCCGTGGAGATTACACGCTGCGATCAAGGCTAAATGTACTCCATTTTTTTTTTTTGGCCGGGCAGAGTAGTATCTCAGGTACAGTTTGTTTAGTTTTACAAGGTAATGATCTGTAAGTTTGACTGAGCGTCTTACAGAACCAGCCACAGTTCTTTTGGAGATTTTGACACTTGCATCTTTATTTGTATACAAAAAAAAATCCCAGCAGCCTTCATTATATTTTTAACTGTAAACTGGTCTCTTATGTAATATACTGCTTTTTGTATTGACATACAAATATTTTTTTCAGTAATGTTTAATTTTGTGCTGGAAAACTGATGTTTGGAAATTTAAAATGGTTTTGTACTTGCTAATGTACACGTCATAAAATAAAAATCCATAGCACAGTTTATACAAAAAGAAAATAGGGTACCAAAGACTTTTGCACAGTGCTGTATATATACACATGACAGGGATAAACAGTTGAACGCTGTATCTCTAGAACGGATTTAAATGTAATTTTATTGTGAAGGCATACCGATCAGACTTTCCTGTTTTTTCAGCGATTCCTCTGGGAATCATTAATGTCCGGGCAGACAGCGATTTGGAGACTTGTCGGCTGCACATTGAGAGGCTTCATGAGGTATGTTTAGATTGTAAAATGCATATGTTGCTCAAAATTAAGTTGATCAATAATAAGCCTTTGGGCGGCATGGTGGCGTAGCAGTCCGCCTTGGGTCCTGGGTTCAAGTCAAAGGCTTTAGTATTTCTATGTGGAGTTTGCATATTCTCCCAATGCTTGTGTGGGTTTCCTCCAGGTACTCTGGTTTCCTCCCACAGTCCAAAGATATGCACAGTAGGGTAATTGGTATTACAAATTGCCCCTAGTGTCAATGTGAGTGTGAATGGTTGTGTGTGGGCCCTGTGATGGTCTGGAAAGCTGTTCAGGGTGTACCCCCCCTTCGCCCAGTGTGGGCTGAGATAAGCTACACTCTCCCCGCAACCCTACTACAATTCAGCGGTTGCCACATGAGTGATGGAGTAAGTGAATAATAAGCCACGAGACTTTTTAATTGTAAAGTGAATAATTCCAGACATCATCCTGTTGCTGTATAACTTGGTTTGTGAAATGTATTGATTGTAGTCATCTATTATAGACAGTCTTCAAGATTTTGAGATGAGATGAGGTGAACTTCCTCTCTTCTAAGGTCATCGAAATGACACTAGACAATTGGATAAAAAAAAGGCTCTGTAGTGTGACATGGCTTATAAATAAATCTGAGCATTTTAGTATCTCTGTATGAATACATAGACTACCAGAAATATAAAAAAGTATATGAAGTGTGTCGAAACATACAGCAGAACAAAGGTTGTTTCATGTTGTCTCTATATAACAGTCCACCATGTATTACTGAAGCACACAATGTGTGTGTGTGTGTGCTTATGTTTATGTGTGTGTGTGAGACTAAAATAACTCAAAAAATAATGGACAGTTTTTCACGAAATTTTCACCAAATGTGGGTCTTGGTCCAATGAAGATCTCATAAAATTTTGGCTGTGATCCAAAACCGGATCCGGATTCAGGACGATTTTTAAATATTTGTTAACAACGTGTGATAGGGCAAGTGGACGGAAATACCCACAATGCGCCGGGAGAAAAAAAACAGAGTTCAAAAATAATTGTGGAAGAGGCCACAAGGGGGCACCACAAATTTACATTATCTGCCAATAAAGCCTGGACATAAAGAGATTGCACTACCTTGGTGAAAGTCTGCACCCTGAGTACATCTCTAATTGTTACTAATATAAATGATTGCCCCAAACTAAACTCAAGTCTGCTTTTAGGTCCATTCAGTAATTTTTGGAAAACATGCATTCAGTTGTTTTGTCACACAAAATTGTTACACCGTTAATGGGTTCATTCTGATTTACTCCACAACGCCTTTATGGAATCATAACGTTTTTTTCTCACATTATAATCCATGATGTTTAGAACAGTCTTAAAGGAAGCAGAAATTTCTCTGGTTTATTGCCAGAAAAAAACAAACAATCTATTAAAGGAAAAGGAAATGATGGTTTAGCACACAGTGGAGGAAAGATAATTATTTTAGCTTCCTAAACCAGAAAGCTCCATATCGTCACTGTCAGATAAAAACCACGTATCTCCAAAAAAAAAAAAAAAAAATGCTTTTCCTGCGACTCTGAAAAAACATTTTTTTTTGGAGAAACTATACAGTTACAAGATTACCAGCTACATGTAATGTTAAACTAAAGTGAAGTATCTGCTACATGGTTCGTACTTTTATCTGGTTTCACCCAAATGAGGATGGGGTTCCCTTTTCAGTCTGGTTCCTCTCAAGGTTTCTTCTTCATGTCGAGTGAGGGAGTTTTTCCTAGCACCATCATTGCAGGCTTGCTCTTGCTCAGTGTAGTGTTTATATAGAAATGGTTAAATTTTTTATCAAATTTGTTTTGCTATGTAAAGCTGCTTGACAAGTGACAATGTCAGTTGTAAAAAGTGCTACAAATAAAATTGAATTGAAGACATTATCAAACAAAGTAAGCCTAAAACATTATAAACAGACACGTTCATTATAACTGAAATTAAAACTTATTTTTACACCATCATTGATGAACCATTTATTGGTTGTTGGGAGCCAAAGTAAATAAAAATTCATTAAAAATTTGTATTACTAATTACTGAATACTTATAACAACAGTCTGCATTGCAATCCATCATTAAAAAAATCCATGCATGTCCACTTTCAGTTTCTGAGAAAAAAATTTTTTCACACGCCGGAAAAAAAAAAAGGTTTTTGGATATGGAGATTTTTTCATTTGACAAAGACGTATCTTTCACTTCCAGGGACACTGTTCAACACAAATGTGCAGTTTTTTGGTGATGGGGCCTGAGATGGGAGATACGCGATTTGATATTTTATTGGTAATTTAGACCCTGTGCTAGGGGCAGACAGAGCAGAATATACATTACATTTTTAAAAAAAAGTAAGAATCATTAATTAGATACAGGGTGGCATGGTGGTGCCGGGGTTAGCACATCCACCTCACAGCAAGAGTCCCGGGCTCAGGCGTTTCTGTGTGGAGTTTGCATGCTCTCCCCATGTTTCCTCTGGGTACTACAGTTTCAGTCCAATTCATTTTCATTTGTATAGGGCTTTTTACAATTGACATTGTTGCAAAGTGGGTTACATAGTAAAAAATTTGTTAAAGAATTTAAAGATTTCTTCTACAAACCTTATAAATCCCCAATGAACAAGCCCGCGGTGTCGGTGGCACCGAAAAACTTCCTCAGAGGACACGAGGAAGAAACCTTGAAAGGAATCAGACTCAAAACCGAAACCCATCCTCATTTAGCTGAAACCAGATAAAAATACAAACCATGTAGCAGGAACTTCACTACAGTTTAAGATGACACGTGGCTGGTTATCTTATAATTGTCTAGTGTCTTAGAAAAAGAGCTTTTTCATGCTTCCAGGAAAAAAATATGGCTTTTTTGGGGATATGTGTTTTTTATCTGACAGCAACAATATGCAGCTTTCTGGTATAGGAAGCTGAAATAATTATCTTTCCTCCATTGTGTGCTAAACCATCATTTCTTTTTCCTTTAATGGCTTGTTTTTTTTTTCTGGCAATAAAACCAGAAGAATTTCTGCTTTCTTTATGACTTAAAGTGTTCTAAACATCATGGATTATAATGTGAGAAAAAAAAACCCGTACAAATTTGATAATGAATTTAAACAGTTCTTTATAAACCGTACTCATCCCCAATGGGCAAACCCGCAGTGACAGTGGCAAGGAGAAATTCCCTCAGTCGATACGAGGAAGAAACCTTGAGAAGAGCCAGAATCAAAGGGGAAACCAGTCCTCATTTTGGTGAAACCAGATAAAATACAAACCATATACAGTAGCAGAAACTTCACTATAGTTTAAGATGAAGTCTAGTTGGTTATCTTATAACTATAATGGTAAATGTAGTCCTAAATCATTTTAGTAAAAAGGTTTATATCACCAGCAGTGAAAAGTCGTCTTCACAGTTTCTGAGTTTATATTAAGACTATATGGATCATCATCAGCAGGAGTGAGAGGCTTCTAATATGCGAACTCCAACCAGTAGTAGCATATCAGGACAGATCGCACTTTTCTTTCACAATCCAAAGACATGCACATTAGGCTAATTGGCAGTTCCAAATTTCACCTAGGCGTAGATATGAGTATGAATGGTTGTGTGTGTGTTTGCCCTGAAATGGTCTTATGAGCTGCTGAGGGTGTACCCCGCCTCCACCCAGTGTTGTCCGAGACAGGCTTCAGCCTCCCTGCGACCGTAGTACGAGTAAGCGGTTCAGCAACAATATTTGAATAGATACCGCACCCCTCACATGGCCGCCATGTTTCGCATTTTCGGCTATTATTTCAGCTGATAGCTAATATTCCAGTTACCTGATTAAAAGGGAATATGCTTACTCAATATTAAGGCATCTTCAGCATGTTCTACACAGTTTTACATGTAAACTAGCCTGCAGTAACTCCATTAGCATCTTACCTCACAATCTGAGCATCGGCACAACAGGTTGCACACGCCCACAACAAATGCTGTGGATATGCTGTTTTTATTGGAAATCTGTAAAGGGCAATATCCAGATGTAGCAACAACACAGATGCGGCCATTCTGTATATATTCACAATGTTGCTAACATTGTGCAAAGTTGATAACAATGGGCCTGAGGAGGCTAGCGCAGTACTTCTTCTGATATTTTGATTGGCTGAAATTATTGCTAAGTTGACCATAACACTGTGTGTTTCCTGCTCATAAGTCTCCAGGATTCCTTCCTTTTTGCTGTTATAATAAATTTCTGTCCTCTGAGAAGGCTGTACACTAGATTTTGGAGCGTAGCTGTGGGGATTTGTGAGCATTCTTCCACAAGAGCATTATTAAGGTCAGGTGCTGATGTCAGGCGGGGACACCTGAGGCACTTGGCATTCTAGTTCATCCTAGATGTCTTCGGTGCTCTGTGCAGGCGACTCACGTTCTGCCAGTCCAACCTTGGCAAGGCATGTCTTCATGGAGCTCACTATGTGTGCAGGGGGGACTGACACGCTAAAACAGGTTTGAGCCTCTTAGTTCTAGTGAAGGGAAATTGTAACCCAATAGCAGAGGAAGACATTCTGTATAATTGTGTGCTTTCAACTTTGTGGCACCATCTTTAAGAAGGAGGTACATAAGGGTCTGATGGTCAAGTGTCCATAAACTTTAATCCATATAGTGTGTGTTTGTAATATGATTAAATGTTTCTAAAGTGACTTTGAAGTACAGAAACTGTGATTAATCACACTCAGTAAGAGCGATGACAGGAGTTCTTTTTCCCTACAGGAAGGGGTGGGTGTGAATTCGGACACAGCAACCGTACCAAAGCTCTCGCCAAAATGGTGCTTCCTCGACTGTAAGTAAAATTTATGGGTTGTTATACAGTATCAGCTGCTGCCCTAGATATCTTTTTTTTTTTTTTTTTTTTTTTAATAAATGTTTCCTTTTTTTATTTCACAGCCACGACTGCAGATCGTTTCTACAGAATAGACCGTGCTCAGGTATTTATGTCGAGATTTTTTTGTAAAAACATAGAGGATACAGATACATAATAGTTCTGTTCTTTGTGTCTTTTTTTCCACTGGATATAATGTATTTCTGTCTTTTAAATCGTTTGTTTCAGGAGCATCTGAACTATGTGACTGAAATCTCACAGAATGAGCTTTTTATTCTGGACCCTGAGCTGGTCACTAAGGAAACGGTGGGCACATCTACTGGAATGTCCGAAATGGTAGATACACTGGGAGAGAACTCAAATAGCGCTGACCAGATTGCCTTCCCAGCATGCCCCTCAGCATCTCCACCACTCCATAGGTACAATTCAGGTTCATCTGTTTGTGTGAACCACCATTCGCTTTATTAAAAGCAAAAAAATTGCTGGAATAGGTTTGTCGCCCTAGAGTTTGATCATTATTCTACAAAATCAAAAGCTACAATCGATGGCCTATAATCTTAGTCTTCATTTGATTTATGGTGCTTAACAAATGTATTTGATACCCTGTCATGACAGAGAGATGAAAAATTGCTTTGGTAGGAGATTTATATAGAGAGAGACAATGATCACAGGCATTCATCTAAATTCTGTAGAGATTATCTGAACAAGAAAAGCAATCAGGAACATTAATAATTATAAATATATTATAAATTTAGTCCAGATTTGAATTCACTCAAACAACTAGAAGCACTCGGACAGCGCAGACCTCTGCCAAGGCATATTTCCCTCCTCATTTCTCACTCTCACTCACTCATTTCTTGAACCACTTAATCCTATTAGGGTCGTGGGGAAGCTGGAGCCTATCTCAGCCAACACTGGGTGAAGTCAGGGAACACCCTGTGCAGCTCTCCAATATTGAATATTATTTTCATAACTCTTTACTCAGTCATGATGAGACCACGATGACCCTCCTTTATTCTTCCTTAAAATTAAAATTGCCTCCATCCTGCAATGGCAAAGAATACTTTACATTTACATTTATGGCATTTGGCAGATGCCCTAATCCAGAGCGACGTACATTTTTATACAACCGAGCAATGAGGGTTAAGGGCCTTGCTCAAGGGCCCAACAGTGGCAGCTTGGTGGTACTGGGGTGTGAAACCCCGACCTTCAGGTCAGTAACCCAGAGCACTTGTTTCTTAAGTGCAATATTGAGAGGGCTCTGCCGGTAGTGATTTTCCATTGTTACCTGTATATGACAATAAAACTCTGAAACTTAATCACTGAGCCACCCTTTTAAAAAATTCCTAGATTAAAATTTGAAAAAATCACCAAAATCTAATGAAGTGTTACCTGTGCCATACTCCGCCCCTTCAAAAAACACACACGCAACCATTCACACTCACACCTAGGAGTAAATTATGAACAGCTAATTAGCTTAATGTGCAAGCCCAGGACTCAAACTCAGGACCTTCTTGCTGTGAGGCGGAGGCGCTAATTGCTACACCACCGCGCTGCCCACAAATAAATTGTGAAATGTAACTTCTGGCGGCATGGTCGTGTAGTGGTCAGCACATCTGCCTCACAGCAGTAAAGTCCTGGGTTCGAGTCCCGGGCTCGCCTGACACTGTGTGGAGTCTGCCTGTTCTCCCCGTGCCTGCATGGCCTTCTCCAACAATCCAAAGACATGCACATTTGGCTAATTGTCTGTTTACCCGTAGATGTGAACGTGAGTATGAATGGTTGTGTGTGTTGGCCCTATGATAGTCTTGAGAGCTGTTCAGGGTGTACCCCACCTTTGGCCAGTGTTGGCAGAGATAGGCACAGCTTCAACACGACCCTAGTAGGATTAAGTAGTTCGGCAAATAAGTGAGTGAGATGAGAGTAAACTTCTGACAGATAACAGTTTTCCTTTCGTCTAAAATTGTACATTTGTTAAGCACCGTACATGAATAACAAGTGTACGTTGTGGTGTATTTTGCCAATCTTCTGATTAGTTAGTTTCATCTGCTGGAATTTTGTAGAATCCTTAGACCACAATTATATGAGTTTTTATGACTGTAAATATGTTTTAAGCCAAATAATAAAGATTTAATCATTAATATACATTATTATATACTTTCAATCCTACTATATACTTTTTTCACATCCATTTTCCTGCCACTGTCTTATCAGTGTTCATTACATACAGTGATATGTATCACTGGCATTAGAGTTTCTTCTTGTTTTCTACATGTTTTCTTGCAGGGTAAATGAAGCTGAAAGTGCAGCTCAGAGAAAGCACACGTCCTGTGAAGTCACAGATGCAGAGGGACAGACTGATGCACTGGCATCCACAAACACAGACATTTGCGAGTGAGAGTTTGACCTAAAGCGATGTAAATTACCAGTCTGCGTGGTGGCTGTCAGGCTAATTTATGTGCCAGCTGTATTTGAAAAATGTTTGTCCAAAGAGTATCCTGTACCACAACTCTGTGGCTTCAGAGCTACTTCCAGAACTGAAATTGTAGCATGCCATTCTCTCACTCTGAAAAAAAAGAAATACATTCCTACATAAATTAGAAGGAAAAGAGCTTCCACTCTTTCTCTTTCTCTCTCTCTCTCTCTCTCTCTCTCTCTCTCTCTCTCTCCTTTAGTCCATTTAATTGTAAAAGACTGGGGAAAGAAGTGGAATGTAGCACAAGTCATGTCCAGTGTGTTGCTTTTACATATCACTGATAAAAATTAAGGTTTTTAATGAATATGTTGACGATGTTCACTGACTACAGAGTTCTTCCTCTTGTGCTCACAGATCAGATGATGTGGTCCAGAATGAAAATGATAAAGGTAACACACCATTCTGAAGGTGTAAAAATCCACTACAATCTCAGTTTTACTTTTAATTTTAGTTAGCCATTTTAATAGTGAAAATGTTTCTGTCATTTAATTCTTTTAATTGAATTTTTTTATTGTAAATTTAATTACAGAGACTATGAAGATGCTCATCACAAGTGTAAAGTCAGATAATTTTGAAAAGGTAAGGGAACCATTCATGTGTTTGTAATGTACTCCGGTTATTGACTGTGACTCTGTCCAGATGGTTATTGAAGATGAATGAATGTTTAGGATTTAGCTCTAGAAAGAGCACAGTATCACTTCCAGTACCAATACTGAAACTTTCCCAATCAGCATTGTTTCTTGGTAACTGAAACTTCTAAACCACTTTCACACACAAATACTATTACTACTACTACTACTACTACTACTACTACTATAAAGATAATAAAGTATAAATGTAATAAAGTCAGCACTGCTCAAAGATAAAACAGTCAAGTCTCTTTATGTGTAAACAATGTCCAGTATCTATAAATAAAGTTCTTTCCAAATACAATCTGTTACAGTTCCAATCAAATTCCTAACTGTTACAGTTTCAATTCCAATCCTGATCTATTCCAGTTCCAATTCCAGTTCCAGTCTATTACAGTTCCAAATCCAAATCAAATCTATTAGAGTTCCAAATCCAATTCAGATCTATTACAGTTCCAAATCCAATTCAGATCTATTACGGTTCCAAATCCAATTCAGATCTATTACAGTTCCAATTCAGATCTATTACAGTTCCAATTCAGATCTATTACAGTTCCAATTCCAATTCAGCTCTATTACAGTTCCAAATCTAATTCAGATCTATTACAGTTCCAATTCCAATCCTGATCTATTACAGTTCCAAATCCAGTTCAGATCTATTACAGTTCCAAATCCAATTCAGATCTATTACAGTTCCAAGTCCAATTTAGATCTATTACAGTTCCAATTCCAAATCAGATCTATTACAGTTCTAAATCCAATTCAGATCTATTACGGTTCCAATTCCAATTCAGATCTATTACGGTTCCAAGTCCAATTCAGATCTATTACAGTTCCATATTCAATTCAGATCTATTACAGTTCCAATTCAGATCTATTACAGTTCCAAATCCAATTCAGATCTATTACAGTTCCAATTCAGATCTATTACAGTTCCAAATCCAATTCAGATCTATTTCAGTTCCAATTCCAATTCAGATCTATTACAGTTCCATATCCAATTCAGATCTATTACAGTTCCAAGTCCAATTCAGATCTATTACAGTTCCAATTCCAAATCAGATCTATTACAGTTCTAAATCCAATTCAGATCTATTACAGTTCCAAGTCCAATTTAGATCTATTACAGTTCCAATTCCAAATCAGATCTATTACAGTTCTAAATCCAATTCAGATCTATTACGGTTCCAATTCCAATTCAGATCTATTACGGTTCCAAGTCCAATTCAGATCTATTACAGTTCCATATTCAATTCAGATCTATTACAGTTCCAATTCAGATCTATTACAGTTCCAAATCCAATTCAGATCTATTACAGTTCCAATTCAGATCTATTACAGTTCCAAATCCAATTCAGATCTATTTCAGTTCCAATTCCAATTCAGATCTATTACAGTTCCATATCCAATTCAGATCTATTACAGTTCCAAGTCCAATTCAGATCTATTACAGTTCCAAGTCCAATTCAGATCTATTACAGTTCCAATTCCAATTCAGATCTATTACAGTTGCAATTCCAATTCAGATCTATTAAAGTTCCAATTCAGATTAATTACAGTTCCAAATCCAGTTCAGATCTATTACAGTTCCAAATCTAATTCAGATCTATTACAGTTCCAAATCCCATTTCAATTCATTACAGTTCCAAACCCAGTTCAGATCTGATATCACTCCAAATTCAATATGTTACAGTTCCAAATCCACTTTTGATCTATTACTGCTCCAAATTGAATTCTGATCTTTAACAGTTTTAGGTTCAATTCTAGTTTGTTACTGTTCCAGATCCACTTCTGATCTGATATCATTCCAAATCCACTTCCACTCTGTACAGTTCCAAATCCACTTCCACTCTGATACAGTTCCAAATCCAATTTCTATCTGTTGCAAAATCCAAATTCAATCTCAATGCAGTTCCAAATCCTACTATGAAGCTGTCTATCATACACTGAATCAGTGCCATCTATATCAGAATCGGAATTCTTTATTTATCCCAGAGGAAACTGTGTAAATATACACAATTTAAATATATACAAATATTTGGTTCAGTTTGATATGAACAACTGTAAAGTCTTATTTTTGCAGCTTGTCGAGTTACACAAAGAAGGAGCCAGTCTTGCAGTATATGATGCACTGGGCTGTACACTGCTTCACTATGCTGTAGATACTGGCAACAAGGAAATGGTCAGATACATCATAGATAATGGTACAGTGGCACAATAGTTAATCATTCTGTAAAGCAATGGCTTAGCAGTCACTAGTGTTGACTCATTTCATTCTTTCTTCCTTTGTATGAGCAGCACCACTGAGTTTCCTCGATGTGGCAGAGAAAGAGACGTGAGTGGAAGCTTATTTGAATTATATATATATATATATATATATATATATATATATATATATATATAAAAACAAGTAACAAAGCACAAAAAAAAAGAGTCCTGGATGTGTGTGTTTGTGTGTGTGTGTGTGTTCAATTCAGAGGTGAGACAGCACTGCACAAAGCTGCAGCATTATGCCAGAGAACGATCTGTGGCTACTTGGTGGATGCGGGTGCTTCCCTCTCAAAAACTGACCTACAGGTGAGCATGTGGCCAGCAGATCATCTGTACCTTCTGTAACAGACCAAGTGTTAAGTCTAACTCTGTACTTTCCTCAGGGTGACACTGCAAAGACACATGCCGAGAGAGCTCTGGACTGGCAGCTGGCTGAGTATCTGGAGAACCAACAGCACCACCAGATGATTCAGCGGGATGACCATGAGACTGCAGTATAACCAAAAAAGCCTGAATTGTCCATATCATCCACGGAAAATGCTCTTCCTGGCATGGTCAAGTGATGACGCTGTACAGCATGTCATTCACGGTCAAACACAGGAGGCTCATTTCTTTCTTGACTGCGATGCTAAACAACGACAACATACGACGTCCCGTTGTAGCTGCATGAATATGCTTCTCTTGTACTGCAGGTCATTTTGTGCCAAACGCTACATTTATTAGATAATCATGACAAAAATATTTTGGACATCAGGGTGAGAAGAACGAAAGAACATCTGACTGTGGCTTTTAGCCTTTTATTAAGCAAACCGCTTAAACCTCAAAACAGATCTTTGTGGACAAAAGGGTGATGTTTTTTCTGTATTTAAGGAACCTATCTTACTTTTAACATAGTACTTGCTTGCCAGACTCTTAGATATTTATGCTAGCCCATTCTACCTAATTTTATTAAGATTTTATAATTATTTAACTCTTGCTTTTGTCATTTTGACTGAATTGAACTTCATGACAGCCATCTGCATTTAAAACCTTATCCTTGCCTGCTGCTTTATGAGCTCTTTCCTTCTTTCCTTCTTTCTTTTTGGTAAGTGCTTTTATTTTGTTCCAAGAACATATTTATTTATTTGCACGATTCTGTAAATCTTTTTAAGTGACAGTGTTAATGGCTGCCTCTTTAATTTTTTTTTTTTTTGCATGATTTTCTTTTACTCTTATACTGAACTAGCTTCTTTCAGTAGTTTTCTTCTGTAGACATGGAACACTGCACTAACTGTTTAAAGACCACTTATAGTCATGTGATTTTCTTGCAAGAAATAGTATTGAGTCATTAGGCCATGATGTCTTTAGGAATAAGTTAGCATTTAATCATGTTTAAATTATTTAAGGAAGGGTTTTATGATTAAATTTTGAATTCTGATTTCACAGCCCAGTGTAATTCCAGCAGAAATGTTTCAGATGCTTGTCATTGGGTGATTATGTGTTAGCCACAGTGACTACACTGAAATATGCATTGTGCCATTAAAATAGTCTTTGGGTGGGTAACTACATGTTTACACCTAATGATTAAAGACAGTACATCATTTGTTGAGTGTGTTTTGTGCTTATCCTCAGGTACTAAATATGTTTTTTTTTCCTCTTTCACAGCCTGAAATATGTTTTTTTTTAATGCAGTCTGCCATCATTGCCTTAGCATTGTTATTATTTTTTTTATTAAGTACTGTCATGAGTTTGGAGTTCAACTGCATTGTCAATGCTCTGTTCCGAGTTGCTGTGCAATTCAATATTAGACATTGTGTGTACATATCTAGCAAACATTTTAAAAATGTGTGAGTAATGATCCCATTCTAAAATCCTTTCCAAGTATTTGTATACCTTAATGAATTTAAATTAACTGATAGGCAATGATTTAATCCAACTAATACAAAATAAACTTTGATTATTAATAGATTATAATATTTACTGTATATTTGCATTGTTTTGTTATTGTCTACCAGTATAAAACAAAATAAAGTTCTAAATTTCTGTTTCTTTGCTTTTGTAGTAGTGATAATATTCAATACAATGTGCTATAAAAGAATAACATCTATTGCAAGAAGGACACCAAGCTGATAGATGAGACAGAGTTTGCTCAAAATGAAGAACACTGCTCCTGAGAGCTGTGTGAGTACTGTAAAGGATATTACAAAAGCATAAGGATTTTATAGCATCATGCAATTCATTTGAATGTAGATATATGAAAAGCAGGTCCTGTCTGCTACTATATGAATATGTAATCAGTGCTGCTAGGTGTACTGTCCTTTTCCACTCATGCATTATGACTCACATCAGCTCTGGTTTTCTATCTAATAGTAGAATTTAACTATTTGTGCTACAAAGACATGATTTTTAGTGCTTTAAGTATAATGGATTGATGGATGGACAGACATCCTTCAGTGCTGCTTGTCCCATTGAGATATACATTTTTTAATTTTACTGTAGGTATGACAGATGATACAATATGACATATCTGTGTGTAGAAAACCTTTAAATAGTGAGCCTTTGCTTTCAGACCCTTTTTTGCAGCAATAATTGCAACTCAACATTTCATCAGTCGTGAACATCAGTTTGGAGGAATTCTAGCCTATTCAACGGCTTCACCGCTGCGATGTTGTTGGGTTTCCTCACACAATCTGTTCTACTTAATTGCACAAGATTTCTACCTAATTATTCTCAGTAATTCAAAAACTTTTTTTAAGTGAAAAAATTCACTTAATATCCAGTTCAGTAAATATATATATATTGAGTGAGTGAGATGAGAATTTATTGTTCCATCAAGTATGGCAGGCTGTCCAGGCCCAGATGTAGCAAAACAGGCCCAAACCATGATACTACTATCATCATATTTCACATAGTTAGGAGAGGAAGCCTGCTAAGGAAACCCACTGAACTTCAAAGACGCTAAACAATAGCGGCTCTCCGATGTTGAAGGTACAATGTACACAAGTACAACCGTGCACAACATGAAACTAAGGTGATGGACTGCAGTGACAACCTTTTGAACATAAAGCTTTTAAGAGCAGTTTCTGATACGGTTAGTAATGTAAGTGTAAAATTAGATCATTATGATTTATGTCTTAGCAGTTGTGAGCTAAAATCTGGTGAAAAGTATGAGGGCTGTGCATAATGATGATATATGAACATATATCATTTCATATTATGCTCTGTCATTTAACTGTATTGCAACTCACACTCCTTATTTTCTGTCATTTGGACAATTTATATGGGATGCAGATGCGCGATGCCGCTGTTGCTCTGAAAGATGGGCTAGGTACTATGCTAGGCACTGTTCATAAGCCCAGGGTGTACACCACCTCAGGTATGACCCACAGCCCTGACAGATAAGCACTATAGATAATGGTTTCAGCTGTGTTAGCATGTACTTAGTTATTATCTGAAGACTTTATATTTATAATTTTAGATAATTTAATAATTTAAGACTCTGCATTTAACCCCTTCCCTGAGGCATGCCTGCAAACACACACACACAAACACACACTACATAAGAAAATTTTATGGTTACCTACCTACTGTATCTCACGTATGTCAGCAGGTTTGAAATGTTTCTTGCATGTAAACATCCTGTTGTCATCTATCAACTTCTGAAATTCAGAATCCTTAGTACGAGACCTGATGATCTCACAGACTTCCCTTCGTTTCTGCTGCTCTGTGTCTTTCAGTGCTTGAGGTTTAAATATACCGAGACTTTTCGTTCTTCAGCATGAACTGCAACCCAAAACTGCACTATTATCTCCTGGCATTCCTCTTCTATGAATTATGTTTAAACTAAAACTCTTCGGCAATGTACTGCAGCACATCCAAGCACTATAACACGGATACCATCCTGAGATGTTATGTGCGCCATTAAAGTCATATGACATGAAAATCATCAGTTTGATGGCTTTACTAACTATAGTTTCACAAACGGGATCAAAGTCTTATGTTGGAAGGCATTGGGTTTCTTTTTTTTTTTTTTAATGCAAACATTATATAAGGATTCAGGTACTGCCTAAAAGTGGACCTCCTGATAGATGTCTTTGTTGATGGGTGTCTGAGCCTGGGTTTGCTTTTCAGTGCCTTTCCTTTCACTGGTGATTTTCACTTTCATTTGTATCACCTGTCTTGAGAGTTTAATTTACCCTTAAACGACTTCTTGCGCCGTCAAGCTTCTGACATTGGCATTTGCTCCCTGAACACTTAAGTACCTGCAAGTCTGTCTACCTAACATAGTTAAAGTGTGTTTTTATTCTGTGCAAGTCTGAGCATGTGTATGAGCCTTATTATCTTTTTGAGTTTTAGTTAAATTTTATATATATATATATTTTAAATTGCTGCCTTTGGTCATGCAAATCACCGATACTTAACAGCCAATCAGCAGCAACTCAGTGATGTGGCAGCCTTAATAGGTTTACTGTAGGGGGCACACATGGACACTGGACAGACATGGAACCACCATCCAAACCATATTTCATGACGATGGTGCTCCGCTCTGGAGCTTCAGTAAAAATTCTCACTTAAACCTCTATGTTCTATATGGATTTATTTGACAATAACATTTTCCCAATAGCCTTCTGGCTATGACCTTTTCTTCTACTGAGGCTGCACTCATAAACATTAACATTAGCCACTGTGAGAGAGGCCTTAAATTGCTCAGCAGTAACCCGGGGTTCCTTTGTGAGCTTGTGGACTATTAATTGTCTTGCTCTTCCTCGTTGATCAACCTCTGCCAGAGGGTGTAAATATGGTCTTGAATTTCATCCATCTGTCTGACTGTGGTGATCATGTAACCGTCTCAAGCCTGAGGAGCATCAACAGCTCTTTTTCTGAGGTCTCAGAAATCACCTTTGTTCATAACATGATATACTTCCACAAACGTGTTGCGATGATCAGACTTTGTCAGATCTCTGCTCTTTAATTAAAACAGGGCATCTACTTACACCTGATCCCACTCATTAAAACCCTCTGACTCTAATTTCACTTCCAAATTAACTGCCAATCATAAAGGTTCACATACTTTTGCAATTCACAGACATGTACTTCTGGATCATTTTTCTTAAATTTTTCATTTAAAAAAATGATGTGTGACATTTTTTGTCTAATTTGTTTATCATTTGTTTAATATTATTTTTATCTACTATTAGGACTTTAGCAGAAATCTGATGTTTTAGATCAAATTTATGCAGAACTGTAGAAAATTATGAAGGATTTTGAGACTTTCAAGCAACACTTAACAAAGAAACTGATTTGTTGATAGACAGACAGACAGACAGATAGACAGATAGATAGATAGATAGATAGATACTTGGCTGATTTGTTGATAGACAGACAGACAGACAGACAGATAGATAGATACTTGGCTGATTTGTTGACAGACAGACAGACAGACAGACAGACAAATAGATAGATAGATAGATAGATAGATGGATAGATAGATACTTGGCTGATTTGTTGATAGACAGACAGACAGATAGACAGACAGACAGACAGACAGATAGATAGATAGACATATAGACATATAGATAGATAGATAGATAGATAGATAGATAGATACTTGGCTGATTTGTTGACAGACAGACAGACAGACAGATAGACAGATAGATAGATAGATAGATAGATAGATAGATAGATATACAGACAGACAGATAGATAGATAGATACTTGGCTGATTTGTTGATAGACAGACAGACAGATAGATAGACAGACAGATAGATAGATACTTTGCTGATTTGTTGATAGACAGACAGACCTATAGATAGATAGATAGATAGATAGATACTTGGCTGATTTGTTGATGGACAGACAGACAGGCAGATAGACAACCAAGTCCTGATTTTGTATCTCTGATTGACAGACAGACAGATGGATGTGAGGATGAAGCTGAAGTCACGTGTCCTCTGGAGGTTGGATGTAAAGGCGCTGCAGCGCGACCAGCTCAAACTAGATTTCTAAAACAAAGAGTGGCGGAGGAGGAGCCGCACTTGCTAGGAAAGCAGTTTACACACACACACACACACTCACACACACTCACACACACTCGGTCGCTCGCTCTCCGGTGGTGAAGGACCTCTCTCTCCCACAGCAACAAGGCAAGTAGCATCATTCTCTCATTCTCATCACATCAGTGTGAATCTGTGATCCAGTGAAATATACAGCAGCTCTCTCTCTCTCTCTCTGATTATTGATTACATAATTAGTCTATTTAAATCTGTAGCTCAGCGTCTACTGATGTCTAACCTGAATACCTGCTACACCTTCTTATATTATGGGACATTCATCTATGTGGAGTCTGAATAGGGTTGGGATGATCCTGTGTGTTTATTCATAATTGGGTTCTGTTAAAAGCTGAAATAAATAAATAAATAAATAAATAATAAATAAATAAACAAACACACAAATAAATAAAATTAAAATCATAATATATAAATAAACAAACAAATAAATAAAACAACAATAATAATAACAAATAAACAGAATAAATAAAATCATAATAAATAATTAGTTGAAAGGAAATGGACGGAAAGTGCCAGATTGCTGGTGGGTTAATAAATACCTTAATAAGCCCTGGGCGTTTGAACCTGACGCTGTGATCCGTTGTATCAGTTCCTGCTTGATGTTATCATATAGTCTTTTTGCTGGTTATAAGGCAGAACATAGCACCAGTACCTGCTGTTTTTCCCACTGGCTGATGGAGACATTGCCCTCAGGAGTGCCAGTGCAGTTTTTTGGTGCCAGCTTCACTGACCCACTTTTCAAACTCATTACAAACCAGACTGCTCCCTCCGGCCTTTTTCCCTTTCAGCCATCACCTCTTACTGGTACAAAATACCCGGAGATGAGTGAGATGATGAGTGCTTGCTTAATGGGAACTAACTCCACTAAGAACCCACTATTTTATATTTGTGACCCCTGACCATCACAGCCATATGTACTCCTTCCCTAAACTTGGACACGCATGTTTATCTCGCATGTATTTATAGGCTGTAGCAATACAATTTCCCTTCAGAGGAACTAAGAGACTTGGACCTGTGCTCAAAGTGCGCACCATGAATACACGGTTTACCAAGTTTAGGGTGGAAGAACTCGTGCCCAGAGCCCTGACCTCAATCCCAATGAACATCTTTTTAGGACGAACTGGAATCCTGACTGCACCGCAAACCTCCTCACCGAACATCAGAGCCTGCCCTCACTAATACTCTTCTGTGTGGATGAACACAAATCCCCGGAAGGGTGGAGATCATTAGAACAGGAAAGTGGAAATAAATCTGGAATAAGGTGAACAACGAGCGCGTATGAATGTGGAGGTCAGGAGTCCAGAAACTTTTGGCCATACAGTGCCGCTAGCGTGGCCAGACTGGATTGTTTCCCAGTTTAAAAAAAGAAAGAAATAAATAAAAATCAATAATAGGAATGATGACATTGGACGAGGATGATTTACTTTAGAAATAACTGAGTTACAATTCAGGCAGGGATTCAGCACTGATGAGGGTAGAAATGATCAAATACAATCTGGCAACCTGTGAATCCCAAAGCCTCAGGCCCGCAGTTCTCCACAGGCGGCAAGCGTCCCGTCGCTCCTCCACAGAGCTGTTTTTGTCCTCCGATGCAAATAAGCTTACATTCACTGAGCTTGCTGAGAGACACTGCATGGGATCTGTGCTCTGGCTCTTTTGGGGGGGAAAAAAAAGAAGAAGGGAAGAAAAACAGGCGAGAGCCGCCTTTTGTTTCGAGGCACTGAATCGGGCTGCTCTCTCTCGATCCGGCACGGAGGCCTTTAAGAGTGCCCCTCAGTTCCCACAAAAAGCCCCTTACATTTATGAAGTCATGAAAGAAGGACTGCATTAATGGAGGGATGGGGTAATGAAAAGGACAAGTGATGTGTTTGTGCTTTCCGGGAGGAGAGAGGAGAAAAATATAGAAAGGCACTTAAATGGACTCATGCACAGTGGAGTCTTGCTATGATGTTATTAGCTATTGGGGCTCTAAGTCGAATGCTTTGTAGCACAGAAACATTCACCATGAGGTCTATTTATTGCCATGGTTTACTCGAATTCCTTTATTTTGCTTGCTTTTTCATGTTTACCATGAAAGGCTCTTACATTTCCCCAATGATGGATGTGTATATTGAGAGTGTTTTTCTTTTGTCATGCCAAATGGATTAGTGCTTTGTGGGTAATGTTTAGGTTCGTGCTTTATTAGCTGTGTGGTCATAATTATTCCTGTTAAAGAAAAGACGAGCAAAGATGAACCACCCAAAGAAAGATAAGGAAAGACATGTCAAGCAAAATGTACTCATATTTCCTTCGATTTTTCACATTTTCATTGTTTTAATAATATAATTTTTCTCTAAGATAACTACTAAATATTATGGCTGGTAAAAACTGACCTCCCATCAGCCCCCACAGAGCATGAAAACAAATTTCCATTTAGAAACTCTTACTCACTCATCTGCCAAACTGGTAAATCCTATTAGGGTCCCGGGGAGGCTGGAGCCTATCTCAGCCGACACTGGGTGAAGACAAGGTACACCCTGAAGAGCTCACCAGACCATCGCAGGGCCAACACACACAAATATTCACATTCACACGGATGTGCTAATCACTATGCTACCCTGCCGCATGTTTAGAAGCTATACTGCAAAAATATTATCGCAGAGTACTTTTCTTTATGAGCTGGGTTATTATTTCTATTTCTTTTTATAAGACTCAAAAACACAGAAGGCATGTCATGACATGAAGAGTTCTGGTAAAAGCAATTTCATATAAAAAAAGGGGGGGAAAAGGCAAAAAAAAAAAAAGACATCTACTGGATTCTATTCCATGGAATAGAATAATTTGCTCTGTATATATACTATGCATGTTTACACTATAGCATTATATATAGTATGGTATATAGCCTATTTATTTATAATTTAAAAAAAATGAGTTCACACAAACAGGCCTAAGTGGATATAGAGGCTTCTACATGTGAACTCTTCATGTATAACCTGTGATTATTTTATATAACCTGTGATTATTGTATGTAACCTGTGATTATTTTCCCGGACCATGTTGTGGGTAGTGAAGGTCTGCTCTTCACACAGAAATACATCACGTACATCATTTGTAATTTGCTTGACACCAACTGTGCATTTCAAGCCTAATTCATCCTCTATCACTCCCACCGCCTCCATCTTTCCGTTCATTTATACAGGAAGGAACTACAACTGTCTGAATCTGCAAATAATGATAATGATGCCAATGTTAATGAGGGTTTAAGGTTCACACAAAAATTTCCACTAGTTTTGTCATTTGGTTGTACTGCACAGGTCTAACAGATCTTTTTTTTTCAGTCATTTAATATGGAAAGAATGTTACAAAGAAAATTTTAACCGACCCTGGAAGCCTTAATCCAGGGGTTTCGAATTACTCTTAATATAAAGCAGATGTTGACAAAGTTTGAAGCCATGGCTCGATCACCCTTTCAGGGGTAGTTGGCATTAAACGAACTGGAACTGACTACCAGTGGAGCGGTGTCGGTTTCATTTCACCATGGACTGGCTTTCAGCTCTTAAATATTTATGGCCTTTCATTTTTTTATTATTATTATTATTATTATTTTTTTAAAACCTTTATTTTACTTTCAGAAATAAATATTTGAGCTTAAACATACTGCTGAATATTTGCAGGCCAAGAATCAATATAAACCACGAGATCTATTTTCATTTGATCCTGAAAACATTCTGTAATTCATAATACTTTCACTGCAGTACATATTTCCTTAAAATATTCTGCTTGTTAAAAATAATAAACATTTAGAATTTATATTCTTACAGTATATTTGGATTCCTTATTAAAAGTATTCATATTTCCACCCATGTCAATTCCCAGCTTTGGACCAATTTTGACCTGCTATCTGAGTCTCTGGGCGGCCTGGTGGTGTAGTGGATAGTACGTCCACCTCACAGCAAAAAGGTCCTGGGTTCCAGTCCCAGGCTCGATGAAATCGTGGTCCAGGAGTGTAACATATGAGGCCAAAACCGAACTTTTGCAAAACCACTTAAAAATGATATATGGTTTAAATCAAAGCTTCCTGCAGGGTTTTATGAAGAAATAAAGATAGTTTCCTCAGCCCTTTGTTCGCAGGAGATTGTTGAATGTCGTGGTCTACTCGGTGTTGCGGTTATTACATGGACACCAAACACTGAGCACTCGAGTGCTAAATTATTCTTTTTCGGTGCCGGAAAAAAAATTTATTCACGTCTGAATCGCGATTCTTATTTATTAGCATTCTGAATCGATTCAAATTTTCAAGAATCGATTTTTAAGAACACGTTTTTTTGAGCATTTCCAACCTTATTCACAGCGCGTACCGTTTGTCCAGACACACCCTCCGTCGTGAATTGTTACAGTGAGTGGTGGCTCCAGAACTAGCTTTTAGCCTAGCTTTGACGTGCATGAGGAAAAATAAATACAGCCAGTGTCATCTTCGCTGAAGACAAACGCTTGCACTTTGGATTTTACAATTTTCCGGGTAAGAAGGAGCTTGACATGACATATGCGGTGCAAAAAAAATAAAATTCAAGTATTTCAGGAACACTTCAAATCCCTGAGCCCACATCTTACTCCATCACCCAGAGCTAAAAGAACCGGAGCAGCAGCACGACCAACTCCTGACCAACGCACACGCCATCACTTCACTAAACTCCCAACCGACTCTGAACGAGCAAAGCGGATCAGTACATCTACAAAAACCAGCTGTGTAGTAATATCATTTATTTCTTTCTTGTAGAAGAGTTGTTCCTAGCTTATAGAAGAATGTGGTTACTCGTGAAATTGGCTCCCTTTGTTTGTAATGGTTATGAATCAAACATCGGCTTGAATAGAGAATCGATTCTGAATCGATTCATCAACCAAAAAATCGGAATCGAATTGAATCGTGAGTCTGTGTTTGATTCACATCCCTAATGGTTACTATGATCAGGAATATAGTGACACTACCTGGCACCTCAACACCGCTACTTCTGATCATTAGGCAAGTTGGAAAACCTGACAGCTGAAAACAATGTAAAAATTGCAAACAATGCGTTTCCTACACACGTTTGCTAAAATTTTCTTTAATTTATTTGCGATGTGCTGAAACAAGTGTTTAGATAACAGCAATAAATGCTTTGGACTGGAGTGATTGACCGATTTGGGTCTTCCAATGGCCCATGCCGGTATTTAGAACGCGAGACAGCAAGTGGCCGATATTAGAATTTATTAAAAAAAATAAACATTTTTTAATCAAATTAGAGATGGAACAATGTTTCTTTTCAGGACTGATAATAATTACCAGCAACACTAATGTATATGGAGATATTTTGGGTCAGTAAATATTCAGTTAGCATAAATGTTTGTACATTTCTTTTCTCAGATTTTCTGCCTTAGATTCCAGCAGGTGCTGCGGCGCTGCTTTCGGGTTCTGACAACGCTTATGATTTCTCCAGATGCACTACGGCACATTGCAGAAATGTTAAAAATAAACACCTAGAGTAAGCTTTTCTCGGTGTGGAAAGGTTATTTTCTGTACTTTGGGAAAAAAAAACAAACCGAGATGCTATCAAGTCATGAGTCAGAAATCAAGCGCGACGTAGCGGTTAGCTCATCCAACTTACAGCCAGATGGTCCTGGGTTCGAGTCACAAGCACGGCAAGGCCATTTGTGTGTGGAGTTTACATGTTCACAGCGTGTTCGCGTTGGTTTCCTCTGGATACTCCGGTTTCCTCCCACAGTCCCAAAGACATGCACATTAGACTAATAGGGGAACTGCATAGCCACCATATTGGATTTCAGTCACGCAGGGGATTCTGGGAAATGTATGACAGCTGGGGGTGCACAGACAGAATCATTAACATCAAAATGCCAGATGTAACTTCTTGTGTGTCTGGATGCTTCAATAACCATGTCAGGGATCGACGTTGGAGTTTCTATGCTTTCCAAAGGACACCGAGCTTGGAAACAAGTGGATTAACAACGTTAGTCGAGCTGGAAATAAGGGGAACTACAGTAAATTATAACTGACTTCAACCCACCGAGTCTGTAGCAGCCATTTTTAGCAGAGAAGGAAAACATTCATGGTCAACACACCGACAACTTTTCCACTCAAACCAAGTTAATCAAAACCGCCTAGTAGAAAAATCCAGAGAAAAGAGTGCCCTACAAGGGCATCATATGTTGCCAATCTACGAAGTAGGCAAAGTTATTTTTTTCATGATGTTACTAGGTAGCTAGCTATCTATACAACTAGCTACACACAAAGAGTGAGCAGTCCTGGTGTCCAGCGGGATTTTCTTGCAAAGATACAGAGAGAGCAATAAAGACAGAGATAAACAGAAAGATATGCAGAGTGATTTTCTTGCAAAATCAGCACTTATGAAACAGGGACTAGCAGTGCGGATGCAGGCAATATGCTAATGTGACTCAATAAATAACGCAGCAGCAGATCCATGTTCTATCAGAAAACAGTCACAGGCATCATGTTCTCATGGTTATGAGGATTAAATAGTTTTATCCCCAGTTTTTGTGCCTGCTTGTGAGATGGTGAATGGTAGGTACTAGATAGTTGTAACTTCTCTCTCAGGTCTGATTTCTTGCCTTTTAAACTGGCATTTCTGCATCTCGGATACTGCTGCTGCCTCAAAGGGCAAGCAAGGAACTGCTCGAGGTACGTCATCAGGAGTCGAAATGGGCTCCAAAGCATAAATTTACGATATATTTGCATGACGGACATTAATGCTGTACATGTACATACAGCTGATCCCATGATGCTGTGAGCGCAAAGTATTTCTGGGCATGCTCAGTGAGACATGCAGGTCTCCATAACGCCCCTAGCTGTGAGTGTGAATGTGAATGGTTGTGTGTTGGCCCTGCAATGGTCTAGCAAGCTGTTCAGGATGTACCCTGACTTCATCCAGTGTCGGCTGTGATATGCTCCAGCCTCCCGGTGACCCTAGTGGGATTAAGCGGTTCAACCAATGAGTGAGTTATTATCATATCGAACAAAATGATACTGACATGGATCGGTTACAGCGCTCATGTTATTATCAGCCAGAAAAACACTGGGGCAGTGCAGCCTCAGGGGTTAAGGCTCCAGCCTGCTGAGCTCCAATGTTGGGCCCTTAATTGGTCAGTATTATGATTGGACACTAGGGGCGCCATATCGGATCCGAACCAGAACTTCTTCCCGCGTGCACAGAGGGGGCAAAAAGTCGTGAAAGTAAAACATCTCCAAAAGCTAGCTGATTTCTGACGTGTGGACTTCAGTAAAGATCAGTCCTGTTCATCCATCCTATGATCAGTGTCGAGTCTTTTAAAACCAAGACCATGTGCTGTGGTATAAAGTGTAATGGAGTTAGGAACATGGCGTCTGGGGATTTGCATTTGATGCATTGTGCAGAACTGGGAGCATGAATCACCTCTCTGTAGTGGGAGATGTTAATACTGAACTGGACTCTATCCAGAATGATATCTGGGTCCCTCAGCCTACATGTGTACCTTGTTTATCTAATATCCAGTCAGACAGCTAATAATACCAACACAATAGATATGCTAGGAGTCTGTAAACACAACACAGCACAACACTCCAGCTTTTGATTTGGGTTTCAGGTTCTTTTAAAAAGAAGAAGAAGAAAAGCTGAAGCTGGTAGTTATGATTAAAAATCCGAAGCAGTGTGTTGTTATTATCTGTACTGTACATCACTTCAGTATGCACCTCTACTAGCATACTTATAAACCCACCTCACATCCGCATCAGGTATGCCGCTGGTACACGGCACCAAAATATGCTGGTATTTTTGTAGTATAAAACAAAACCGAGGTACTGACCTTAGATTCGGAGATTACAGATCCTCTGAAATCTGCAGCAGGGTAAACGTGAACCGCGGAGATTAAGGACAGTCGTGGTTCGTTTTCCCACCCGTATTTAGTCAAACCCCGCCTTCAGAGCTGTGATTGGTTCGTGGTCCGGAAACGCGCGTGTTTGGCGCCGAGGAGAAGAGAGGAGAGGACAGGATCATCATCAAGGCAAAGATGTTACTGGTTTTTTAGGCAGAACCTTACCCCGTATTCCGGCACTTGTGCTTTTTTTTGGGAAACGATTGGAACTGTTTGACTCGTGCGTGTTTCCATAGGAGACACTTGGGGTGCATTTATTGTCAGTCCAACGGCTGTGCAGACCAAAACAACATGACACATGATCATCATGCAGCAGTAACACCATACCAAAAAAAACAACCACCAGGGATACCATAGCAACCACCTAGCAATTAAATGATGTACACAGTAGTGATGTAAGGTCACGTGATGTGATGAGTCCAGACCGAAGGGATGCCCGTGAAGTGATGTACCCTATGACATCTAAATACAATAGACAGGTCGTGCATTGCTCTCGCGGTATCAACACGACGCCATCTTGGAAAGGGCTCCTTGTGGGGTCTTGCTATGGGAACAGTGGGGGAAGTGAGCATAAAGAAAATGTTTTAAAGCCACTAGAAAGAGATCTGTGGGTTTATTTGACACATAACGTGATATCATAATAATATTATCAAAAAAATGTTTGTTTTTATTGTTATGGAATGCATAGTACAGAATAGATATGTTATTTATTAATTAAAGTTATTTAAGTTAATTAACTAAAAACAGTGTAACTGTCCCACATCATGTCGTTATTTGCAACGCGCAAACATTTTTATTCCAATAGTGCTGCATATGTGCTGAAACTTATTGCAACATATTTTTATAAAGTTATTCTTTGAATAGAACCAATACATTTTTTGTTGAAAAATTGAATAAATTTGCCAGTAATTAGAGTATGCTCCTGTTTATATCAAGAAGATCTTATCAAAACTTTATATATATATATATATATAACAGACCAAAAGTTTGGACACACCTTCTCATTCAATGAGTTTCCTTTCTTTTCATGACTATGAAAATTGTAGATTCA